>OY755197.1:3016078-3331279 GCA_963576735.1 Bedellia somnulentella
CATTTTTGACAAATTTTAAACATTTCGTCACTTTTTGTTTTTGATCACTAGACATTTTTAGTGTTAAATATGTATTTCAACCAACAAATTAGAAAAAAATCATTATTGCCAAAAGGATACACTAAGTGTATTCCTAATAAATGTTAATTTACAAGTAATATTCTTTAAAACTCTGAGAAAATAGTTAAAAACAACACTGTCAATATTAGGACAGTGACTAAGTAGGAACTCAATATGTACGAAATGGAATTATAAAGTTAAGTTCACAGCGCTACAAATATCACGACATAATTATTTAGAATCATTCAGTCATTGTTATTGTACTATATTTTTATTAATACTAAAGAAATAATTTTAGTTAAATTATTTAACTATAATCATATACCTATCAGTCTAGAATTTCAATTCAGACTTACATAGAAAATTGTAATCAAGTGTGAATCTAAAAGAAAGGCATAAAGTGTTAATATACGGGTGTTTCAGGAACTTGAAATAAGTCAGGATTAGTAGGTGAAATAATAAAAATCTGACTTTTTTTTTCGACTCCACATAGACACTAGCGCTGTTGGAACTACGTTATAAATTTGTATGGGGAGTCGAAAAAAAAAGTCAGATTTTTATTATTTCACCTACTAATCCTGACTTATTTCAAGTTCCTGAAACACCCGTATATTAACACTTTATGCCTTTCTTTTAGATTCACACTTGATTACAATTTTCTATGTAAGTCTGAATTGAAATTCTAGACTGATAGGTATATGATTATAGTTAAATAATTTAACTAAAATTATTTCTTTAGTATTAATAAAAATATAGTACAATAACAATGACTGAATGATTCTAAATAATTATGTCGTGATATTTGTAGCGCTGTGAACTTAACTTTATAATTCCATTTCGTACATATTGAGTTCCTACTTAGTCACTGTCCTAATATTGACAGTGTTGTTTTTAACTATTTTCTCAGAGTTTTAGAGAATATTACTTGTAAATTAACATTTATTAGGAATACACTTAGTGTATCCTTTTGGCAATAATGATTTTTTTCTAATTTGTTGGTTGAAATACATATTTAACACTAAAAATGTCTAGTGATCAAAAACAAAAAGTGACGAAATGTTTAAAATTTGTCAAAAATGATATTTTATATGATAATTATAACAATTATGTTGTTAAATTTCAAATATAAGATGTGTCTTGATAACAATCAAAATTGTTTTGTTACATGAAATTCCGAATTGTTTGATTTACATCCATTTGTGTAATGTGACTAAATGGAACTTTGCTTAGTCATGGCTACACAAAAAGTGATTTTAATCAAATAATTACAGTCTAAATGTGTTTTAATTAAAAATAATTGATACTATATACCTTCTTTTACCGTCTAAAGTTAAGTATATTCAAGATTAACGTTGTACTTAATTAACGTTTCCATTTCGAACATGTCGCCTTGAAATGAAAAAAGCTTTTTATCATGGTTGTTAACGGCGAGGGAAAACATCGTGAGGAAACCCCCATGGCTTTGTTGTACTATGCCATGTGAAAGTGTTTTCGTACAAAACGGCGATAGGCCTGCCCCCTATCACGTGAGTACACTGTCCAAGCAAAACGTGGGTACCTTCTCTGGATACTAGATGGCGCTGCCATGTGAGTTCAGAAGTATTGATACCATAAAGGACGTGAATGTTTATGTTATGTTACGTAATGAAAAGAGATCCCTCATCTATTTTTAATAGGCATAGGTACAGATCCACAATTTTTTCTTGGCCGGCGGCGACTACTGGTACTACTGTCGCCATTTTGAAATTTCGGCCTGTCATTGTCAGTTAGTTCTCAACTAAATAAAAATTATAGGGTGACCTACGTATATAATAAATTATCACTTTCATTAATATTTTTTGTAGTGAAACTTTTTTTATTCATTCGGGTAGACATACCAGACAAGGGCAAAAATAAATAAATATAATTAGCTTACATTCAAACGAACTTGTTTACTTACAATAGTAGTTATTACATAAAAACATACATAAACTCACGGCTGTAAATCCTCAGCCACTTTTGGAAAGTTGAGTGGGTTAGAAATGGTAAAATAAAGGTTATTGGTAATGGGTCTCCAACCGCATCGCCCAAAAATCTCTTAAAAGCCCCAGTACCGTTAGTACCTTACGTACAACCACCGGCAGAAATGGGGTAGTGCTATTCTAAGCCGACACTACACAGCAACTAGTTAATAATTAAATGAATATTATATAAATTGTTTTATTAACATACATACATATTCTCACGCCGTTAGTTCCCATTGGGGTAGGCAGAGACTATCGATCGCCACTTTGTACGATCCTGGCAAACCTCTCTGGCTTCGTTTACATCCATCAATCTTTTCATACATGCTCTTTTATTCTTCATACTGCGGACACCTGCCTTTTTGAGCTCTATATATCTCTTTCACCAATTTACCATCATCCATCCTCTCTATGTGCCCAAACCATCTCAACATTCCTTTTTCTATCTTTCTTACAATATCATCTTTTACACCACACCTTTCACGAATCACATCATTCCTCACACGATCACATAACCTTACATTACACACTTTTCTGAGGGATCTCATTTCTACTGCATTCACTCTACTTTCATGCTTCTTCTGCCACACCCAACATTCACTGCCATACATAAGCGTAGGAACGAGGACAGCACCATGCACAGCCATTCGGGCCTTTTCAGACACCGACTGACTAGACATTAGACTATCCAGTGCTCCATTTACCGCATTACCCTTTTTCACTCTTCTCTCGATATCTTCATCACACTTTCCATCCCTAGTAAACAAACTTCCCAAATATACAAACTCTTTCACTTGTTCCACTTTCTTACCATTAATCTCAATCACGCATTCGGTCATATTCACCTCTCTCTCAAAAACCATCGTTTTTGTTTTATCCACATTCACTCTCATTCCTTTTCTTTCAAACGACGCACATGCAATATTCATCATCTCTTGCAACTCCTCAACCGACGATGCAAGTAACACTTGATCATCAGCATATAAGAGGCATTTGATGATGAATCCACCCATTCTCAATCCATAATCACTTCACGCAACTCTGTTAAACAGTCATCCATGAACAAATTGAAGAGCCACGGGGAAGCTACACAACCCTGTCGGACACCCGAGAGATCCCGAACCAGTCAGTATTTTCCCCGTTTACTCTCACACAGTGCACGTATAAGTCGACTCCCCAAACCGAACTTGGATAACACCTCCCATAAACACTTTCTTACCACCCTATCATACGCCTTCTCTAAATCAATGAAGGAGCAATACACCTTTCGGTTCTTAGCTAAGAACTTTTCGGTGATGCTTCTTAAAGAGAAGATTTGGTCCATACATCCCATTCCCTTTCTAAATCCTGCTTGCACATCCCAAATTTTATCATCCGTTTCATTCATCACTCTTTCAATCAAAACCTTTGCATACAATTTACCGACAATGCTGAGTAGGCTAATTCCACGGTAGTTTCTAGCCTCCTGGTGTGACCCCTTTCCTTTATATAAAGGCACAATCACCGCTTTGCACCAGTCTTGTGGCACTTTGCCACTCGACCAGCATTTTTGGAAAAGGAAGTACAACCAGGAAGCCACCACCCCTTTACCAGCCCTCAGCATTTCAGTGTTTATCCTGTCATACCCTGCCGCTTTCCCTAGTTTCATACTTTTCATTGCTTTCATTATTTCTTCCATACTGATCTCACTGTCACTAGTCACCCATAACGTCGTTCCAATCAACATTACTGCTGATTGGCGAAGAAATTGATGAATCCTCTTTTTCAAAGAGTCCCTCAAAATAGTTCTTTTATACTCGTCTTATGCTACTTTCATCCGTCGCCAATTCACCCTGTTCATCTCTCACAACATTCACTCTCGTGTTTTGGGAAACTCCCTTTTCTTTCCGGATATACTTCCAGAACAACTTTTGGTTATTCCGGAAATTATTAGAGAGTTTCCTCTCACACCATTCTATCAGATCACGCTTTTTCTTTTCTATTTTGTCTTGACCTCATTCTTAACTCTCTTATATTCATCTTCAATGTTCTTCACTACATCATCTGTTAATCTCGCATCCATTCGTTTACTAGCTTTAATCGCTAGTAACTCTAACCAAGCTTTCTTCTTATCTCCAACTGCCTCTTTCACATCTTTATCCCACCAACTTGTTGGTGGTCTATTTGTTCTTTTACTCAACCCACATACTTCCGTCGCACATTCAACCATTGACGATTTGAGCACATCCCATACTTCTTCTATTTCCAATTCATCCTTCATCTCCACGCAACTTAGCCTGTTAGCCTTAGTAAGTGGAGTCGAAAAAAATGTCCCACTTTTATTACTTATTTTACTCAATTTTACCAATTTTAATCAGGGTAACCCAACATGAATCTGATAGGTAATATAATTTCAACTTCCTCAAACACCTGTATATAATTCTATCGAACTTAGTTTTAATAGGAGTTTTTTCTTGCCTTCGCTGGACCAAAAAATAATATAATTCATTCATTTATTTTAATGTCTGTTAATCAAAGCAATGTGGCTAATGCTTTAGAGTTCCATTTCGTCACTTTTTGATTCCGCTCATACATCACAATACGAAATGGATGTGACGAAATCCTATTTTTTTTTGCAAATTATTACGTTTTAGAGTGAAAAATTGGTATAATATCAAATTTAATCGTTGAAACCCATAAACTAATAACTAAACTACAATTTAATTTATAAATAAGCTAAAATATAACTTTACTTGCCTCAAAATCAAATAAATTAAATGGAAAACAATTTTTGGTAACAGATTACGCACTACCTATTATTCATGTTTTAACGAGACTGACAAGTTACACCAAACAAAAAAATGATGCCAGCACGCAAACAATGTTGCCTATATTATAAAACAAATTTAATTTTGGGGTAATTCATTAGTTAAGCTAATCAAACCCACCTCTGAACGAAAGGGAATTCCACCTTTCAGAAATCGTAGGACAATCGAAATTGTAGTTTTTTTCTATTTTTTTCTATTGTAATGGTATAAAAAGATAACTAAATTTGAATTTTGACTATATTCTTAATTAAATAAAATAAAACAACACATGAGCTTTAGAGGAAAATAAACTAAAATTTCTCAATCAAAGTTGGGAACATAGTCGTAGGACACGTATAAAACAAGATGTTTTTTTCATTGAAAACACATTTTTTAAGTTATTTAGATAATAATGTTACTTTTTTTGTCTTAAATGTATTAAAAAATGCTTAAGAGATGAGAAAAACAGCCAGCGATGGTATTTCTATGAATTTTGTGTAACAATATTTGCTTTCAAAGTTGAAGGACACGAAAATTCTTGGTGGTCGCCCTAAGATGAAAAAAGCCAACCACACTTATGACTTTTAGAAAAGACAAATTGATGTAAGCCTGACCCGGGATTTGATAAAGATGATTATTTTCGTCATTACAGTGCATCTCAACTAGGGATAGAAAATGTAATGAATTCAATAAAAGAAGGGACCAGTCGTCCGGTGTCTCAAAAGAATTCCTAATATAAGCTGTATACATACATACACACTAACGCCATTAGTTCCGGTTGGGATAGGCAGCGACTATCAATCGCCACTTTGTACGATCTTGGCAAACCCTTCTAGCTTCATTTACATCGATCAATCTTTTCATAAGTGCTTTTTTATTCTTCATACTACGGACGCCCGCCTTTTTAAGCACACTCTTTATTTGATCCAAATGCATCCTTCAAGGTCGTCCTCTTTTAACATTACCATCCACAATAGCTATAAACATAACATAACATAAACGTTCACGCCGTTTATCCCCGAAGGGGTTGGCAGAGGTACCAATACTCCTGAACTCACATGGCAAGCGCCATCTAGTTTCCAGAGAAGGTACCCACGTTTTGCTTAGACAGTGTACTCACGTGATAGGGGGCAGGCCTATCGCCGTTTTGTACGAATACACTGTCACATGACTAAGTATAACTCAGCCATGTGGGTTTCCTCACGATGTTTTCCCTCACCGTTAGCAACCATGATAAATTAATACAATAGCTAATACATATAAATCTCTTTTACCAATTAACTATCATCATCTATCGTCCGTCCTCCATTTGGTAGTAGATAGGGGACAAGATGGTAGAAATATTAAGTATCGTTGGTGATGAGTCTTCAACCGCATCACCTAAAAACCACTTTAAAAAGCCCAATCCACTTCATTCAAAAAAACTATTTTCAAAATATAGTCCCTGACCTCATAAATAAGCGCATCGAAAAGTTTCAACAATAACTTTTTCCTGAACCCTGTAAAATTCAATGAACCAGTGGTCCTATGCCTTGTTATATAAGCTTTACATAAATTCTTCGAAGTATATTATTATTTCTTTTAAAGTCTCCATTTGGCGAGGTGCTTTATACTGTAAAATGTTCGTTTTAATGCCTTTATTTTTAGTCTTCCTTTGCTGCCGGCCAAACCTTCTCTCCACAATATGGGTCATAGCCTATTCTATATATACGTAGATCAGGGTTGCAGAAAGGTTGCCACATCTCCGGCTAATTAGTCGTCGGAGTCCAACATTTGTTATAATGAGTGATGATTTGACACCCCTAATCTGACCCGACCCGCTTACAATAGATTTTTGTCGACAAGGGCCGGACTCATAAGTCTTTTTTATTTGGAGTTTACTATTGAGTTTATTGCGTCAGCAAAATAGTGTTGGCTTAGAAACGCACTTGCCGATTTCTTCCCACTTAATAAATGGAGCATTTTATTTTGATAGCAATTTTGGCGTGTTGGTAGTTATTTCACAATATTTTCCTTCCTTTCAACAGTGCGTAAGTAATTTCTAATTCTGAAGCCCCCTTTGGAATTTGTTTATTAGTGTTACACTTGTAAATAAACAATTAAGTAATGTTGGTTTCCAGCCCGGCTAGGACGAGCAACCTTTTAAGTAGATACCGCGTGGTGTGAAACATAGATCTCTTTCGCACTAACATAGTACAGTATATTTTCATCTCATTCTTACCGACAAAGTAACAATAAAATAACACTCGTGCTTCAGACGATGTTTCTCCCGAATTAATACTGTTTGTTTATTTAACTAATAATCCTCGATTTACTTAATCCGTGCCTGCGTCACCCGCGTCACAGTACACAGACATAAAATGATCCATCCTTATAAGTAACAGGTGTGAGGGGCTCCTTTTCTAAAGATAATTAATCACTTCATTATGAAACTCGGATAAATTAAGGCACACTTTTCATGTTGACGTAATTTTAGTACACGCATGAAGAAATATTGCTGTTAAATTGACATTTTAACGTGTATTACATGACTAGGTTTTACTTTCTGTTTACAAATTGAAGGAAATAGGAAATATCTATTTATTTAATAGTGAAGCGAAGACTAAATAAATGATATACGTACATATGATTGCCCAGTAGTGCTGGCTTAGAATGTCACCACCCCTTTCTACCCACGGGGGTGTTGTTAGAGGCGACTAAGAGTAAAGGGTTTTAAAAGTGGTTTTCGGGCGATGTGGTTGGTGTGGTCTTTGTCCCCTATCAACTTCCAAACATGTCTGAGGAGTTTCTAGCTCTGAAGCTCTGGCTACCCACTTTTGGAATTTATGGCTGTGACTATGTGTGTGTATGTATGTAGTATCATTAGTTGACTAATCGATATTATAATAAAACTATTAACGTGGAATCCCATGCTATATTTATATCCAAGAAGTGTTCATGTCAATTACCCTTTTACACTCTTTTATATGACTAGTATATAGAAATAAAGTCAATTTTGGAACCACGACTTTTTAGTTTTGAGAAAATATGAGGTTATAAAAGAACATCCCTGCTTTACTTTAGGCTAAAATATTTACCCCCAGTCTTCCAAGGTTGTTATCAATATTTCAATTTACCTAAATGCCTTCGCAACACTCCACACAATCACTAATCATATTCACAAAACAGAACATTTCCTCTAAGTAAGTCGGCCATATTTGAATTGAACACTACACTGGCGTCACAGGATGCCGCCAACTATGAGATATTGAAACTATTTCTCAACTAATCGACCTTACCACTATGTCAATAAAGTTCAAATTCCGGAAGCAAATACCGTAGCAATCATCTAATGCATGTTACATATTTATGATATCGAAGCAAAGAGCGATGATTGATGAATCAGTAATGCAAGCAAGTTTTGATCTTAATGTCAATGTAGTTATAAGGATAATAAAGAGTAGTATTGCTTGTGTTGTTTGTTAAGGGTTGCTGAAATCGTAGTACATTTGTTACTGAAAGGAAAGTCGAATGATATTTCTTTCTCGCATTAGAGAGTATTAACAACTAACTTCACTAGCACTTGCAGATATAGTAGTAAAAGATTTGTCTTGAGTATGGAAAGTTCTGGTTCGAATCCGGTGTCGGTTTTATTGTTCTAAAACAAACTTTGTGTTTTTTCTTAGGAAAAATCGGAAAAAAAAATCTTTAGTATAGTTTGATCATGGCTATTTGTATATAATAATAGTGGGTTTTCTTATTGCTGTAATGGAATAATACAATTAATTTTCTATGAATATTTCTAACCTTCACTAGTTATCGTTATCTATATCAAGCAAACATTTCGAAAAAGGCGTGCCATCTAACAGACATTAAAAAATGCAGCTAAAAGGCTAAAATTAAAATTTATAACACTTCACTCTTTGGATTAATTCATAAAAAAGACATCAGTATTCAGAAGCTGTTTTGGCCTGATATAAGACCAACATTTAACTTCTTCGTTCCTCTCGTACTACTAAGGCGACTGAGGGTATGGGGCTTTTTAATGTGGTTTTTGGGCGATGCGGTTGGAGACCCATCACCAACGATTCTTTATTTCTACCATCTGGTCCCCTATCAACTACCAAATGCGGCTGAGGATTTTTTCATTCTGAAGCTCTGGCTACCGATTCTTGGGATTTATAGCCGTGAGTATATGTATCTATGTATGCTATATAAACGACTTCAGAATTTATACGTTTTTTTCGCCTGCATACTCCTCCATTTCCCTGATAGTGCGGAAGAAAACAGGAGAAGAAAAAGTATCTTTTTACTTAATGTAATTGATGCAGAGTATGTGCAGTACGTCTGTTTGTATTGTCGCGGTTCGCGGAATCCGAATAAATGAGCAAGTGATAAATAAAACTTAACGCGTCTCAAAATTGCGTTCCGAATGTTTTTAAAGCTATTTTGTTTTGATGCAAGTTGCAGGCCGAACAAGTGTGTCCGGTTTTGTTGAATGTGTCCGGTTTTGTTCATTTGTACATACATATACTCACGGCTATAAATCCCTCAAAAGAGTAGGCAGAGCTTGAGAATAACCAATTCCTTAACCAACTTTGGAATTTAAGTGAGTATAAGATTATAAACATAAAGGTTGTTGGTAACGGGTCTCCTACCGCATCGCCCAATAATGCCTGCAAAAGCTCCAATACCTTTAGTCGTTTCTTACGAACACCCACGGGAAGAAATAGGGTGGTGCTATTATAAGCCGAAACCTCACAGCTCTCATTTGTGCTTATACATTAATGTTTTAGTTTGGATGTTCGGCTTACTAATTTTATAGCTCTAGTTCATATTTTTCCCAAGCGGTAACGAAAGATGAGGCTTAATTATTATATTTTTGTTCTAATTGTCCTTTATTGCCCAATGTTTTCTTCTCTTTAAGTCCCAAGCATCAGGCGAATTATTAACTCTCAAACTCAGTCTCACTATTATTAAATTATATTATTTTTGTTATAACCGCTGGTATAATGTTATTACTACAAATGATTAATATAGCACTAAAAAGTAATTATTGCATTTAATTTAATGTTTTTTGACATGAATTCCTCATGTGGGGATTATTACTCATAACCCCGCCAGTGTCGAAATTTTTCTTTCCTTTAATAACATCTTTTATTTATGAGTAATAATCCCCACATGAGGAATTCATGTCAAAAAACATTAAATTATGTGATAGTTAGGCGTTTCCAACATTTGCATTCTATCTGAAAAGGTAGACAAGTGGCCGTCCGAATTAGTTAAAATTCGGAGGTAGGAAACGCAAACACTACTTGAACGTGTAAAAAAGAAACAAAGGATAGAGAAATTTCGCGCTGGATGCCAACTGACACTGTAGCTCAGTTGGCAGAGCGACGGGGGCGTATACCCGAAGGTCGCGGGTTCGAACCCCGCCAGTGTCGAAAAAAATTTTTCTTTCCTTTAATAACATCTTTTATTTATGAGTAATAATCCCCACATGAGGAATTCATGTCAAAAAACATTAAATTATGTGATAGTTAGGCGTTTCCAACATTTGCATTCTATCTGAAAAGGTAGACAAGTGGCCGTCCGAATTAGTTAAAATTCGGAGGTAGGAAACGCAAACACTACTTGAACGTGTAAAAAAGAAACAAAGGATAGAGAAATTTCGCGCTGGATGCCAACTGACACTGTAGCTCAGTTGGCAGAGCGACGGGGGCGTATACCCGAAGGTCGCGGGTTCGAACCCCGCCAGTGTCGAAAAAAATTTTTCTTTCCTTTAATAACATCTTTTATTTATGAGTAATAATCCCCACATGAGGAATTCATGTCAAAAAACATTAAATTATGTGATAGTTAGGCGTTTCCAACATTTGCATTCTATCTGAAAAGGTAGACAAGTGGCCGTCCGAATTAGTTAAAATTCGGAGGTAGGAAACGCAAACACTACTTGAACGTGTAAAAAAGAAACAAAGGATAGAGAAATTTCGCGCTGGATGCCAACTGACACTGTAGCTCAGTTGGCAGAGCGACGGGGGCGTATACCCGAAGGTCGCGGGTTCGAACCCCGCCAGTGTCGAAATTTTTCTTTCCTTTAATAACATCTTTTATTTATGAGTAATAATCCCCACATGAGGAATTCATGTCAAAAAACATTAAATTATGTGATAGTTAGGCGTTTCCAACATTTGCATTCTATCTGAAAAGGTAGACAAGTGGCCGTCCGAATTAGTTAAAATTCGGAGGTAGGAAACGCAAACACTACTTGAACGTGTAAAAAAGAAACAAAGGATAGAGAAATTTCGCGCTGGATGCCAACTGACACTGTAGCTCAGTTGGCAGAGCGACGGGGGCGTATACCCGAAGGTCGCGGGTTCGAACCCCGCCAGTGTCGAAATTTTTCTTTCCTTTAATAACATCTTTTATTTATAATTATTGCATTTGTTTGAGGTCAAATTTCTTTGCCCTATGTCCGTTCATGATATTTATTAAACAACAACCTTTATTTGCATGCCTTTTCCTCACTTAACTTCCAAAAGTGGCTGAGGAGGTGGGAGCTTAATATCGATGCTACGTCTTTCTGGAATTTATAGCCGTGAGTATATGTATGTATGCTATTTATTTATTTACACGATTTTTCATAGGAAGGAAAGTGCTAGCCGGAAGGTGCATATCCAAACATAAATCTGATAAATAATATTTGTACATCTTTTTACTTAAAAAGAATATGTTATTAACTCTTCTTTTCCGAGCGTACACTATACCTAATCTAATTAAAACTTGTGATGACATTCAGATGTGATTTGGCTCTTGAGTAATAAATACGTAAACATCCATCGCAATACATATTTAAGTTAAAATGTATATCGCAATATACTTTGACAATTGTATTGTGCAACAAAAGACCTTAGTCATGAATTTTGTTTTAAAATAAATAGAACTTCGCTATTGTATACGTATCTTATATTCGTACTTTGCCTGCAGCATTCTCGTTTATTTTTTTGCTTCTCTCACCGAGAGTAAATTCAGTTGGCACCTTTGATTATGAACACTATAGATAGAGCGATGTTACGTCATCCATTTTAAAAAGAGAAGCCCTTATTTAAGTTCTTATATGTTAAAAAGAGACACAAAATCTTTATTGTCATCTCTATCGCGTAACCCGTTTTGTTGATGTCACGCTTTTAAAGCTTGACAAACAAAGCGTCGACTTGTGAGCGATTTTGGTTTTCTTTTGAATTTGAGAAAGATTTTATTCATTTGTATATTGTTATTGTGATAAAAGAGACTCCATTAGTCAAACTTATTATTTAGTGAGGTATGGTTGGGTGTAGCGTGCTTGGCTGCGGAAGCCGCAGCGAAAAACACATCGAAGGATTGACTTTCTGAAGTGAGTGAGTTTTTTAATGTTTTTCTACAGATAAATACATAATAAATACATTGCGCGATCAGAAAAAAAGTGATTCAAATGTTAATTACGTTGAACTAGATTACTAGCATTTTCTTTAGTTATTTTGAGCAATTTTTTAATAGCATAACCTAAAAATATGCAGTATCTCAGTGTTCCCATAATTCACGTTTTTCATCCTACCCTGTCGTTAGGGTAAAATTTTCAAATTAGTAAACTGATGTTAATGAGTGAGTATATTATGAATTTCGTCGCGCTATAGCGACGCTGAATGATTTCCAATTGTTATCTACGGAATTAGTAAGTAATAAATTTGTTATATTTATTTAATTTCTTCGTATTCATTACAGTTTTCCTAAAGACCCGAATCTACGAGAAAAATGGATTGCGGCCACTGGAAGATGCAATTGGAAATCAACCAAATATAAAATACTTAGATGTACGAATACATCATCTTTTGAAAAATGTGACTGAAATAGACGAATGAATTCGAAATTTTCACACGAAACTGATTTTGTTTAAAGGTCAATAGTAAATAATGCAATAAAACTCATGTACAAAATAGTGCTGTCTTTTATTTTTCAAAATACAAACATAGACCCCACTATACCCATGATGACCCGTATGATATTTACATAACTTGCACTTATGGAACAGCTGTTTTTTTTTGTCCAGTAACAAAGTTAGTCCCGTACAAAAATTTATTCGTAATCATGGGAAGATTCATCCCTGATAGTTAGTAAAATGCTTTAGATTCCACGGTGTATTAAACATCAGTATAAATGGTAAAATTAAACAAAAAAGATTGTATAATACTAGGAGCAAGTATGTATAATTATATGATTGCAGGAAATAATATAGTAAACAGTGAACCTTTACAATAAATAAAACGACGTAACAATAAATTGACGTAATCAATTTTAAATTAAAAAGTAGCTTTTAGAATGGTGAGTATACTATTTTGGGGTAATTGTTTTCTAGTGATCGCAACATTACAGGGAAAAATATTGCTATCTAAAAGAGGTACTCTCCCGTTGCATTATGACTCTGTCTATAGTGTTCATAGTCAAAGGTTGGCACTAATATTTAACCCTTTAGTTTACTTTGTAAAACAAACACACTCTCTGTAATGTTGTTTACATACTATAAAGTTTTTATTTCTTTTAACATACAAACGTATATAAAAATCGGTTTTATTCAAATGATGTTATACTCGAAAAACTCGTTAATTGTAGGTAGGACTCAAATACTCAAACGTTCACACCGCATATCGCCGAAGGGGTGGCAGAAGTACCTACTTTTACTTCTTAACTTAAGTACCCACGTTTTGCTTAGAGAGTTTACTCACGTGATACGGGGCAGGCCTATCGTAGTTTTGCACCAATACACTATACTTTAGAAAAGACTAATTGGTGTAGGCCCGGCACGTGATTTAAACCCACTCTTGTCAGCATGATAGGCGTTGTTCTACAAACTGTATTTACAACACATGGTTGTTAAGATTCGCGATGTCAAATTGGAGCGAAGTGGTGAATGATTGTCGAGTCCTCACTAGGACAGTTTTATAACACAAGACTGGTCAGTACCTACGTGCACCTTGAACGATGCTATTTTTCGTTTGTAGGGTTGCTGAGTTGTTGTAGTAATAGTGTTTCTTAAAGACTTACATGGGAATCTTTTAAGGGTGATCATTTCTCAATAGCAACATCTATCAGAATTTTTCGTGCCAATTTTGGTGGTGATTGGATTGACGGTTTAGGAAGAGTTCTGTGACCAGCCTAATACAAAATGGGGGGTAAATTGAGTTTCACTCCAATCACGAACGTGACATATACCCGGTGCCATATTTATATATGAGCTGTGATGATAATAATAGGCTATTTGACTGTAATAAAAATATACATTTCTTTTATTTCATTAGTCTTAATATTTCTTTTTTGGAGCAATATGTAATAATGCGAGATAAAAATATTGCATTATTTCACCATAATCCGTCTTTTAAAATAAGTATTTTTGATGCAACTGTCACGTGACTAAAAACGACCGTGATTGGCTATTTATATAATGACGTAGATTGCACATAAACAGACTGTATATCGCTTCGCTCATTGGTGTTTAATGCGGAAGTGACGTCATTTGTGCTACAGCCGCCATATTACTTAAAGTCGCGTTTTCGCGGCACATTTGAATATTATTATATAAACAAATTAACATTGTAAGATAGTTTTCAAAACTTAGTCAAATAGCCTATTCGTGGAAAATAATAAAAGTTCAACAGTAAACTTTCATTCGTCATGGCAAGTATGATAGTATAATACAGTCACGAACTAGTTGACTACAAGAAACTCCACTTACCTGATAAATAATTTACCATAGAAGATTGTTTTTTTCCTGTTCATTGAATAACTTCGAAACGTTGGTAAGACATTATTTGTGTTTTCATTTTGTATTGATATTTATGTATTGATACATACGTATACTCACGACTATAAAGCCCTAAAAGGGGTAGCTAGAGCTTCGGAATAAGAAATTCCTCGACCACTTTTGGAAGTATAGTTTATTGATATTGTGATGATGTGTTTGCCGTGTAGTGCCGGCTTAGAATGTCGCTACCCCTTTCTACCCACGGGTGTCGTAAGAGGCGACTAAGGGTATTGGGGCTTTTTATTAGATTTTTGGGCGATGCGGTTGGAGACCCATCACCAAAAACCTCTATTTTTACCATCTTTTCCCCACTCAACTTCCAAAAGTGGCTGAGGAATTTATAATTCTATGTATGTATGTATGTTGAATTACCAAACATACATACCAAAATGTACAATAAGATGTCAACTTTCAGTGAAATATGGTAAAGAAATAGTGCTCTACATATTCCATTTTGTTTTTTATTATAATATGCAAACATCAAACTCAAACCTTTACGCCGTATGCAAATACTTCTGATCATCACGTGGCATTGCCACCAGCTTGGCTAGAACGAGCGGTGTTTAAACCAGTTATCGCGTGGGATAAAGCAGCAATCTCTTACGCACTTACTTAGTGTCGTATACTGCCATCTCATTCTAACCGATATCGTGTCGATAAAATAGCGCTCGTGCTTGCCCTTCCCCTTCTGGTGTTCAGAGTACCTACGTTTTGCTTGGGCAGCTTGCTACAACCCCTGGTTACCTCGTTCAAAAACTATATTTATACTTACGTAGTGCTCTTTGAAAACACAAAACCTGTATCTGCCTTAATTGAGATATGAGAACTGCTATTTTAAACACTACACGTCGAACCTAAAACAATATGTGCAGAAATAATAGCTTTATTAATTGGACATAACAAGTTTAACAAAGCGCATCGTTCATTACTGCTCTGCAACAAAAGCGATTTACTTTTGGACTGTATCCAGAAGCAATGTTCTTTAGACGGGTGTCTTGACCGCAAAGCGTCTTGTTCTGCCATATGTTTCACAATATATTACTTAAATAAAAATATGTTAAGGCCGTATATTTCTGTAAAGATGGAAGAAGTACTTATTATAATTATACCATAAAGTCAAATTTCTCATCCCTTTCTAACAAAAAACCTATTTTTGGGCGATGCGGTCGGAGAACCATCACCAACAACTTTTATCTCACCATCTTTTCCCCACTCGACTTTCCAAAAGTGGCTTAGGATTTTTTAATTCCTCAGCTCTGGCTACCCCTTCTTGGGATTTATAGCCGTGAGCATACATACATACATACATATTCTCACGCCGTTAGTTCCCATTGGGGTAGGCAGAGACTATCGATCGCCACTTTGTACGATCCTGGCAAACCTCTCTGGCTTCGTTTACATCCATCAATCTTTTCATACATGCTCTTTTATTCTTCATACTGCGGACACCTGCCTTTTTGAGCACATTTTCTATTTGATCCAAATGTGTCCTCCGAGGTCGTCCTCTACTAACACTACCTTCCACATTGGCTCTATATATCTCTTTCACCAATTTACTGTCATCCATCCTCTCTATGTGCCCAAACCATCTCAACATACCTTTTTCTATCTTTCTTACAATATCATCTTTTACACCAAACCTTTCACGAATCACATTATTCCTCACACGATCACATAACCTTACATTACACACCTTTCTGAGGGACCTCATTTCTACTGCACTCACTCTGCTTTCATGCTTCTTCTGCCACACCCAACATTCACTGCCATACATAAGCGTAGGAACAAGAACGGCATCATGCACAGCCATTCGGGCCCTTTCGGACACCGATTGACTAGACATTAGACTATCCAATGCTCCATTAATCGCATTACCCTTTTTCACTCTTCTCTCAATATCTTCATCACAATTTCCATCCCTTGTAAACAAACTTCCCAGATATACAAACTCCTTCACCTGTTCCACATTCTTACCATCAATTGCAATCACGCATTCTGTCACATCTTCCTGTCTCTCAAAAACCATCGTTTTGGTATTATCCACATTCACCCTCATTCCCTTTCTTACAAAAGACTCACATACAATATTCATCATCTCTTGCAACTCTTCTGCCGATGATGCAAGTAGCACTTGATCGTCAGCATACAAGAGGCATTTAATGATGAATCCACCCATTCTCAGTCCATAATCACTTTCACGCAACTCTGTCAAACAGTCATCCATGAACAAATTGAAGAGCCACGGAGAAGCTACACATCCCTGTCGGACACCCCGAGAGATCCCGAACCAGTCAGTATTTTCCCCGTTTACTCTCGCACATGCACTGGAATCCTCATAGAGTGATACCAGTGCACGTATAATTCGACTTCCCAAACCGAACTTAGATAACACCTCCCATAAACACTTTCTTACCACTCTATCATACGCCTTCTCTAAATCAATGAAGGAGCAGTACACCTTCCGGTTCTTAGCTAAGAACTTTTCGGTGATGCTCCTTAAAGAGAAGATTTGGTCCATACATCCCATTCCCTTTCTAAATCCTGCTTGCACATCCCAAATTTTATCATCCGTTTCATTCATCACTCTTTCAATCAAAACCTTTGCATAAAATTTACCGACAATGCTGAGTAGGCTAATTCCACGGTAGTTTTTAGCCTCCTGGTGTGACCCCTTTCCTTTATATAAAGGCACAATTACCGCTTTGCACCAGTCTTGTGGCACTTTGCCACTCGACCAGCATTTTTGGAAAAGGAAGTACAACCAGGAAGCCACCACCTCTTTACCAGCCCTCAGCATTTCAGTGTTTATCCTGTCATACCCTGCCGCTTTCTCTAGTTTCATACTTTTCATTGCTTTCATTATTTCTTCCATACTGATCTCACTGTCACTAAAGTCACCCATAACGTCGTTCCAATCAACATTACTGCTGATTGGCGAAGAAATGGATGAATCCTTGAATGAATGATATTATATATATATTGATGAATCCTAATAGCCGAGAGCATATGCATGTATGTATGTTTCTTACAAAAAAAGTGGACTGAGGACCATTTAAATTAACCAAAGTTTTAGTTTGTATGAAAAAGAGGTACTAGATCGCGAATCTTATTTAACACTAGTGGATCGGCCCAGCTTCGCACGGGTAGCATAGTTTCAAAAATATCTGAGGTTTCTCCAATCACTGCTCAACCTTTGTGAAATTAAGCGCAACTTATAGCACTCCTGATTAGTGAAGCTTTGTGATTGTGAAAGCGCTTTAATGAACGGTTCAGTATCTCCGAAAATAGTCCCTTGCAAACAAACAATCAGAGTAACAAACTTTGCACACATCATACATATACTCACGGCTATCTTTTGCCCGGGCAAATATTACTAAAAACAATATCCTTATAGCATGATTCAGTGGACACGTGCGACGACAGGACGCATGGCTTATTTCATGTATAAGTTTGGTGTTTCTATACCGATTTCTATGATTCTTTTTTTATAGAATATGTAATAATGTAAACTTTTTTAAATGAGAGATGAATGAGAGAACTATTAACTTAAGAGTAAACAAATATAATCAGAATGCTCCGAACTGCTAAGCTATCAGGAGTTACACGTGTTATTGAGAGTCGACTATAAAAGGTATACATATGCTGTTCTAGGATATTTTTTAGACACTTTGCAATATTTCCATCATACATGATTTCTATGTTGTTATCCCAATAGTGAAAAACAAAACGGGTGACATATCGGACAAAAACAACTACAGACCGATTTCGTTGGCAGCAGTTGTTTCTAAGGTGTTTGATAGCATGCTTAATACAAAGCTTAATAAATATTACGCGCCGCATGATAACCAATTTGGTTTCAGACCTGGACTGTCAACGGAGACTGCGGTTCTGAGTCTTAAGCATGCTTTCAACTACTACACTAGGAGGAGTACGCCGGTATACGCCTGCTTTCTAGATCTTTCCAAGGCTTTTGACCTGGTTTTTTATGACTTATTGTGGAAAAAGCTCGAACAAGCAAAGCTTCCTAATGAAATTATTATTATTATTATTAATCTTTATTAATATAAATGGTTACATTTAATTATAACAAAGCCCTGCAAAACTGTTTTACAGTTTGTCTGCAGGTAGAGTCTCTTTTAATAAATTTTTATTTAGTTACATCTATGGTAGTGAGTTAAGAAAATATTTTTTTAATTTGTTTTTAAATTTTTGTCTATAAGGCTCGAGGCGGATGTCCTCGGGCAGACTGTTGATCAAGTACGGTAATCGCTTTTTAAGCGTCCTGTCCCCGTAGTAATTATTTACTCTGGGTACCTCCAGCCTGCCCGCCGACACCGACCTCGTGCCATAGCTATGACTCAGCTTCGTGATATTCTGCTCTTGACTGTCGTGGTTGTTAATTAATAAGAGGTATTTATGTTTCAGGCTGACAGGCAGAATTTTACATATTTTAAAATTATAAATATGCTTAAATTCTGGTACCAAAACCAAGTAAATAATGTAAAATGGGAAGGTGCATTGTCCCGCGCATATAAGTTGGAGTGCGGAGTGAGACAAGGGGGGTTGAGTTCACCGTCTCTTTTTAACCTGTACGTCAATGACCTGATAGGAGAGCTCAGTTGCACCAGGGTTGCATGTCATATCGATGGAGTCAGTTTTAATAACATTTGTACGCGGATGACATGGTGCTGCTGAGTGCATCTATCTGTGGGTTAAGACAGCTTACCACTATCTGCGAGAAGTACGCTGACACTCACGGCTTGGTTTACAATGTAAAAAAAAAGAAATGTCGTGGTCTTTAAAGCCGGGAATCAGCGCCTAAATAAAGTACCACCTGTTAAGTTATATGGAAAAATTTTAAGTCGCGTATTTTCCTTTAAATACCTAGGCCACATACTGACGCTCGACCTCAAAGATGATGAGGACATTGAAAGGAAAAGGAGAGCGTTGTCGGTGAGAGCGAATATGCTGGCGCGCAGGTTTGCGCGTGGTTCGGTACAGGTTAAGCTTACGCTCTTTAGAGCATACTGAACATCATTTTACTTACACGTGCAGCCTGTGGGCGAGATATACTCAAAGCTCGCATAGCGCTCTCCGAGTACAATATAATAATGCGTTTAGACAGCTGTTGGGGCTGTCACGGTTCTGTAGCGCATCAGTGATGTTCGCGGACGCGAGAGTAGATTGTTTTTACGCGACAATGCGGAAACGATGCGCGTCCCTGGTGCGGCGGGTGCGGGGCAGCACTAACAGCATTCGAAACGTTATAGCTGATAGGTTAGATTGTCGGTACTTGGGTCATTGTTACGCTGTATCGACTGGTATACCGTGACATTGATTCGAGTGTCAGTTAATTAGGTAACTTTTTTTTTTTTTAAACTTTGTTTTTATATAACTTACATACATACATATACATATACTCACGCCGTTAGTTCCCATTGGGGTAGGCAGAGACTATCGATCGCCATTTTGTACGATCCTGTCACACCTCTCTGGCTTCATTTACATCCATCAATCTTTTCATACATGCTCTTTTATTCTTCATACTGCGGACACCTGCCTTTTTGAGCACATTTTCTATTTGATCCAAATGTGTCCTCCGAGGTCGTCCTCTACTAACATTACCTTCCACATTTTTATATAACTTGTGAACATATTATAATATTTTTTATTTTTTTGTAGACCTACTAACATCTTAAAAATAAGTACTACTAACATAATGAGTCTATGTTACTTTATATATTAATATATATGTAACTATAACCATTAAGGCTGCACATGCGACGGAAGCTTAAAAAGCGGCCAAGAGCGAGATGGACTCGCTAATGAAGGGTTCCGTAGCAGCACTAGCAGCAGGTAGGTAACATAGTAATATATACAAGTTTAAAATGTTTAGTTTAAAATGCTATTTACTTATCACTGATTTACTATAAGAAAACAATGGTTCACGTTTTATGCGTAAGGCCTGTGATAGTAAAATTATTGTTATATATTTCAGTGAAATTAATAAATTAAGTAAGTAATTTGATTTATGACGTTTAAAAATAGAACTACTGGCTAGATCTCATTCAAACCAATTTTTGTTAGTAGTTTGTATAGTAATACACATCATATATTTTTTTCAGTTTTATCATGCCCATATTTTAGAAGTTACGGGGGGGGGGACACACATTTTACCACTTTGGAAAAGTCTCTCGCGCAAACTATTCAGTTTTGAAAAAAAATATATAAGAAACCTCAACATCATTTTCAAATACCTTTTGATAGATAACCCACACGTATAGGTTTGATGAAAAAAAAATATTTGAGTTTCAGTTAAAAAATTTGGTTTTTTTTTCAGATTTTATTTTAAAATCTTAATGCGGTTTACAGAATACATCTACGAACCAATTTTCAATAATGTAGTTCTTATAGTTTCGGAATAAACTGGCTGTGACATACGGACGGACGGACGGACGGACGGACGGACAGAGAGACAGACATGACGAATCTATAAGGGTCCCGTATTTGCCATTTGGATACGGAACCCTAAAAATTTAGTAACTTTCCCCGTTTTCCCAAAATTTCCTAAAATTCCCCTACATTACACTGCTGAAAAGTACACTATAACCTGCCCAGGAGTATGAAAAATAATTCTACCAAGTTTCGTTAAAATTCGTCGAGTAGTTTTTGTTTCCATAAGGAACATACAAACCGACAGACAGACAGACAGACTGATTAATTTTTGGCATCAGTATCGATCACTGATCACCCCCTGATAGTTATTTTGAAAATATATTTAATGTACAGAATTGACCTCTCTACAGATTTATTATAAGTACCTATAAATAAAAGATGTTATTAAAGGAAAGAAAAATTTCGACACTGGCGGGGTTCGAACCCGCGACCTTCGGGTATACGCCCCCGTCGCTCTGCCAACTGAGCTACAGTGTCAGTTGGCATCCAGCGCGAAATTTCTCTATCCTTTGTTTCTTTTTTTACACGTTCAAGTAGTGTTTGCGTTTCCTACCTCCGAATTTTATTTTATTTAGGAGGTAGGAAACGCAAACACTACGATTGATGATTATTTATGAGTAAAATAATCCCCACATGAAGAATTCATGTCAAAAAACATTAAATAAGTACCTATAGATAATGCGTAAAAAATACATTGAATGTTCTTTGAGGATGGCAATGTTTGGCCGTTTTGAAATTTTTCTTTGTATTTAGGCAAGGTGATGATGGCTAGATGTCATCTTATCATATCAACTGTATCGAATTATCAAATAACAAGTTTTGAGCACTAGTGTACTCTACTTCTTTTAATGGACGGGTGTTCAGAGTACCCGTTTTTTGCCGTGAATTTACATAATAGACGGAAAGCCTTTTGATCGCACTATTGCAGCGATATTTACTAGTAAACTTCATAATGAAGTCATTTATGTATAGGATTTTTCAGAATTTGCAATCATGCCTTTCTGTAGCGGAGGCAGTGCTCTTTTCCACTTAGTTGCCAGGGTGGGAAATGAAAAATCTAGGAATGTATACGGGTATCACTAGTTCGAAACGATGCTTCTTGTTATCATTATATATGTTCCCAAAGTATCTTTAGTGAAAGAGTAACAAATGATTTAGGGTTACTTCCTTTTTATAGTTTCGTGGTATTTTTATTTTCTCTATATTTACATGAAATAGAATCATCACAGGCTTAATCCAAGGTAATTATATGCTACTCTCGCGTACATATTGAGTATTTTGATTATAATAGCAACCGTGATAGCCCAGTGGGTAGAACACTCGGTTATCGTGCAAACGACTAGTGTTCAAATCCTGGGTCGGGCCTACACCAATCTGTCTTTTCTAAAGACATATGTGTGGTTAATTTATCATGGTTGTTAACGGTGAGGAAAAACATCGTGAGGAAACCAACATGGCTGAGTTGTACTTAGTCATGTGACAGTGTATTCGTACAAAACGGCGATAGGCCTGCCCCCTATCACGTGAGTACACTGTCCATGCAAAAACGTGGGTACTCTGAACACCAGGTGACAAAGTCAAGTGATGTTCAGAAGTATTAGTACCTCTGCCAACTCCTTCGGGATATTCGGCGTGAACGTTTATGTTATGTTATGTATGATTATAATTAATCACAACCCTAATAATATAACTCTGCTAATACAAAGTCCCTCCTCTGTTGTATTTTTCAATGAAACGGAGCTACCCCATGCGGGAATCGAACCCGCAACACTCTGAGTTCGGCTAGCTAACTGACTTTTCATCTAAGATAGTTTTAACAGCGACATGATTGTCCAATGAGTAGAACACCCGCCCGTAAACAGACAGGCGTGAGTTCAAATCCCGGGTCGGGCTTACACCTATTTGTCTTTTCTGAAGTCATATGTGCGCTTAATTTATCATGGTTGTTAACGGTGAGGAAAAACATCGTGAGGAAACCCACATGGCCGAAAACAGAATATGGCCGAGTTGTGCCTGCGGCCGGCGATAGGCCTGTCCCCTGTCATATTTAAAATATTTAATACAGAATCATTCTCGTTAATTAATACATATATAATTAAACCTACACAGTGCAAATAAAACACACGAATATTAACTAAGTATTTAATTAATTTATTGTATTTACATATTCACATGAATTTGGCAACAGTTATAGGTATAATTAATTATTAATAACATAATACAGTTAATATTTTAATACACTTTTATACAATTATTACATTCAATTTTAATGTTTCTATCACAACATTGAGTCTCTTAAACTATACGTAATTGAATATTTATTTCATTAAACAAACTTTAGCATTTTTCATTAAACCATTATACGTTAACAGTCATCTGCCCCTTCAGATACTTTAAATTTTAAAATATATGGCAATAAATAGATACTTTTAGCTGTGTAGTGTTGGCTTAGAATAACACTACTCCATTTCTGCCGGCGGGTGTATGTAAGAGGCGACTGACGGTATTGGGAGGCCTTAAAAAAGGGATTTTTGGGCGATGCGGTTGGAGACCCATCACCAACAACCTTTATTTTGCCATCTTTTCCCCACTCAACTTTCCAAAAGTGGCTGAAGAATTTCGAGTTCCTTAGCTCTGGCTTCTAGGGATTTATAGCCGTGAGTATATGTATGTATGTATGTATATATTTATCAACCACAGTTTAGCTATCCAATTGCATATAGACCTTCTCCAATAAACTTTAGAATGATCTGGCGTTGCCCTTATTAATCGGTTTCACTATTAATTTCAGATTATAAGCTTTTTGTCGACCGAAAAACGAAAAGAAAAAGTACATGGATGAAAATATTGATGAACGCAAATGAAGCTCGAATTGTTTCCCAGGATCGTACCAAGTTGTGGTCGATAGTATCTGCCTACTCAAATGGTTACTAATTGCGTGAGTATATTTTTGTATGTGTGTTAATAAATTCTCTCAATCCATCTCCCAAAGTGTTTAACAAAATGTAAAAATAGTTGTCATTGTAATTGTGTAGTCTTTGTTTGTTTAATTTTAATTTTATTTCATATATTTACTAACGGTGCCGCAAATCGGATTTGAATCCAAACTTTCGGCAGTCTTACCCAAGCTTTTAACTACTGAGCTACTAAGGTAATTAACAGATACAGTAAAAGCAATGAACTGTAAAAATGAAGCTAACCGCAAACCACTTCACCCACATCAGCGTCAAACGTAGAATGGCGAGCAATGAGATCTGTGTGCATTCAATTTCACACCTTCCGCTATTGTGATAGAATTCAATTTGCTATTGGCTATTCGAACAAGTCTGAAACTGTAGTGCATCATTCCATTCTTTTTCATTCTAGTCGGTTTGTAGTGTAATTAGTAAGGTTAGTTAGGTTGAAAAATTAACATTCTCGTTTTAATGAACGATAGTGTTGGTAAAGTTTTCTGGTTATGGCAAAGCTTAAAAGATGTAATGGATAGATATATAGTTGTTTCTAAAGTCGTTTAAACGACGATAATTAAACTTGATAACGTTGTAAAAAAATAGACAAAACTAAAATAAAAAAAAAAGTTCAGGTGGAGATATTGTGCTGAGGCGGAACGTAACACTATTACGAGCGAACAGCTTGCGTTAATCTTTTTATAACGCGTTGTCTGACCAAAATAAAGTATCAAGTAAACTCTGAGTAACATAGTGAGGATGGATGAACGTAAAGTGGCAAAAGAGATATATAGAGCCAATGGGGATGGAGTTATTAGTAGAGGACGACTGCATAAGACGTTTGAAAATCAAATCGAAAATGTTCTTACGAAGGCGAAAGTCCGTAGTGAAAAAATAAAAGAGCATGTATAAGAAGAATGGTGAATGTGACAGAAGCAAGAGCGATCTGTCAGGATCGTACAAAGTGGCGATCTATAGTCTCTGCCGACCCCAATGGGAACAATAAGCAAGTAAACCCGGGCAAGTCACAAGTGAATACTAATTAAAAGCAAAGTTTCACAACAGTAATCCAAGCATATCCTTATTGTTTCCGAGCTCAAACTAGTTCATATTATACAGTATAAGTAGCTTGCGTCCGTTGACTGGCACTCGCATGAGAGTTTCACAAAGACATACCTAAGTTATTGATACATGAATATTTGCTGTGTAGTGCCGGCTTAGAATAGCACTACCCCATTTCTTCCGGTGGGTGTACATAAGAGGCGACTAACGGTATTGGGGCTTTTAAGGGATTTTTGGGCGATGCGGTTGGAGACCCATCACCAAAAACCTATATTCCACCATCTTTTCCCCACTCAACTTTCCAAAAGTGGCTGAGGAATTTCTAATTCCTTAGCTCTGGCTACCCCTTATAGGGATTTATAGCCGTGAGTATATGAATGTATGTATGATACATGAATATATGCCAGGGATCCGCCTCTAATACCTTGTAATAGACTTAAGGTAAGGTTAGGGTTCACGCTTCTTAAGACACTTTGGCAAAAAGAAATATTGTGTTAATCTAATTGTCTTTTTTTTACTATTTAACGAAATACTATTTTATTTCTACCATCTTGTAGAAACTTTTAAATGTGGCTGAGAAGTTTCTAGCTCTGAAGCTCCGGCTACCCTTTTTTGGAATTATGGCCGTAAGTATATTGATTGTATGTTATCCATGGTAATAGTTTTAGTTTAATGAAAATAACACAGACTTATACTGTTTTCACAGCAACTGCAGGCGTGCGTAACTTGAAAGATAAACAGGGAAGCCGTACCGACCAAACTTGGATAACTCAGTTAATATGTTGAAAGTTATCATTGAATATTGCGTCACCGGATTCCCACAAGACACAACAATAGCGAACTTCTCCTGACAAGTTTTGATCCGTGGTTGATCGTACACTTTGAGGGAACATTGTTTTAAACTTATTTAATTACTTTTGGAACTATCGATTTTGAAATGACGCGAAATATGTCTGAAGCAAGGTATGAAATAATGAAATTTATTTTAGTCAATCTTAATTGAGTTAACAAACAATGTAGTAAACAAATATGAATGCATAACATAATTTGGTTTTGCATGAAAACCTCATGTGGGGATTAATACTAATCCATTAAGCAAATAAAAAAAAAAAACAACAACAGCGGGACTCAAACCCACGACCGTATACCCGAGGTTGTGGGTTCGGATCCCACTGGTATCGAAAATTTTTATTAGCTTAATTCATTAGTGAGTTAACTAATTTAATGTTTTTTGACATGAATTCCTCATGTGGGGATTATTACTCATAAATAAAAGATGTTATTAAAGGAAAGAAAAATTTCGATACTATATATACGTACTACGTATACGCCGAAGGTCGCGGGTTCGAACCCCGCCAGTGTCGAAAATTTTCTTTCCTTTAATAACATCTTTTATTTAGTGAGTTAACTAATTTAATCAAATATCAGGTCACGCCCACGAGATGGCAACTATGGCTATGAGGCATTTAAAGTTATTCTTGTGTGACGATCTTCGGGACCAATAAACAGGATATTTTATTTAACTATTTCTTCCATATCAACTTCCAATGGTAATTCAGTTACTAATACTAAAAAGAGCTGTGTAGTGTCGGCTTACCGGTGGGTGTACGTAGAGGCGGCTAACGGTATTGGGGCATTTTAAGGGATTTTTGGGCGATGCGGTTGGAGACCCATCACCAACAATCTTTATTTTTACCACCTTTTCCCCACGCAACTTCCAAAAGTGGCTGAGGGATTTCTAATTCCATAGCTCTGGCTACCCCTTCTAGGGATTTATAGCCGTGAGTATATGTATGTATGTATGTAATCTTATGAATACGAAAAAAACTGAATGATACCACACGATAATCCGATAGTTTACTCTACAATCTAACAACGATTATGTCCGCTCTCCGTTATATGCTCTAAGGCTCTTCCTCTACCTCTTTGTAAAATTTATACGTGTTTCCCTTGCAGCCTCGAAGTTTTAAATAAAGATATCAAAAATGTTTGATACAATAATAGTTATGGCGGTAACTAGTCGATGAAACAAACGACCACTGCGTAGGTGTAGTGTGTTTCGTCGGATATCCTCATGGCCATGGAAATACCCGAAATAAAGGAATCTCCAAACCCGAATCTTCATTTCGTGCAACCGTGACAGCAAGTTATGTTTGTAGGAGTTAGAAGAGATAAGGACGATATTATCGCTGTGGATTCAAAGAGTGGACTTCCTGATTCTCCAATGTTAACACGATAAAACTATAATAATTATGCTATTTTATTACACGTAACGAAGAGGCAGATGACTGCAAATACGAGTATAACGTCCACTCAATCCGACTTACAATTATTAATACAAACCTCATTTTATCCTATTTGTTTACAACATAGACTTTTTTATCCAATATTATTTGTAATACATCTAATTGTTATTTAAGTATAAATATTATCGCTTTTTCTTACAAATACGTTTTTAACAAAGCTCCGATCATAACAGTAAAACAATTAATGATAGGGTTACTAAAACCGACGATACAACATGACTAGCAGCACCTGGAAAAAGAAAAAAATATGGTTAGTTTTCAAAAGAATAAACCTTCATAGGTAGTATTTATAAATATATTTAGTTAAAATATACAATTAAAAGTCTCTTGTAGATACTGAATCCATATTTCATCCGTGTACAGATCTTACATACAACCATGATTACCCCGACGCCGTAGAATATCGTGAGAGTCCCAATAGTATCCTAAAGGCTTAGTATCCAATAGTATACTGTACTTGAAGATTTTTGTAAGCCTTCTGCTAATAGTTGATCCACATGAATTTATACAAAAACTGGTAAAATGCAAAAATGCAAGCAAACTTCCACTGTCACAGCCTTAAGTTTTCTCAAAATATTTACGAAACGAGCTTCTACGCTCTTTGGCTTTGCGACTCTTCGCCAATCAGAGTTGTTTATGTTTGCAAAGTGCACTGCCCACTGCCACTTAGTTAAACAACTCTTTGAGTGATGACATTGATGACAGATGAAACGATAAAATTCTATATTCAGAAAAATTAAACAGCAATATATAACAAATAATTAGCCACATCCTTTTTTAGTTTGTAAATTATGACACTGTTGGACCCAGATGGTTGGTTTGTATCCATGCAGTAACTCCCATCATAGTCCTGTCCAAAACTCTTTTAAAAGTTCCGTTCAAAGAAAATAACGATCTAATTTCGCCATATCTTTATACCTTACTATATATCGTCTTACTTAAACTTTGTGCTAGCCCTGCAGCGATAAAACGAAAGTTTTTATAAACGATAAAAAGTGAGAAAACTTATATTGCCTTAATTAATTAGCTAGCATTTCTGCATTATGCTCGCTATTATTAGAAAGAAACTTAATACCGTATCATCTCTTGTAATAGAGGCTTGTTGGGGCGTTTATTTTCTCTCACTGACCACTTTGTTGCACAGACTTCATACGCCATTTATTTAAATCGAAGTTTTTGACACCTACAGCTTGTAAAAAATAAACTTGATACTAACCACTATCATCCCTAGTAACAAAGGCGGGTCAGGACGCATCTTCCCGAACACTTTCAATTGCTTTTTTACCCATATGCCATTATTAATAACTTTCACGTGACTTCTACAGTTTAACTAACATTTACAACTTTAAATGGTAATATGAAAAAAAAACTGGCGCTTACCACCGTCATTTTTAGCAACAGAGGCGGATGTGACGCATTTTCCAGACCACTAACTACTTCATTATTACATAACATAACATAAACATAAACGTTCACGCCGAATATCCCCGAAGGGGTTGGCAGAGGTACTAATTCTTCTGAACATCACGTGACTTTGTCACCTGGTGTTCAGAGTACCCACGTTTTGCATGGACAGTGTACTCACGTGATAGGGGGCAGGCCTATCGAAGTTTTGTACGAATACACTGTCACATGACTAAGTACAACTCAGCCATGTGGGTTTCCTCACGATGTTTTCCCTCACCGTTAACAATCATGATAAATTAACCACACATATGTCTTTAGAAAAGACAAATTGGTGTAGGCCCGACCCAGGATTTGAACACTAGTCGTTTGCACGATAACCGAGTGTCCTACCCACTGGGCTATCACGGTTGCTATGTTTTAATAACTAACTTATCTTTATTGAGTTTAATTACTTATCGATTTTTTCCTACTTTTATCCAAGGCTAATTGTAGCATACAAGCTTGCTCCTCACCACTATAATACATACCAACAGAGGCGAGATGAAGCGCTTCACACGAACACTGACCACATAGTTTTACCGGATCCATAGTTATTTATTTAAATCCGAGTTTTTTTACTGAATTCTTTTTTATGAGGCGGGTTGCGGCGCATCCTTCCAAACACTAACTACTTCGCTGGCGCGACTCCACACATCTAGGCAGTGCGCGACGCAGCGCAGCGAGAACTGGGCGGGCGGAGATATGCTGGTGCGGACTTGGTTTTTTCTACTTTTTATGAAGTTAATTAGAAGGATAAAGCTTGGGACTTACCGCTATCTTCCCTAGTTATATAGGTGGATTATCTAGTTAGAGCTTGGACGTATCTTCCAAACACTGACCACTTAATTGTTTTCCATATGCCATTTTTTCATTTTATTTTTTTACTGCTACAGCCCACCAGACTTTTTCTGTTTCTATTATACAGGCCTATTATAACTACAATATTAAAACTTACCACTATCATCCCTAGTAACAGAGGCGCGTCCTCCCGAACACTGACCACTTCGTTATATCGACTCCATACGCCTTTTTAAAATTTGTGACTCATACGGATATCTTGACTTTATCTACTTTTGATGAGGCCAATAGTAAGAAATAAGATTGTAAGAAATAAACATGCTCCTTACCACTATCATCCCTAGTAACGGAGGCGGGTTGCGGCGCATCCTCCCGAACACTGACCACTTCGCTGGCGCGACTCCACACGTCTAGGCAGTGCGCGACGCAGCGCAGCGAGAACTGGGCGGGCGGAGATATGCTGGTGCGGACGGTTCCTTTGGGCGGAGGCTATAGAAAATATAGTTTTTTAAATAAGTGAATGAAGTCATAAGTTTTTAAGGTAATTACATTCTTAGTACATTATATTATCTGCTCTAGGAAGGTGTTCAAATATTAAGTTCATTTATACTATAAAATTATAATATTTGAGTTGCATCTTATGTAACTTTAATTTTAACATACATACATACATTCGCGGCTATAATTCCCTAGAAGGGGTAGTTATAAAAGGAATTATAAATTCTTCAGCCACTTTTGGAAGTTGAGTGGGGAAAAGATGGTAAAATAAAGGTTTTTGGTGATGAAGGGTCTCCAACCGCATCGCCCAAAAATTCAATAAAAAGCCCCAATACCCTTAGGGCCAGTTTCACCGCTTACAGATAAAGTTTCAGATAGTTATTTGCCACATCACGTTATCTGATGAATAAAAGTGGCTGATATATTTTTTAGGTTTCACCATCTATCTATTAGATAAATTACCCGTTAGTTAAATTTACCTGCCAGATAAGAATAAACCAGACGGCAACGTCGCTTTTATGCGTTTAGTTTTAAAATTTGTAAATTAAGTCTTATTAAAAACATTTTAAATTGTCATAAAACCAACAGTTTTATTAAAACTACATTCAGAAACAATGTTTTTATTTAGAAAAATGCTTTTAAATGTTTGTTACCGTGTATATGTCACACAATTATGAATTACGATTTAAGAGCTTTAGTGAGGAATGAAATCTCGAAACGCAACGCAAATGCTGTTGGGCAACCGAGTGAAGTGTTTGTTTGTTCAACTTTGTTTTGCTTTTTTGCTGTGTTGAATTTCGTTTTTATAATTGAAGGGGTCCCCCGAATAACGTTACAAGTAGCAAAATAAAAACTTGTTTTTTTTTAATGCTTGGCTTGTCCATTAGGCTGTATAAAACGTTTTTCCGTCAAAAAATCGATTTAAAAAAAAATGTTTGTTACAACGTTATTCGGGGGACCCCTTCAATTCACTATGGAAAAAAACGTGAAAGGAATGTTAACTTCACTCAGGAAGAAACGGACTTGTTGTTGTCGCTTGCAGAGGCCAAAAAATATATATTGAAAATTATTCCAAAAATTCAAATAGGTCCATGTTAGAGCACTTCTTATTACAATTTGAACATTGGTAAAGCAGTTTTATAATTTACCGTCTACAAGTGGCGGTAAATTATGAAAACAATGAGAAAAAAGTTTCTTATCTGCCAGATAAGAATTTAACAGCCACTTGTATTAAGATACCAGGGAATTTATCTGCAAGATATTACTATCTGAAACCTGTGAAACCGAAACTTGTTATTTATCCGGCAGATAAGTGCCGAATAGACTATCAGAGAGTTTATCTGTGAGTGGTGAAACTGGCCCTTAGACCTCTAAATTTGAAGCCGAGAATTTCACCGATGCTGATGGACCAATGTGACTCTTCTGAGTTATATTCGTCTGATTCGGACACTTCTCCTTACCTTATGAAATTCATCAGTATCATGCGTGTAGTACTGGTAGACGTTTCCCGACGAATACGTGAAGTCCTGGGCGACTCCGTCCCGGATCCGCAGCTCCAGTCTGCAGTGGGTCGGGCTTGGGGTGAAGTCGTTGTCAGGAGGAGTATCGCCTATGCATTGAGCGATCTGTGGGTCAAATATAATATGGTTATGTTCACATTATATCTTCATGCGTAAGGAAGCCCGCTATTTATTTATACATATACTCACGCCGTTAACTGCCGATTGGTGTAGGCAGAGACTATCGAACGCCACTCTATATATACATACATACTCACGCCTCATTCATTAACGACATGATCGATTATATTAAAAAACAAGTGCCTGGAATCAACATTGTCATGTTGATTGTTTTCCTATATAGCAAGATATTATGTGTGAAGATTTGTAAATGGCTAAAAGATAATTAATTAAGTTTGTATCAAAAAGTTTTAATGCTGTAAATCTTCCGAATAAAATAAAATAAAATAAAAATTTGCTGATGACACAACCTCTATTATTACGGCTGAAACTGTCTCTGAACTAGAAACAAAGGCCAATGCTGCATTATTTGAGTTCAATTGCTGGTTTCAATACAATAATTCAACACTAAATTTAACGAAAACTTATGCGATGCTTTTTAAAACAACAAGTAAGTAATAGAGAGAGTGTGAAATTATCTTTAAGTAATGCTAGTATTGAGATGGTCAATTCAGTGAAATTTCTGGGAGTTAATATTGACTCAAATTTAAACTGGAAAGCCGAACTTTCAGCTGTAGAGGATACACTCAGTTCAGCATGCTATGCTCTGTGAACTCTCAGAGATAGCATTGAACTAAAATATTTAAAAATGATTTAATTTCATAAGTTGAATCTAAACACAGACCACCCCCAGTAGACTCCGCATACAGTTTATATTTGTATGAATCCAAACTGGCAACTCTTGGAGGAAAGCACGGGTAGCGGGGAACAACGCACAATGCCTGTGATTGGCTCTTTCAAGGTCACTCTATACTTGAACTCTTTAATAGTGATGGGACACATTTGAGAAATGATATTGATAAATTTTTGTACAAAAAAAAATAATTTTATTTTTTTACAGAATAACCTTAATCTATGAGTTTTAAATATATATACAAAAGATAGAAATAATAATTAAACAATATAAAAAATATTTTCATAATCACTGCCGCTAGGGGGAAGGGTTCCCAAAAGGCTGGCTGCATTGGCCCTTTGTACGGCAATACTTATTCTTTGGGCAAAGTATGTAGCAGCCCTAGGATCCCCACTAGTTTCAACAAGGCGCGTAGGTATATCCTTGAATAATCTACGCGCATCTGGACCCCATGGGCCGAGGGCACAAGGGACTCTACAGCAAAAGGAACAAAAATTGATAAATTAGTTCGTAAGGAAAGAATAATAGATTTTAACATTCATATTTTTATTGAAAAGAAAGAAAGAAATGGATATACATATATCGTCTGCTTACTGGTAAAATGTAGTAAATGCGGTTTTTACAAAAAAATAGTTAATAATGCATTTATATGTAATTTTTGACGCTCTTTCTACTGGAAAAACGCAATAGATGATAGGACTGTTAAGTAAAAAAATACGAAATTTGAAACATTGAAAGTGCGGAATAATTTTAAAAATTCTTCTGGAATAGTGAAATAAATTCTCTTATCATCAAATGAGACGTCATTAAAGAGGAGTAAAAAATGAAGTATCACCTTATGTTTCTCTACTTTCTACTTTCGTGCCATTTGAATATGTTTGCTACATTGTATTTTCTATGATAAGAGTAAAAGTATGTTGATGTCATTGTTGTATTTTAATTAAAGGGTTAATCTAAGTTATTAATCTTGAATGTATAGGATTTCGAAGCGTTAAGTTGATATTATCCATAAATTCATTCAAGTAAAAGAAGGTAAATGCAGGAAATTCGGTATGCAAAGTTTTTTTTTTTGGTATTTATTAAATATTTTTATTCGATAGCAAACATGAAAATAAATGACTAATTTGAATATTTTGCATTTAAAATGAGTAATTGTAAAGTTATGATTTTTTAAAGATTGTTCAACTTTTGTACTTAATGACGTCATCGATCAAAAATATCACGTAGCGACATGCAAATAAAGCGAAATGTTAAAAAAAAATGTTGCTAATTTCATTACATTTCATGACTTTGATCTCAAATGAAATTATTACTATACCTGATAATAAAGAAATCTATGATTTTCGATATTTCATTAATGAACTGCAAAAACAAAGTGTCTTTGAAATAACACTGAAGGTCAAATACTGTTGCAGTTTTCTGACAAAATAACGGTCATCTTAGCTTTGTTTAATTTTATTTCAAGAAAATATTGTTTAAAAATATAATATACCCAATCGCTGGTTGGGTATATTATATTTTTAAACAATAAATGGTTTCGCAATCAGCCCCACTTTTGTAAAACTTTGCATACCGAATTGGTCTATAATTCATTTATTTATATATCTATCGAACAATTAACCAACACAATGGCTAGTTGCCGTTTTAATTATGTCTATATAATTAAATTCACAAACAAGCATAACAATGTACAACCTAGACCTGGAACTATACCCTATTATTTTCAAAAAACCAATAAGAACATTTTTTTAGACAATTAGATAGAGACAAGTCTTTGAATAGGCATACTACTGTTTTCTCAAATTATGGCAGGCAAGACGACTGTAAAATTACAATTATGCATCAGAACATAGCTGGCTTCTTATCGAAAAAAGAATACTTGGAAATCGTGCTAAATGATTTCTCCAGTAAAGGTCAGGTAATTGATTTCATATGCTTAAGCGAGACATTCATTAGGGAAGGAAATGATGGGTTAATAAACTTAAAACATTACAATCTATCCTCTTATTACGGTCGTAAAGGGAAAAACAGAGGTGGAGTTTGTGTATTGAGTAATAAGTTTATAGAAACAAAGGATCTGAAAGTATGTTTAGAATTTCAACAAGAAATGATATTTGAATGCTGTGTTATTGAAGTGCCTGAATAATTATATGTTTATACAAGACTCCAAAATCTAATCCAAAAATATTTCTATTCCGTTTAGAGGCATTACTAAATAAAGTTTATAATAAAATTAATAGGCGTAACAATAAAAAAAATATTATCACCGGAGACTTTAACATTGACATTTTAAAAAATAATCTGACATCTAATGAATTAACTAATTTGATAAGTACATTCAATTTAACTTTATATATTAATTCCCCGACCCGAAGACAAGCCTGTATAGATAATTTCATAACTAACATACCAGAAGCTATAGGTTACACTTGTCCAGTAGGACTCTCGGATCATGAGACCGCTCAATGTTTGAATATACCAACTATTGAACGTAAAATACAACCAATGTACTGTTTTATAATGCGTAGAGATTTTGAAGAACCAAATATCAACAAATTTAAAGAAGTATTAAGTACTCTGTCTTGGACAGAAGTCCTTGAAGAAGTCAATGTGGATAAAGCGTTCAACAACTTCCATGACTTGTTAACTCTATTTTATAATTTATGTTTTCCTAAAATAAGAATAAGACTTAGTAATGTCAATAATAGAAAGATTCGATGGATGACTAGAGGTATCAAGAAATCATGTTTAACTAAAAGAAATCTTAGATTCAAATATTATTCATCTAAGGAACATTGGCATAAAATTAATTTCAATAAATATAAAAGGTTAGGCCGATACGGCGATAGGCCTGCCCCCTATCACGTGAGTACACTGTCCATGCAAAACGTGGGTACTCTGAACACCAGGTGACAAAGTCACGTGATGTTCAGAAGTATTAGTACCTCTGCCAACCCCTTCGGGGATATTCGGCGTGAACGTTTATGTTATGTTATGTATGTATAAAAGGTTATTAAAAAAGTGTATATCTGCTTAACAGAGAATTGTGAATGAAAAATATATTAATGCGGCTGATAATAAATGTAGAGCTACTTGGCAAATTATACAAAATAATAGAAACGAGGTATCAACCGTCAATGAAATAAATAAAATGAAAAAAGACTCAACAGTTGTTTTGAATCCATCGGATATAGCACGGGCCTTTAATTCTTTTTTTATTTATTGAATCTGTTAGTAAATTTGAACAAAAATATGACAAACCTTCAGCAGCTTCTAGAGTCAAGTCTATTCAAAACAATATTTTTTTGAGTTCCTGTGATCAACAGGATATAGTCTCCACAATTAAATCACTGAAAAAGACTAATAATACAGGATATGAAGAAATCTCTACCTTAGTATTAAATGAATGAATGAATGAAAAAATTTATTTCAGACTTAAAAATATCCATACATTTATATTTATTAGTAAACAAGACTTAGTATCTATGTTAGTAGAACTTAAATAAATAATTACTATGTACATGAGTGGACATCCAGTAAGCCTGTATATGGCAATCCACCCTTTCAGCAATAACCTTCAGGAGGGTGCCGGTACTGCCCCGCACTCTTTCCCACAGTGAAGCTGACCTCTTCCTCAACACCGCATGAAAGCCATCGGTATCCCACGCAGCAAACATTCCCGATGCGCTGCATCGCCAGGGCAGACCCAGCAACCCCCTGAAGGCATTGTTATATTGGACTCGTAGTGCATTGGCAGCCTTCTTGGTAAAATTGGTCCACAGGCTGCACGTGTACAGGGTTTGGCAATATGCTTTGAAAAGAGTGATTTTCACTTCATACGAGCACCGTGCGAACCTGCGAGCGAGCATATTGCCCCTGACTGCCAGTGCCCTACGCTCCCGTTCCATGTCCTCATCATCTTTTAAATCATCCGTAACCCAGTGACCAAGATATTTAAATTTTGTCACCTGCTGTAAAGGAGAGTCATGAAGAGTAATTGGTGGCGGTGAGTATGTTTTAGTGCCAGATTTAAAAACTAGTAGCTCACTCTTCGCAACGTTATACCTGAGTCTATGAGCTACGGCATACTTCTCACAAATCTTCAACAAAGTCCTAAGGGCGCTGACTGAGGGGCTTAGCAGCACCATATCGTCTGCATAACTTATGTTATTAATAAAACACCCATCCACTGAGCACCCAACACCTGCACCGCTGAGCCTCTCAATCAACTCATTCATATACAAATTAAACAGTGTGGGTGAACTAAGTCGTCCCTGTCTCACACCACACTTCAACTTATATTCACCTGAGTACATTCCGTCCCACCGAACACAGTTACTTTGGTTGCCATACCAGTATTTAAATAAATATGTTATTTCAGAAGGCAGCTGCGTCTTGAACAGTTTAGTCCATAATACGTCATAGGAGACACGGTCAAACGCCTTTGACAGATCCAAGAAGCACGCATATACCGGTGTATTCCTGTCCGTATAGTATCGAACAGTGTGCTTCAGACAAAGAACTGCGGACTCTGTAGATAGCCCGTTCCGAAAACCAAACTGGGCATCGTTTAGCGTCACACTTTGATTTAGATACTTATTAAGCACACTGTCCAACACCTTCGCTAGAATAGTGGCCAATGAGATTGGTCTATAGTTGGATCTGTCAGAGGCGTCTCCTGTCCTATTTTTAATGAGAGGCACCACTACGGTCCTCATAAGATCGGACGGCAGGTAACTGTGTCTGATGCAAAATGTATAAAACATGGAGAGAACTCTAGGGAGATGGATACCCGCATATTGCAGATGCTCGATGCTGAGTCCATCATGACCGGGCGACTTACCTCTAGACATTTGTCGGATGACCTTGGCTATGTCTGGTGATGCTATTCTGATAGGCTTGTCGCTTACACAACTATCAGCATCGCACATCTGCACACACGGGTCTCCTGGAATGGGTTCTACAGCAAAATGCCGCATAAAAAGGTTGGCTATGTCACTGGGCTCACCAACACCCCCTACACTAACTGGCAAACTTAACTTAGGGCTGAGCTTACCAGTTGCTTTCCAGAATTGTCCGAAATTCTTAGAATTATGATGTTCCACAATGATATCCATCTTTATTTGGTCCTTGTGATTTTGACAATATTTTAATTTAGCTTTAAAAACTTTTCTCGAAGAGCACATTTCTTCATAAACCAGACCAGACTTAGGCTTACCCCATAGACACCAGTTCTGAAAGCATAGCCTCGCCTTTTGATGTGCCTCGCTAACATGTTTGTTCCAGCCCGTGACATAGCCACCCCTTCTACGCCCTACAGTATCAGAGCTTGCTACAGCTGCTTCCTTTAGTATAGTAACAATAGTATTATACATCCTATCTATTGTATTTCTATGGTCTATTACTTGACAAATGTTATCACAGCACAACTCAAGTTCATTAGGAAAATCAACGTGTTTTAACTTTGCATTACATATGTCACTATATTTATTTATTTGCGACTCTTCTCTTTCTCCCCATATAACTCCCCTCAACAATATTTCGTTCATCTCCCTGTTCACAGACCTCTTAGGTATGCTCTTATCTAAGTTACACACAATAGCTATAGGAATATGATCAGACCAAAACACATCATATAAGATCTTAGCATCAACAACCGTTTGCCTTGCCATTTCAGTAGTTATACAGTGATCTAGCCACCTCCTACAACCGTGACTGTCACTCACATAGGTATAAGAGTCCTTTGGCAGCAGCTCGGTGTCCACTACAAACAGTTGTTGATCCTTACAGAAGCACATGAGTTCGTTAAAGAAAGGCATATTTGGGTGTGCATTAAAATCACCCAATAGATACACTAAATCCACATTGTCATTCTCAATAATTGCATACATTTCTGCTAAACACTGGGTAAAGTCACTTAAATTTTCCTGTTCATCAGTGGGCATATACACCGATTAAAACGTTGTGCTCATGAATTATCGTATGTTCTATCATTGTTAGTTAACAACTCATTTTGCCAAGGAGTTTTTCCGTCTTGTTTAAAAATTTCAGTGGTTAAACCATTATTTAAAAAAGATGACAAAGAGGATATGAATAAATACAGACCAGTTGCTTTAATTTCAGTGTTTGCTAAAATATTTGAAAAACTCATGCATAAGCGCATATATGATTTTTTGGCCTCGAATAAAGTAATCAAAGAATTGCAACATGGGTTTATGGTGGGAAAATCAACCACCCTAGCATGTTACAAGGTAGCTAGTATGGTATCTGAATGTATTGACAAGAAAAGAGATGTTATAGTAGCTTTATTTGACATGACGAAAGCATTTGATTTTGCTGATCAAGTATGGTATTCGAGTAAATGTGACAAGTATGGTATTCGAGGTCCTGCAAATGATTGGATAAATTCATATTTACGTGATAGGAAACAATATGTAGAAATTTCAAAGCGTACAAAACAGAGCGCTGTTTGGATATATTTCTAGTGGTGTGCGTGCGTACAACTGCCGCAATCAGTGCCACTCGTAAGCGCGGGTTTCCTTGTATAAAACATATCTAGGTATTTAGTACATCTATGGCGTAGGTGAAATTTTATACGTCTACTCAATTAGTCAAACGTATTGCCGATATCGAGTGCCCTGTAAGCGGAATCGAATCTAAACTAAGATATAGCATTAAAATTGGGGTTTTATGTATAACATGAAAAAATCATTTATATTAAAAAAAGGGCTATAAGGTGGCTATAAGAGTGGGTGACCGTAAGAGGCAACTAACTGTATTGGGGCTTTATAAGGGATTTTTGGGCGATGCAGTTGGAGAACCATCACCAACAACCTTTTTTTATCCATCTTTTCCCTACGCAACTTACAAAAATGGCTGAGGAATTTCTAATTCCTTAGCTCTGGCTACCCCTTCTAGGGATTTATAGCCGTGAGTATATGTATGTATGTATGTACTGTTGGTATTCCCCATCTCAAAGTAGTTGCACATGCTCCTAGATACCAGACAGTAAATTATTTATAATAGGATTCCTAATGAATAAAATAAAATAAATAAAAAATAAAATAATCATTTATTTCAAAATAAAAAGATAAAATCTTCGTTTTTTGAACGTCAAATTTTAACTTAATACTAGGTTTACTTCGAATTCGGAAGGTGTTTTGTTGAGAGAAGAACCCGTAAGAAACTCGTCAACACACATATTTTTTTAACGTCCATTACAATTTTGGTGTTAGCCCGGAAACATCCTGCACAGAGTCCTGATGATACCAAGCCACTTCATCATTAATGTAATTATTGACATAGTAATAGGTTTTCGAACTAAGATTTCTTTTAACTGCTGCTTTGAATTTTGTTTCTGATAAATTTAAAATGTCCTCAGGTATTTTATTCTACACTAGTGGATCGTCCCAGCTTCGCACGGGTAGCTTTGTTTTTTAAATATCTGAGGTTTCTTTCTTTAGTCACTGCTCAAGCATTGTGAATTTAGCGCAATATTTTCAATTTATTTAATTTATAGCACTCCCTAAACAGTGTAGTTTGGTGATTTTTAATGCGCTTTAATAAATGCGCGGTTCAGTATTTCCGTTTAATAGCAAATTTTGGAATAAAACGCTATGAAGTATTTATAACAATCTAAAAAATGAATCATTACGTGTTGTAGGATGCAACTACTGGCGCCATCTAGTATGTGATATGTAAATTAGTAACGATTCGGTTTTGGTCACGGGCTTATTTTATGTATAATTTCGGTGTTTCTATACCGATTTCTATGATTCTTTTTTTATTGAATAGGTAATAATGTATCCTTTTTAAGTTAGGGATAAGTGAGAGTTTTACAAACGTAAGAGTAAACAAATATAATCAGAATGTTCCGAACTGCTAAGCTATCAGGAATTACACGTGTTATTGTGAGTCAACCGTAAAAGATAGACATAAACTGTTGAGGATTTTTTTTTAGATAATTTTATGAAGAATATTTCCGTCATACATGATTTCTATGTAAGTTTAACCATTAAGGCTGCACACGCGACGGAAGCTTAAAAAATGTAGTAACTTCTCCCGTTTTAATTTAATGTTTTTGACATGAATTCCTCATGTGGGGATTATTACTCATAAATAAAAGATGTTATTAAAGCGACGGGGGCGTATACCCGAAGGTCGCGGGTTCGAACCCCGCCAGTGTCGAAATTTTTCTTTCCTTTAATAACATCTTCTCCCGTTTTCCCAAAATTTCCCAAAATTCCCCTTTACTACTCTGCTGGAAAGTATACAAAAACCTGCCCAGGAGTATGGAGAATAATTGTACCAAGTTTCGTTAAAATCCGTCGAGTAGTTTTTGTTTCCATAAGGAACATACAAACCGACAGACAGACAGACAGACAGACAGACAGACAGACAAAAATTTTACTGATTTCATTTTTGGCATCAGTATCGATCCCTAATCACCACCTGATAGTTATTTTGAAAATATATTTCATGTACAGAATTGACATCTCTACAGATTTATTATAAGTATAGATTTTTACGCATAACCCCATGAAAGATTTATTTACTTTTGACAATCTGTATTTTGGTACTGATATTTTATTGTTGTCTCTCAGGTTTCAAATATGTCTGTCACAATTTTTCACAAAAGAGGCCTGATTCTTTCTTACATACATAATATTTTCATAAATATATTGTCATGGCAGCGTCATTATATTTATTGTTTTAAACAACTCCCTCAGGGAATCTCGGGATCTCAAATTGTATATAGCTCTTATTGCTCTCTTTTGGAGAATAAATATGGAACCAACATCAGCTGCTCTGTCCCAGAGTAAAATACCATAAGACATTACACTATGAAAATAGCTGTAATAAACTAATCGAGCTGTCTGTACATCAGTCAAATGCCTTATTTTCCTAACGGCATATGCAGCACTGCTTAGCCTGCCAGCTAGTGAGCTAATGCGGGGTCCCCATTGGAGCTTGGAGTCCAGAGTTATCCCTAAGAAAACTGTTTCATCCGAAAATACTAACTTTTCATTATTTCAAATTATTTCGTTATCAACGCACCTAACATTAGGTAATACAAATTTAATGCATTTGGTTTTTTTACCATTCAGTACAAGATTATTGGAAGCAAACCATGTTTGAATCTGTGAAACCGTGTTATTCACCTCGTCGTCGATATTCTGATTTTATTTCTTTCAACGTCAAACACTAAAGAAGTGTCATCAGCAAATAACACTATAATTTTGTAGTAATTATTTTGTTGGTAATATTTATTTTATTTTTCAACCATGACTGATCAATGAGTGTATGTAAATCAGTTTCAAATTTTTTTTTTAACTTTTCAAAATGTGTTTTCTTTTCACTGGACGTTGGCAAAGTTACTGTGTTAAAACACGGTCAAAGGCCATTGAAGAAAAATTGAATTGAATTGAAATAACACTATCTCGGACATTTTCTCGACCATGAACGGCAAATCATTAATATAAACTAAAAATAAAAATGGGCCCAAAATAGAACCCTGCGGAACAAGAATGCGGAATTAAGATTGATTCAATGTCCAAAAGTGCACAAAATAAAATTAAAACAATATTTAATTAACAAATGTCTATACGCTTTGAATGGACTTATATCAGTAGTTTTTGAATAATGATAGTAGTATGTTTTTATATGAAAAAAAATATTTCGACTGATATTAACACACTTTTTTTTTTATTACAAATATACATTTAAAATTTATTAACTTAAAGATTTGTGTGATTGACATTTATGTTATTCCAAAAAGAATTATAACTTATATTCTCTTTTTAATATTTTTTTATTAAATTTATTTATTGACTTTTTGTGATACTTATTGTAATTTTTTTTTAGTTTTTAAGTTAGTATTGGGTTAGTTTTGTAATTCAAACACGATGTAATATTGTTATAATGAATAAATTAATATAAATATGTATGGTATAATAGAAATAAACTATCGCTGGTAATGAGTCTCCAACCGCATCGCCTGAAAAACACTTAAAAAGCCCAAACCCTTAGACACCTATTACGACGACCGTGGGTAGAAAGGGGAAGTGATATTCTAAGCCGGCACTACACAGCAGAGCCAGCACTACATGGCAGATTTGTCGACTACATTACAATTTATCATATTATAATATGCAGAAGAGAAATTGGTTTGAGAAATAAAAGTATCAATAGTTGGGTCTGTTTTGCAACTGAGTTATATGTATGTTATAGTTGTGACAGAACGCCCGGCTCGATTGGACGCTACCTAGCAGCGGCCGAATCAGCAATAAATGTGAGTCGTTGTGTGTTTAAACAATGGCGACCACTGCCAGCGTGAAGCGCTCCGACACCATCCTGGTGCAGGAGCTGCTTGCCTTCGTGCAGAACAAACTGGACGTGATGGACGAGCTCAGCCTTGAGCAGATCTGCGCGACCAGCTACACGGACGCTGAAATAACCGCCGCGAGACAGTTCCTCGCCGACACCGCCGCCGTCACCGCCGTGCGCCTCGCCTCGAGGAGGGCCGATGGCAGCGGGAAAAGAAATCTTCAAGATATCTTCCGAGCCTTCAAGGAGACGGATCCGGATGACATCCCTACGTATGTAGCGCGGGACCTTAACAAGCTGCCTCCTGTGACCTTCGACCATGTTGACGTAACATCGCTGTTGAAGGACATTCAGTTGTTGAAGTCCAGCGTTGCCGACATCAAAGCCAAGCTCGTGGCTTCAGAACGTGCCAGCGCTGAGTTGCAGCGCGAGGTGACATCGTTGCGAAATGCTGATGTTGTGCTCGCACAAGTATCGCCGCCGCGCAAGCGGCAGAAGCGACGGCCACTTGACACTTCGCAACGCAGCAATATAATTGTTACGACTGACCCAGTAAGCCGCTCGATCATTGACTGTGAGAATCCGACAACTCAGCGAATTTGTGACAAAACGAGTTCTCTGCGCCCATCCGCACCTGTCTTCACACCCGACGCGCCGCTGACATCGGTGGTTGAAAAGGGTTCTTTTGCACAGGTGCTGAAGTTAGGAAGCCACCCCCGCTCTCATCGTCGCTGCTCAAACCCCCTGCTTCCCCCTGCCACTACCACCCAGAGGGAGGGAAAGGAGAACCAAGCCGCGCCCGCTCGTACCGCGCCGAAGACTGTTAAAGACGACGATGGATTCACCCTGGTTGGGAAAAAACCCAAACGTCGTGCAAACAGGAATAAGCGTGGTACCTTCCCAGCAGCCTCCTGCCCCCTGAAGGCTGCAACACCGGTGCTGGATATTTATATATCTCGAGTAGATCCTCAGATGACGCACAACGATGTCTTGCGTCACATAGAGCAGACGAGCCTCGGTCCTATAACCGTGCTCAACATCACACGTCTGGAGCCCAGTAGGCCGACCAACTTTAAATCCTATTGGCTCCAGGTTCCCGCAGTCCACGAGAAGGTTCTGCTAGGAGAGAACTTTTGGCCTGAGGGAATAGTGTTCCGGCGCTTCAGGGCTGCGCGTCAGAAACCAAAGCCTCTGCCCACTAAATTGTAAATTACTAACATAGGTTAAGTTTTACTAATATTATATGGGCCTTGTTATTATTATATTATTATTATTATATATATATAAATATATATATACCTTGGCATAACAGGCATATAAAACTGTTAGATATTGACATTAACTGATTGAGTCAGGAGAAATTGTGAATTGGTAAATATATCCTTACGTAGCTGGCTACACGTACTTGTGTATGTATTTTGAATTGAAATAAATATTTATTTTGCTTCAATGCCAAGACTCAAATCGACCAGTAGTTTTCAGTAGTCAGCTTAGAAAAGCACTAACGAAGAAGAGGCGACTTAGGATTTTGGGGCTACTGAAATGATTGTTGGGCTATGTGTTGGGGAACCAATCGCCAAACAACCACTTATTTTCAATCTGTTTCCCGCTCACTCAACTTCCAAAAGTGTCTGTAAAGAATTGCTTGTTCATAAGCTTTGGCTACCCTTTCTAGGGCTTCATAGGCATGCGTGCATGCATGTATGTAAATATCTATTGGCAACCCTGCATAGTACATACACACATAATCCATTTTCAAATTGGCATCATTTAATTTTCACGGTTGTTAACGGTGAGGGAAAAGATCGTGAGGAAACCCACATGGCTGAGTTGTACTAAGTTATGTGACAGTGTATTCGTACAAAACGGCGATAGGCCTGCCCCCTATCACGTGAGTACACTGTCTAAGCAAAACGTTGGGTACCTTCTCTGGACACTAGATGGTGCTGCCATGTGAGTTCAGAAGTATTGGTACCTCTGCCAACCCCTTCGTGGATAAACAGCGTGAACGTTTATGTTATGTTATGTTAATTTTCACCCCTACAATTCTAGCCGTGTAGTGCTGGCTCAGAATGTCACTATCCCTTTCTACCTATAGGTGTCGTAAGAAGCGACTAAAAAGGTATGGGGCGTATAAGTGATTTTTGGGCGATGCGGTTGCAGACCCATCACCAACGATATTTTATTTCTACCATCTTGTCCCCATCAACTTCCAAATGTGCCTGAGGAGTTTATTGCTCTAAAACTCTGGCTACCCCTTTTTGATATTTATGGCTTTGAGTATATGTATGTATATTTTAGATTTCTTTGACAGACTTTCTTAGACAGTTGAGAAATCTAAAGCAATTTAAAAATGGCCGCCATCGACAGTCCTATACGTCATAATAAAATGATAATGCAATCAAATAAATGAGCGGTAAGGTTCGTTTGCCAACACTGGGAGAGGACGTCTCATGAATTTTAAACACGCCGGATTTTTATTTTGTGCCCTGTTTATTAATACGTTACGACCGATTTGAGGTTTTTGATATCGGTCATATATATGGTATGAGTAAGTATTTTGTTATGTCCTATAACCATATATGCATACATATACTCACGTCATTAGTTCCTACTAGGGTGCAGACTAACACCTGATCATCAGCGTATACAAAGCATGTAATGTTGAAAAAGACGCACATTCTTCGTTCATAATCACTTTCACGCAACTCTAGCAAACAGTCAAGCCACATTATCCCTTTTTTTCGAAAGGATTGGTTGCTGCTGGCCCTGTGACCTGTGCGGCTTCACCATGACTTTATGTGTGCCGGGCAGCTGAGGGCCGCCCTGGCGGGACAAAGCAGTGTACCTAAGCTAAATTGGAAAGAGGGAGAAAGGAGCCCTAACAAGGTGACCAAGCGGGAGGCTTATGCCATACAGTGCGTACTCTCGCGTCCGTCAGGAAGCCCATGCCAGTGGCACGCAAAGGGAGGTTCTAATTTGCGGTTCTTCGACCTCGCCGGTAAGGTCGGTGTCTGGAGTGGTATGTTCTTTGTCCATGAGCGCTGGTGGCCTCTGAGGCCTTAAACTCGCGGGTGATCGGGTCGTCGGAATCCGAGAGCACGCTACGGGAGCGTCTCTCTAAAGTTCCGACATATCAGACATCCCTGCCGCGTTTTCCCTGTTTTATTCTCACTCATGCGAAGGAATCTTTGCGCATTTATCAGTTAACTTACAGTCTGTCCATCTACGGTCCAAGTAATGTTGGGGGCTGGGTACCCTGGCTCCGAGCTGCATTCCGCGACCAGCGTGCCGCCTCGCGAGTACAGAGATCGAGACAGGCTTAGCCGAGGACTCGAGAGAGGTGGATCTGTGAAATAAAAAATGCAGAATTAAAATGACCCGCATAACTAGTACGAATGACTTTTAAACTAGATATCACATGGTATAAAACAGCTATCTTTTACACTCTTACTTAGCACCGTATACTGTCATCTCATTCTAACCGATATCGCGACGATAAAATAGCACTTGTGCTAGGTGTGAGTTAATAAAGATGAGTGACAGTTTAAGTATTTTCGTTTTTGCTTGTCTTCTAATACTTTATAGCTAAGATGTACCATCAAAATTTGTAGTTGTATAAATAAATAACTAGGTACCTTAAGTTCTATAACCAAAGTAAGTTAGCATAGGTATTCTCGCGGCTATAAATCCTATAAAATGATAGCCAGGGTCTCAGAACAACAATTTCTGGGCTACTTCTGAATGATGGAAGCGGTCATTCGAGTGAGCGAGTCAAAAGAGGTCTCTTGGCACATCGCCTAGCTATAATGAAAATCGCCAAATATCTTTTATTGCAACGTAATACACGCGCGCTTAGAAATAATATAGTGATATTTGCTTGGCTTTTTATGTGGTTATTGAGCGATGTTGTTGGAGACCCATAACCTAGGATATTTTATTCCACCATCTTTTCCCCTACCAACTCCCAAATGTGGCTTATCTGTTCCTAGCTCTAGCAGGCATCCGTCACTCCATGAACTTGCGCGCCACCGGGTGCCCAAGATCAGTGCGGTTGTCGCGAGCCAGCGGAGCGCATGCACGTTGTTAAATTTTAATAAGTACCTAAGTATTTAATTAAAAATATATTAAAATAAAGCACATGTAACTTTAAAGTTAATTTTAATTTACCGACACCCTGACGGCTATAATTAATTATGTTCTTAGATAGATATATTGCATAGTACAGCTCAAATTTATAAAAAAATATTTTGTAACGAAAAAAATTTTTACTGGCACATACAAGTCAGAACATATAATAAAATAAATATTCACAGTTCTCAATAACATCGACACAAAAAGTTACGTTAGTTTAATTTTATCGAAGAGGCAGCCCTGCGATTGGTACCGGATCGCGCGGTGCGAAGCAACCACAACTATACCCTTGAGCATTAAGGCACATTTTAGATTGCAGTGGTTGCTGTGCTGACGCGACGGAGTAGGCTATTATAGCAGTAGGTATTGGAAATTTATAAAATATAACACATAAAACAATACATTCTTAATACAACTAAAACACAAAACAAAAACGAACCCTATGCATCAAAATGGTCATTGGCTCAGCAAGATGCTACAGATGTTGGGGATTCAACCACGTCACATACTAAAAACAAGCGCTTAATTAATATAAAGTATACACAGTAACAATAAAACAACGTTATCTCATATATTATTCATAGATCGGATAATCGGATGCATATTTACCTAAACTTATTTTTTGGCTAAGAAAATATGGAGACGGCTTCTTTTTTCGGCATTGTCTTTTTCAATGTCGGGATTCGAAAAAAATCAGGGATTTTGAACTAATTGGATATAAAACAAATTACGAATTTACGAGTTAGTTGGTTACCTACCTATCAAATTATAATATTAATTTATAAAATATAATTTTTTTTTATAAAATAACTAGCTATTAAGCTTTGAACATCTGCACTTAAACTGAATTTTAAACGTCGATGCAAATATGTATTAAGTATTTGAAAGTATTTGAAGGTTGATCTCCATTTATTTTTCGATATATTCCATAATAGTTAAAATCTTAACGTTAGTAAATGTGCAGCTAAGTGCACAACAAGCTTTACAATGTTATTCAAATATTGTTCTCAACGCAAATAATTACGGCTCCTCATTTAAAAACCTTTATTTGAGTGTGCATTCAATTATATTTATAACCAAAACGCTAACGGTATTCATCCCGAAATATTGGGTTTTTTTCCATACAAGTAATGTACATACAAATAATATATTGTAATAGAAAACACTACAAAATGTAATGAAAATACATTTAATTCTATATTCCGAACATTAAATGCATCAATTCCGAAATCCCGAAATCTTTACGATAAAGAAGTGCTTTCCATACTAAGCCGCCGGTCAACTTTAGGTAAATATGCATCCGATTATCCGATCTTTATAATAAAAGCTTCCATTTAATAAGCACATATATCTATGCTTATATTTATATACATATTTATATATATATATGCTTTATATTAGGTTAAGGTATTTAGGATTTACTGAAAACTACTAAATATATACTTAATATAGTCTGTATCAATTAGAAAAAATAACTTTGTAAACAATGAAACGTCAATGACGTTTTAGTATTTTAGTGTTGTTACCAATATTATTGACGGCGACGTAAAAATCGAATACGCTACTAATGGTTAGTAATTTTTTTGATCCAATTTTATAGTATACTTATAAAACAGACGCAAACTACAGAATACGTCCCGTAATATTACATACGTACTTCTTAATATAATACTCAAGCCGTTAGTTCCCATAAAGGTAGGCAGAAACCATCATTATAATCAATACTGTATTTTATCATAAATTTATTTCCTCGAAACATAACAGTCTTAACTACCAAATACGTTATTTATGATTACAAGAAAAGCCTTAATAGCGTTAGTTTTCATTCTTAATAACCAACAATTGTAGTGGTGAACGGAATAACAAACCTTATCTTGTTTGTAATACAAGCAAACACGGGTGCATCCCATTAGTTCCGAACTAAACTGTTGGGACACATTCGATGCTTCCAAATTTCATCCCAACAGTTCTATATAGAACTGTAGTATAGTTTTTGCCGCTATTTTACGTGTTTTACGTGTGGCATATTTTTTAACCGACTTCAAAAAAGGAGGTTCTCAGTTCGATTGTTTGTATGTATGTATGTTTGTATTAGGGTTTCTCATTTCTCGACCTTTTTCATTTCCCGGAGCACGAGAATTCTCGACCACTACTTCCCGGGAATTCCCGGGTTGTCGAGAAATATGGAAATTTTTAAAAAATTATGTGTGATTTAACAATAAAACATACCCTAACTTCTTATGATAAAAGACTATGTCATCAAGGCTTCAAGACTTCGTCTTCCGTCAGTAAGGACCAATCTAGGAACTCACTCCCCTATTTATCGCACGTGTTCGTCAACAAACTCAGTTCGATCTCTTTAAGATATATTTAATGATAGCTTGGCAGCCGTGAAACACTCATTATCAATTTATTATAGTGCTCCATATTTATTTATTTTTTTTGAGTATTTTTTTCAGTTTTTTTCTTTTTCATCTTCTTTTTCATGCATTGTTGTCTAATTTTTATTTAAATTTTTTAGTGTTCTTAGTGTTTAATTTTTAATGTATTTTTTTTGTTCTTCCGTTAACAATCATGCATTATCTACATCAAGTAGAGTGCAAAAGAAAAACATGTCGTTAATATTGTTGTATTGTTACTTTCCTAATTTTGTACTTGGTTTTGTAGATCAATTAAAAAAATATTATATTTATTAATCAACAACGTTTATTTTTAGTTTCATTTGACTTTAAGTGTAGAAATCTTTAATTAAGCAAAATAAGCTCAAGTGAGATCTTTTAATCATTATTTCTACAAACAATTAGTAGTTAGCAAACAAATAAATAAATAGTCTTTTTCTTTGGAAAAAACAAATAAAATATCCACTAAAAACAATGTCATCATGTCACCACAGTAAAACTAAGTACCTTACATACTAAATAACTTACTTTTAGTCTCTTTATGTACTACAAACTTTACAATTATGTAGCATAAAATAAAACGTCAGTTTTTCAGTCAGGCACAAAAAAATAACAATCAGCCTAGCTTAATAATTACGAGCAAGGTACCTTAGTTTAGTCTTTGTATCAACTATTCAATATTTCTTATAAATGGATAGTCTTTTCGTTACTTAAGTAAACAATAGAACCTAATAAATAATTAATAATCTTGTGTTGATAGCCGTGATAGCCCAGAGGGTAGAACACTCGATTATCGTGCAAACGACTAGTTTTCAAATCCTGGGTCGGGCCTACACCAATTTGTCTTTTCTAAAGACATATGTGTGGTTAATTTATCATGGTTGTTAACGGTGAGGGAAAACATCGTGAGGAAACGCACATGGCTGAGTTGTACTTAGTCATGTGACAGTGTATTCGTACAAAACGGCGATAGGCCTGCCCCCTATCACGTGAGTACACTGTCCATGCAAAACGTGGGTACTCTGAACACCAGGTTACAAAGTCACGTGATGTTCAGAAGTATTAGTACCTCTTCCAACCCCTTCGGGGATATTCGGCGTGAATGTTTATGTTTATTATGTTTATAGTTATAATGACAATCACAATTTAAAGCGAAACTGCTTACGCATACTAAAAGCGGGTATAAATTATTAGGTACCTATATTACCTATATACCTATATTAAATTGTTTTTTTTATTACGGGATACGGTTTGGGTAAGTTTTAATTTTCTACATTCTTTCTTTTAACAATTAATAAATTACAAGAACAAACTTTTAAACACGTTGAAATCGATTTACGTCGAGATTGCTTTACATGCGGCCAAATATATGTCGCGTTGTCAAGATCGGGTTGCGGAGAAAATCAGTATGTGTTTCTGCTGCAAGAATATTAAACTATAAGTATCATTTACACAAAAGTAATTTTAAATATATTATTTTAAACAATTCATAATCACGATCATAATAATAGGAATTGACGCGTACAAAATCGCGGGCAACAGCTTGTATATACTGCATATTATACATTATATATACACATTATTATTATTGTTTGAAATACAATACTTTAAAGTGTAAAAGATATTATTCACTGCGATTTATATGGATATATTGAACCTCGTAGTATCGATTCATTGATCGGTAATCGATTACTGCCATTCCTTCAATATCATTCAATATTCAATACCCATCACTAATTTTTGCTTTAAAAAAAATAAAAATGTTTTTAATTAAATCTTATTTTTAGAGTTTCTCAAGATTTAGTTCAAATTAATACTTAAATTTTGTTTAATATGTGGACAACCATTTTTCCTGATTGACGGATGTAAAATTTAAGTGATGTGGAAGTAGTAGTTTCTTCATGAAATCAAAGATTTTGTTACCGGCAATGGTTTGTTTACAAACTTTGTGACTCTATTTGATATGAACGGTACATATGTTTCGTTTCTTCTTTTATTTAAATACATGATAATTATAATATTTAATAAAAAAAAAACCAGCTGTCATTTTTAAATAATTCAAAATAATATGGAGTTATAAAATCAACGTGTTTATGATGATAAAAGTGCGAATTAAAGAGCTTATTCCATTTGTCTGAATTCAGACGTCTGAAAGCGCGTGCGTTAAGCTGGCGTACCATGAAGCTGTATCAAGCTGGTTACTATGTCAAAAAACTCTGTCTAAATAGTGAAAACGTACACAGTGAAAATGGTGTTTATTTCCTAAACTAAAGAGGCACTATTTTTTTTAGTTTTACACTAATTTGGCACTATTTAGGCAGAGTTTTTTGACATAGTAACCAGCTCGATACAGATTCATGGTACGCCAGCTTAACGCACGCGCTTTCAGACGTCTGAATTCAGACAAATGGAATAAGCTCTTTAGGTGCGCGTACGCCGCGTACCGCGTACGACGTTGCGACGTCACCCATAAACAATGTAAGCACAAGCCAGAACGCAACGTGCACTGTCTCATTTGCACGTTTGGTTTCACCGTCCGCCACGATTTTACTTTAATAACAACATAACCCTTTAATTTAAATTGATTTAAAACCCCAAAAATACGAATAAATCATTTTCGCTCGCTTATTGAACTAGTTAGTTACACAATTGGCCTCGCTCCCGGAAACGCATCGTGTTCGCGTATTGTCAATACACCGGCGAGTCAATATTTGATTGATTGTCTGCGAGGCATTCGTATTCAATGAACAGTGTTGTGATCCTCGCTGTTTCGAAACTATTATTTTGAACCTAGTGTTAGATTGAATCAAACTGTCATCGTACAACGGAGTATCGATATCTCCTTTTGAATTGAAGGATGCATAAATTCAGAATAAAACTGAGAAATTTGTTTTTTTTTATTTGGACCCAATCTAGTCTACCGTGTCGTTTTGTCCATCTTAAGAGAAGAAATGGTATGGTGTAGCGAGTTTCTAATTAACAAATTTTTCAAAAATACATACAATTAGGATAGGATAACACTGTCCCATACTTCCATGATAAGTGACTATTCAGGCACGTGTAAGAAATTGCCTCGGCATAAAACCGAAGCCCATATATTTCTGTGTAAGAATAACCATGCACTGTCCGGGACATGACCAGTTGTTGCTTTTCGAAGTTGCTAATGAATCGTCCGCTTAACATCAAAATGCAACAGAGTGTCGTTTGCAATATTTGAAGCTATCCCTTTCTTGGAATGTATAGCCGTGTGTTGTATGCGTATGTATGTTAGTCTACCTTTAAATTCCTGACTCCAAAGCCTTATAGTAGTAGCTCTATATTTTTTTATGTATACATAGAATCAATAGCATTGAAATACATACCAACAACAGTGATGGGAGCTGCTTTTATCTCCGTATGAAATGATGGCGCATCTGCCGACACCTCGCAGGCGTATATCCCTGAAGCGGTGCGAGAGAGAGACCATAGTGCGACCCGTTGGGCGTCAGAGCGGGATAGCTGTAAATATAAGACAATAATGTATAATTATTTACAAAAATCGCAAGTAATACTCTCAGAGTAACTGAGATATCCTCTTTTATAGAGGGGAACGGCGCTGGTTAACCAAAATTCCATTTGACGACATTTATATTTGTATTTATGTAAACCATTGATTATATTTTCTAGTTAGTATTCCTTGTGTGCGTAACTTCAGTACACTTTTTTTAAACATAGAGTTAAAAAGCACAGTTGATGGATTCGATCCAAACATTGCAATTTACTAACTTGCTCAAGAAACGAGAAGGGTTGCTAAGTAAAATTAATGTTACAACACACATTAATGTAAAATGTAATGGTAAATAAAAGATGGCGACGAACTTACATCAACAGTTGCTCCCGGAAACGGAAACACGAGGGCTGGCGGAAGCTCACGTGGTACGTAGCGGTAGAACTCTGTATCGCCTCGATACCTTTAAAACAAAATAAAAATGCTTTATTTACAAGAAACAAGAGTTTAGAAAAGTTTCTACGAAACAATTTATACAAAACAATAGCATAAGTGTTGAGTGTCTTGTTTCTTGTCGTTTATGTTATTTCTGGTTGGACAGTATATTCACTTGATATCATCCTATTACTGTCTTGTACGAGCACATAAGATATGTGCGTGAACAAACATTAACACAGTTCTTTGAAATATAGGCCCGATTCAGTTCGGAAACCTGTGCCTGTTAACATTTCAAGCGATTTTCTTTTCACTGAGCTACCAAACTATTCATACTGTAAATTTATACACGTACATATGCTCATGGCTATAAATACCAAATAGAGATAGCCAGAGCTTCCGAATCAGATCTTTACAGCCACTTTTGGAAGTTAAATAGGACAAAAATTCTAAAGTAAAGAATGGTTATTAATGAGTCTCCGCCAGTACGAGGGGCATGCCAATAGAAGTTAGATACTCTTTTCTCATTTAATTGACACTGGCAAGCTATACACCATCTTATAGGCTGGTTTTTCATTGATATATTTGAATATAGAACACACTTTTTTTATTAATTTTTTATTTGAATGAGCATAATTTTTCCGAGAATCTGGCGGGAATTGACCGGCAACAATAGAACTCAGTCGACGTGATTTTCGCACCATGATTTATTATGACTTTAAAAAAGGTTTAAAGCCTCAAGAATGTTTTGAACTTTTGGCTTTTGGTGTGTCTGTTTGTTCCCGAGCAACCGTATGCAATTGGTTTGCTGAATTTAAAAGAGGACGGGGATGTCTCGAAGATGAAGCGAAGACAGGATGGCCGCCAACCGTGGTTACGCAAGAAAACGTTCGTGCAGTCGAAATACTTATTCCCGGAAACCGACGAATTATATATGTAGAGCTAGAGCGAGAACTAGGAATTGTATCAAACAGCAATGCAAACCATAATTCATGACCACCTTTCTCTCCGTAAACGTTGTTTGAGATGGGTGCCGTACAAACTTACCGATGAGCAGAAAGACCGTCGGGTGGAGTGGTGCCTATTCATGATAGATAAATTCAACGGAGGCGAGAAAAAAAACTTGTATGATATACTGACTGGTAAAGAAACATGTCTTTATAATTATGATCCCAAATCAAAGCGACAGTCGACTGTATGGTGCTTTGAAGACGAGCCAACTCCAACGAAATGTTGTCGTTCGTGCACGGTATGACTTTAAAAATGGTTTAAAGCCTCAAGAATGTTTTGAACTTTTGGCTTCTACTATACTTTTGGTGAGTCTGCTTGTTCCCGAGCAGCCGTATTCAATTGGTTTGCTGAATTTAAAAGAGGACGGGGTTGCTTCGAAGATGAAACGAAGACAGGACGGCCGCCAACCGTGGTCACGCAAGATAACGTTCGTGCAGTCGAAAAACTTATTCGTAAAAACCGACGAATTACATATGTAGAGCTAGAGCGAGAAGTAGGAATTGGATCAGCAGCAACGCAAACCATAATTCACGACCACCTTTCTCTCCGTAAACGTTGTCCGAGATGGGTGCTGCACCACGACAATGCGGCGCCGCACACGTCTGCCAGAACACTAGACTTTTTCAACTCAAAAAATGTGTCAATTCTCCCTCACCCGCCATATTCCCCTGACCTAGCGCTTTGTGATTTTATGTGTTTCCAAAAATCAAAGAAAAACTAAAGGAGAAGAGGATTGAAACCAAAGAAGATGCGCATCTTACATACACTTTTACAATTGTATGGAAAAGTGTATACGTGCTCAGGGTGAATACTTTGAAAAGATCGATACTTGTAATAAAGAATAAATTTTATAATTTTTGAGTATCTAGTTTCTTTCGTATTGCCCTACATTTACTTTTAAACAATCAATACCCTAGTCGCTTATTACGTTACCCACAGGAAGATATCGGTAAGTTAACATTTAGCGCAATCTTACCCGTCACCACACAACTTCTTTCAATACATTTAAAAAGTTTTAATTCTACTCACCATCGAATAGAGTACAAAGCGATCCCTTCCAGGTCGTAGGTGCAAGTCAGGATGACGTCACTCCCTGCGAGCACGCCAGTGGGAGCTATGAGGGACACGTCACGCAGAGACCACACTCCTCCTGAGGATGTAAAAGAGAATATTTTAGCGTATGGAGATTTTGAATTTGACGACGTCCGTGACCGAGTGGAAAGGTGACTAGTTTTTCGGTCCGGATATTGTGGGTTTGATCCCCACTGAGAGTATCATTTGTGTTATGAGTGTAAATGTTGGTTTCTTAGTCTTGGATGTTATTCATATTATATCCTATTAAATATATTTTTGAGTTAGTTATCCATAAAACCAGTTCTACTTAGTTTGGGGCTAACTTAATCTGTATAATGTGTAAAATATGTCCGTATATATTTATAACGTACGTACAATACATATACTCTCGCCTATAAATAGGAAAGACGGGGTAGTCGGAGCTTCAGAATTTTGGAAGCACTTTATGAAAATATTGTTTAGTAATACTAATATTAAATTTCTTCGCTTAATTCCGCTAAATACCTTCAGTCTTCATGCAACATGCACTGTGCACCGCCCGCCCTCTCACTTACAAGAAATCGAAAAGCAGACAAACCACCACACACACACCCGCTATGAAAACCACAGGCAACCACAAACATGCGACGCGTTTCGACTCAACGCATCATTGTCGAGCAGTAGACAGTTCGGCAGCTGACCACCGAGTTGCTGCCGAACTGCAGGTATTTAGTGGAATTAAGCGAAGAAATTTAATAATATTAGTATTGCTATGGATTTCCGCAAAGTAACGCCTGATTCAAATCCAATATTGTTTGATAAAGAAGACTTTGTGATGGGTCTGCAGCCACATCGCTCAACAAACACTTTAAAGGTCATGAAAACATTAATCATCCGTATGAACCTCTTGGCTCAGCAACATTTGGAAGTTGATAGGGGAGAAGGTGGTAGAAATAAAGTATTGTTGGTGGTGGATCTCCACCCGTGGGTAGAAAAGGGTAGTGATATTTTAAGCAAACACTGCACGTCAATTTAAAGCTCCCAAGCCATAAATTGCCTCTTACGACACTTGCGGGAAAAATGGGTTATGGCATATAGTCACGGCTACATAGGGTAGCCAGAGGTTCAAAATAAAAAGAAACTCAGCCACAACGTTTATAATTACCAGAAAATTAAAGTACATACATACATACATATACTCACGGCTATAATTCCTTAGAAGGGGTAGCGAGAGCCAAGGAATTATAAATTCCTCAGCCATTTTTGGAAGTTGAGTGGGGAAAAGGTGGTAAAATAAAGGTTTTTGGTGATGGGTCTCCAACTGCATCGCCCAAAAATCCAATAAAAAGCCCCGATACCCTTAGTCGCCTCTTACGACACTCGTGGGTAGAAAGGGGTAGCGACATTCTAAGCCGGCACTACACGGCAATCTTATCTAATTATTCTATAAGATCCATGTGTAGTTCCTAATACTAAAATGCATAATTAATAAACATGTTAGTCAGTACAACTTCTTCAGAAATATATAGCGAGCAGAAATTACTTTTATTTTCGCTGCATACTAAGTTTTCCGTGATAAGTTAAGTAAAAAGTTTGCGATTTATAATTAAAAATCCATCAGACAAAATAAAGTTTCAGTCAGAAAGCATAAACCCAAAGAAGCAACGTTTACAATACAGAATGTGACGTTGCTAAAAGCTTCCAACAAAGTTCGGACAAAGCCAAAAAGCTTATTACCGTGAAACTGTTTTGCGAACACAATTGTATGAAAGAAAAACATTTCTACCAAGTTAGTCTGTTCCATTCACTTTTCGTCCCGGTGCTAATTGAATTTCCACCATTCATATCGCACCTTGTTTTTATTGAATGTATGAACAGCTTGTGTTACCCCATTCTGTATAACTGACTAAGAATTTGTTTCTTCCGAAGCTGGATACCCTTTGTGATTTTAGTTGAAATTGCATGTAGCCAAGTCAACTCAACGTTGATAGCGTATATCCCCTAAGGTATAGTAAATATATACGTATACTTCTGAACATCATATATACAGAATCTTCATTAGATTACTTGTTCATGTTTATTAATTGTTGTAAAATAATGTTAATATATGTAATAGGTATTTTGTAGTAGATATTTAATAGATGTATAATTGTAATATGTAATGTAATGGTTATGTTATGTAAATAAATAAATAAAATAAAACAATATTTTGGTCATTTGTGTGTGATTTCCCAAGTCATGTTTCGACAGTGTATTCCTGCGATAGGAGGTTTCCCCATCGCCGCTTTGTCAAATGACATTATTATTGATTTGATTTAGTCTTCTAAAACTCACAGGATTTTCTTCTCGATGTTTTTTACCATGTGTTTTACAACCACTAATTTTGTATTTTCTTCCGAGAGATTTGAAAATAAATAAACTTGCTGGGTAGGAATGCTGAGTCGGAATCATATTAATGAGAGTTTAATTAAGTCAAATGCGTAGTTGGTAAACGGTGACGGAAAACATCGCGAGGAAAGTCCCATACTTTTAAGACTGTTATCGTGTCGTTTTCCTAGTTACTAAAAAGTGCATTCATCAGGCGACGTCTCTGGCTAAGTATTTAGGTGACTAGCTTCTAGGTCAGGAGGTTGCAGGTTTGAATCTTGCTGAGGGCAGCATTTATCTGATTGACATAAATGGTGTGTCTTGAATTTTATTTATATGTGAATTATATAATATTCAGTAATTCGTTGAGTTGTTGCCCATACAACAAGTCATTAACTGGTAATTACTTTGGGACTAACTTGATATGTGTCATATGTCCGTTCCTATTTATTTATTATCAGAAGCAGCGATAGGAATGCTTACTATCACGGCAAGCTGTTGTGATTGTGTTGATTCCAAGCTCTCCTCAGTCCAGAAGCTTAAAGAGATCTTACGATGCAGCAGTGAACAGTTTCGGAGAAATCACATGTCCCTGTCTAACTCCACGCTGCAATTAGATTGGATTCGTCTTCTGGTACGGGAGTTGGAACGAAATTGTGGCGTTTTAATAGAAACACTTAAACAGCCGTCACTTTAGAGTCAACTTATACGTGCATTGCAGTTGAGATATAAATATGGGAGTTAGATGGACGGAAAGAGCTTAAAAAAAACTGAGTTCATTGGATTAAAAAAACATTTTTGACGTAAGTGCACATCCGACCTAATGCTTCTGAGGTCGAGATTTATTGAAAAACATAAACTGAGTTTTCTTGTATAATTATTTGTGATTTCTACAAAAGCCATTGATATACATATTTTGATTCGGCGAACTGTCTCGCAAACGTTGGAACGTTAAAACCTGCCTACACAGCATTAGGTAATGTACCGCCACTGGCGCATATAAATGCATGATAACTAGAACCTACTGTTACAAACATTTTCTACCCTCAAATCTTATTCTTATCTGCATCTTTTTCTAACAAGTGAAATAAGAAAGGGATACAGGTAGTTTGAGCGGAGAAGCTTGAAAGTGATGACACTAGATGTCGCTAATTTACGACCGCTCTGTTTTAGTGCCGTAATCTTGAGAGTCGATAAAACAGATGCGAGTTGCCAGGATGAGACATGCAATAAACAAGGAAAGTTAATCAACTTTGATGAGGACGAAATTACTTCAATTTGTCAATATCAGACTGTTATTCGTTACATTACGTAAACGGTAAGTAAGGTTGCAAATTGTTTCGATTAGATTTGAAATTTAGACCGAATGTTAGTGTTTTTTTGACCTTTGTAAAGGAATTTAAATACAATATAGTGCATATTTTCTAAAAGTATAAGGTATATTATACTGAAGTTAACTCACAATTCTCACATTGTTATATGACTTTAGAAAAGACAAATTGGTGTAGGCCCGACCCAGGATTGGAACTCACGCCCTTCTGTTTTCGGGCGGGTGTTCTACCCGCTGGACTATCATGTCGCCAGGTGATCATCTTTTTGAATTAAGTTGATAATTAATAGCTTAGAAATCCAAAACAAAACAAAAACTTGATTTCAAATTGCCCAGTTTTCTCTAAAACGAGTACTGTATATTGATTTTATTATTTATTTATATTTTGGTACGATGTTTATTTTAGAGTAAAATTTTAGAATCAAGGATTTTTAACCATTTAAATATATCGATAGTAAATCAAAGTGCGATATAAATAAAACGGTCGGTGTCGAGTTGACAAACGCATTGGCTATTCATCAACATGGAACTGGATCATGGAAGAGTCGCCACACAGGCGAGAGCAAGGCAAGGCAAAATTTTGATAGAATAATTAAAAATAATGTAAAAACACGCGATTAAAATATCCGAAAATCAATAGTTGTTTCAATTATAATGTGCAATCGTGAAGATAAAGTAACCTTAATAAATATAAAGTAATATGAACGAATTATGAAAAACTTTTCCAACTAACACAAAAATATGTTACAGCGAAAATACTGCAGGCTGACCACCCACGACCGGTTCCGCTCTTTTCAGTTAATTAACGCCTTCATTTGTCCAACCTCCTTTGTTTGTGATGACAGCGCCATCTTTTGAATTGACTAATGAATAAATTAATAAATTGTCGTGACGGTGTTTGTTGTTGGAAAAAACTTGTTATAATATCTAGTATTGTTTTAAGGCTTTTGTTCTCTTCTGAGAAAAATCAATCAATATTATCTATACTAATATTATAAAGCTGAATAGTTTGTTTGTTTGTCTGAACGCAAGGATCTCAGGAACTGCCCAAACAAATTGAAAAATAATTTTTATGTTGAATAGTCTTAGTATTTATTGAGGAAGGGATAAGTCTATATATCATCACGCTGCAACCAATAGGAGCAAAGATTCAGCAAAAAATGTTACAAAAACAGGAATAATTATTCATATTTTAAGACTTCCGTTGTGTGCGCTGCGTAAACGGTTTAAGTTACCCAATGTATTAAAGATTTATTCTTCTTTAAATGGTCTTAAAAAATGTCCGCAACAGTATGCAATAAATAGCAATGTCTATCTTTTAAGGTTGACTCACTATAACCATTTTTATTGTAATAATTTTTTGTCGAAATTAATGCATTATTGCCAATTATTTTCCATAATGTTTTATCAACATAATATCAATCCTTATCCAAATAAATATGTTGTTGATTAAGAGTATTTAATTATGAACAAAATATAATATACCATTATACCAATATTATAAGATTAATTTTTCATTGTTATACTATCAAAGAAAGTATTTCGAAACTAAATCAATTGACAAAAGTAAATTTATAAATTTTAAGTGTCGACTTATTAAAACCAAACCAATCGATAACTAATTAAATTAAATTGACTTCACCAAGCCGTACAGAGCGAACGGAAATGAAATAAGACGATTGACAAATATGTGACTTGCACAGTCATGTTCTGTAGAAAGCTAGAGCATCGGTACAGAACTAAGCGTTGAACTCATGTTGAGCTGTTTAGATGCATTTAATTAAAGTTATTAGCCATGATAGTCCAATGGGTAGAACCACCACACGTCAATACAGAAAGGCGTGAGTTCAAATCCCGGGTCGAGCCTACACCAATTTGTCTTTTCTAAAGTCATATGCATGGTTATTTTATCATGGTTTTTAATGGTTAGGGAAAATATCGTTGGGAAACCCGCATGGCTATGTTGTACTTAGTCATATGACAGTGTATTCGTAAAAAAGGGGCGATAGGTTGCCCCCTGTGTACACCGTCCACGTACAACGTGGGTACTCCTGAACACTAGGTGACAATGTCACGTGTTGTTGAAAAGTATTAGTATCTCTGCCAACCCCTTCGAGGATATACGGCGTGAACGCTTGAGTCTTGAGTTGAAATAATGGTCGGCATATTTTTCACATAGGAAATATATTTACATACATACATATACTCACGGCTATAAATCCCTAGATGGGGTAGCGAGAGCTAAGGAGTCAGAAATTTCTCAGCCACTTTTGGAAAGTTAAGTGGGGAAAAGTTGGTAAAATAAAGGTTGTTGGTGATGGGTCTCCAACCGCATCGCCCAAAAATCCCTTTAAATATATTTAATTTTGCACTAAATAATTTAAATAATTTCAGTGCTCGCTACTGTTAAATAAATTGACAAATAAATTTTAATAATTGTGACCGATAACAAGGACACTTTTTTCACACCTAAAAGACCATCTGTTTTTGTTTTAGGACGAATAAATAAAATCGAAGTTATTGAGATCCTCTCAATTATTAGTAAATTTACAATAAATGTACGTTTAGCGTGAGTATGACATACAACCAAAGGTCTCACGGACGGATATGAACCGATTTGGCTACAAATTGGAGGGTGCCTCCCCTCCAATTAGCTTAAAAGAGGCTTAGAACGAGGAAACAGACATATATACCTACTTATTGTTCCATTTTTTTTTCATCAATTGTAACCTAGGATTTTTATAACAAACACAAGTTATGTATCATCACGCATACATTCAAAGTTTATCACTACTCTACCATTGTGAAGCTGGAGTGGTTCACAACTTTTTTAGTAATAGTTTTCTTTAAAATTGAATGGGCTGCGTCCGACTTGCGTATGTTTCAACACATGCTTAAGCACACAAACACGTTAAAAAGCTTTACCTTCACTGCAAAAACGTAAATCATTCGCACGTGATGCGAAGAAGTAATATATAAACGCCCGATTTCTGAATTGAGTATTCCAGCTTAGAACAACTTAAGTATCGTTCTGTCGCATTGAAATCTTAACAACTGAATGAGACAAAACGATACTTAAGTCGTTCTCAGCTTGAAAACTCAATTCAAAAATCGGGCGAAAGTGATTTATTGCAATGAAGGATTATGATTCGGAATAAGTTGAATTTACTTGGATCACCTAATACTCGCAAACACCGTACATAATCCAGGCATCAGATGTATTGAATCGTTACACAATATATATTTTTTGTACATATTCATGCCATTATTTCCCATTGGATCAGATTTTCGTGTAGTGTAGACTAAGAATGCCACTACCCATTTCTACCCACGGGTGTCGCACACTTCATGGTTTTCCATCCAAACACGTGGGACAGAAGCGTACACGATTGGTATGATTAAATTCAGCGGCGATGAAAAGTTTTCTATAGTTGAGGCGTGCATATATCAATAAAAATAAGAAATCGAAGCAAAAAAGTAAAATTTTATAAATTAAAAGATTATTATTTATAATTATACTATGAATATTATCAATTATATAGTTCTCCTCCATAACACACTTTTCCAGTTCAACTGTAGTTTCCATAAAAAATGTGTGAACATCCAAGTCTTCCGCAAAGCAATAAAATAAAATGTAATGGAATATTGGTCATATATCTTTGTCTGTTGAATCCTAAACAAATAAAATCGAAAATACCCTCAGGAATTCAATTGGTTGTCGAGCGAGCTGTCACGCGACAAACAGACCGACCAAATAACGCGGGAAAATAGATATATTGAAAACTCTTTATTGTACATCAACGTATCGAATATAAATCCTACATTCATATCAAAAGTGCCGGCTTAGAACGTCACTACCTCTTGCTACCCATGGCTGTCGTAAGACGATTAAGGGTATAGGAATTTTTAAGTGGTTTTTGGGCGATGCGGTTGGGAATCCATCGCCAACGATACTTTATTTCTACCATCTTGTTTCCTATCGACTTCCAAATGTGGCTGAGGAGTTTCCAGCCTTGAAGCTCTGGGTACTGCTTTTTGGGATTTATGGCTGTGAGTGTATGTACATATATACATACATATACTCACGTCACGGCTATAAATCCCTTGAAGGGGTAGCCAGAGCTAGGGAATGATAAATTCCTCAGCCACCTTTGGAAGTTGCGTGGGGAAAAGATGGTGAAAAAAGGTTGTTGGTGATGGGTCTCCAACCGCATCGCCCAAAAATCCCTTAAAAGCCCCAATACCGTTAGTCGCCTCTTACATACACCCACCGGAAGAAATGGGGTAGTGCTATTCTAAGCCGACACTACACAGTAGAGTGTATGTATAATCATGATATCGGTCAGAATGAAATGACAGTATACGAAGTAAGTGCGAAAGACATGGCTGTTTTATACCACGCGATATCTAGTTAAAAGGTCACTTGTACTAGGTATGCTGCAGAGCAAGCACGAGCACTTGTTTATCGACACCATAACGGTTAGAATGAGGTGGCAGTATACGATACTAAGTAAGTGCGTAAGAGATGGCTGCTTTATCCCACGCGATAACTAGTTTAAACACGGCTCGTGCTTGCCCTTCTGGTCAGCTAGTAGTTTATATGTTTCCTATACTGAGCGAAAAGCAAGTAATGCATTCTAAAAGGGATCTGAAGATTGCACTTCTTGACCAAATATCCCATGGGATATCTGTCAACATTGAAATAGAAAATTGCGTATAGCATCCACGATATCAACCATATAAGTAAATGAAATAGGTGAGCAAAAAATTTGCTTATAAAATTATTTATTTAAAAACAATGACCTCAAAATTATAATATATATCTCTTTCTCTGCCAAAAAATCTTTTTAAAACATAATTATTATATTTCGTTACATCTTTTTTATTACTTTTAGAGATTTTCTATACGTTAAATTGACATAAATTAATCGTAAATGATCCCCAGAAAAAATAATTACATCATGTGCGTATAACAATCATAACAAGAATAAAAAGAACAATCATTTGTTACACATTATTTATTTTCGTTTTCTTGTAAACTTATTACTTCCAAAGCTGCACAAAAAGTTACTCAAATGCTATCATCACGATATTAAATTAAACATATTTTATCATTAAAAAGCATATACATGTTCGCCATTTCAATAAATTAATAATCAAAAACTTAAACAGATTTTTGTTTTAATAATAATAATAATGCCTACAATCATAATATGATAAAATAGACACCAACTATCATTTATTTTACAACTATGAAAAGTGGCTGAGGAATTTGCCTCAAGCGCGAACCTTTGAGCCTTGAGCGTAAATAGGCATATTATTCCTCCGCAAGGAAATACTATCGAAATCTACACTTAAAATAAAAAAAAGGTACTAGCACCTCTGCTTACCCAGCGAGGATTTACGCCCCGCAATGTATGTTTTATACTTAGTCTACCCTCTACACAAAGGGAGTCGCAACTAAGTTATGTATCACAGTAATTCCTTAGATTCCTCCGTTCAGTTAATTTCCGGGCGTAACTTCTGATCTCTCACATCCAATTAAAGACCTCTTAAATCAAACTTCTGGTAGACCAGACCAGAATAGCACTTATTGCTTTGTCAATAGAGTTTCAGTTCGCACCGAATATTGTTCCGACTAAAGTTTGTTAAGCTCTGTGTCATCTCGACTAGTGTTGTGATGTGTGTTGTTGTTTTATCGATATTGTTTAATTACAATAGAACAATGACTTCTGTTTTTTTTAAACATAAGTTGTTAGTTGAAGGCTGGATTTATTTAGTAGTAAAAGTATAAGTTATTATTAGTAGGTATAGTATCCACAAACAATAAATTCTTATTTCCTAAAAATGACCTAAAAATATATTCAGATATTTAGGGCTTTGCATGAAGATAAAGAAACCAGGCTTTACATAAGATTTCATTTGTTGATAGTGCTATATGGTATTGTCTCCGAAGGGGTTGGCAGAGGTTTTGGTGACACTGCCACCTGATGTTCAGAGGCAGTGTCACATGTGTGTGACACACACACAGTGAACATGGGTACTGTTTTGCTCGGACAGTGTACTCACGTCATAGGGAGCATACCTAGCGTCGTTTTATACGAATATACTGTCTCTTAACTTAGTAAAACTTAGTAATGTGGCTTTCCTCAAGATGTTTTCTCTCACCGTTAACAACCATGATAAATTAACCACACATATGACTTTAGGAAAGACCAGTTGGTACGGGTTTGACTCGTGGTTTGAACCCTTATCATTTGCACCATAAACGGTGTTCTACCCACTGAGCTATTACGTTTGTCTTAGAATATTTTATGTGGGTTTTATTACCCAAAATATTTGATAATCTTGCTGTTATGTTGTAACTCATCCCATCCCTACAAGTGGTCACAGAGTAGTTACACACAGCTAATGATATTTGAGTTTGATATTAGTTGCATGTATCCGAGCTGCTAGATATAATTACTGTCGGAGCCACCAGCACAAATTATTCTAATTCCGAGAGTCGTTGCTAACTTACTTTTGAATCGGCCATTTTGGCGTAATCTGGCCTTGATTGCGGTACTATTTGTAATATAGGAGTCTGGATAAACGTTTATTGTTACTATAGTATTTTCTGTGATTTTCACGATTGCACATTATAATTGAAACAACTATTGATTTTCGGATATTTTAATCGCGTGTTATTACATTATTTTTAAAGCCCGACGTTTCGAAAACTTTTCAGTTATCATGGTCTTCCCGTGACCATGATAACTGAAAAGTTTTCGAAACGTCGGGCTTTAAAAATAATGTAATAACACGCGATTAAAACATCAGAAAATCAATAGTTGTTTCGTTTATTGTTACTATTTTATCATAAAAAGATAAATTTTGACGACATCCGTGGCCGAGTGGATAGGTGAATAGCTTCTCGGTCCGGAGGTTGCAGGTCCGATCCGCGCTGGGATTAACACTTATGTAATGAGCGTAAATGATTGTTTCTTAGTCTTGGATGTTATTTATACATACATACATATACTCACGGCTATATTTCCCTAGAAGGGGTAACCAGAGCTTAGGAATTATAAATTCCTCAGCCACTTTTGGAAGTTGAGTGGGGAAAAGATGGTAAGAATAAAGGTTTTCGGTGATGGGTCTCCAACCGCATCGCCCAAAAATCCAATAAAAAGCCCCAAATACCCTTAGTCGCCTCTTACGACACCCGTGGGTAGAAAGGGGTAGCGACATTCTAAGCCGGCACTACACGGCATTATGTTATTTATATGTATAATATATATTATTAAATATGTCGTTGAGTTAGTATCCCATATTACAAGTTTACTTAGTTTTGGGCTAACTTGATCTGTGTTTAATGTGCCCGTATATTTATTTATTTATTTAAAACCTAAACATATGGCTGTATTTATTAGTTGTAGTTGACTAACTGTAGTTTTTCATGTGTCTGTTTGTATTCTTATATTTTATCAATGAGAGGTTTTCCTTTTTTTATTTTTTTCTTCGTCCTTGTTCTCAGGAAAGATGGCGCCAGACTTGCTATGTTACTGGTAGGAACGGAACGTCACACCGTTTTTCACACTTGGATGTAATGATATCGTAAAACGCAACGTACATAAAATTAGGCCTGCCGCTTGTCACTCTGAATTTATTCGTAGTTCACTAAAATGTCACATGCTATTTGGAATATTGGTACCTCTATTACGTCTTTGGCGTGGTACATCGTTAAATGTACGTTTGTAAACGTTTTATGTGAAATTAATTGAAATAAAAGAGTTAGTTTTTCAGCTTTTACCTGTAAGCTTCAACCTTTTTTACAACTAGTGGATCGGTCCAGCTTCGCACGGGTGCCGTGGTTTTAAAAATATGCGAGGTTTCTTCAATCCACTGCTCGCCCTTTGTGATATTTACCGCAATGATTACAACTTATAGCACTCCAGAATAGTTTAGCTTTGAGATTGTGAAAGCGCGTAATCGGAGGATAAAACCTTGCAAACAAACAATCAGAGTTAGAAACTTTGCATACATCATACATATACTCACGGCTATCTTTTCCGCGCAACCTTTACACAAAAATAATCCTTATAGCATGATTCAGTATACAAGTGCGACGACCACGGCGCGATGGCTTATTTCATGTATAAGTTTGGTGTTTCTATACCGATTATCAATCCGCTCTATGATTATTTTTTTATTTAATGGGTACTAAGGGTAATAATACAAACTTTTTGAAATTAGAGATGAGTGAGAGTATTATAAACGTAAGAGTAAACTAATATGATAAGAATGCTTCGAACTGCTAAGCTATCAGCAGTTACACGTGTTATAGTGAGTCAATTCAACCATAAAAGATAGACTTACGCCCGATTTCTGAATTGAGTATTCAAGCTTAGAACAACTTAAGTATCGTTTTGTCTCATTCAGTTGTTAAGATTTCAATGCGACGGAACGATACTTAAGTTGTTCTTAGCTGGAATGCTCAATTCAGAAATCGGCCGTTATGCTGTTGAGGGTTACTTTTTGATTATTTCATCTGAAATATTTCCGTCATACATGATTTCTATGTAATTTTAACAATTAAGGCTCTACACGCGACAGAATCTTAGAAAATGGAGTAACTTTTCCGTTTTCCCAAAATTTCCCTTCACTACCCTGCTGAAAATTATACTATGACCTGCCCAGGAGTACTAAGAATAACTGTACCAAGTTTCGTTAAAATCCGTCGAGTAGTTTTTAGACTACATAGAAACCGATAGACAGACAGACAGACAAACATTTTACTGATTGCATTTTTGGTATCAGTATCGATCACTATAATCACCCCCTGCTTGTTATTTTGAAAATATATTTAATTTTATGTTTTGCTGTGTAGTGTCGGCTTAGAATAGCACTACCCCATTTCTTCCGGTGGATGTACGTAAGAGGCGACTAACGGTATTGGGGCTTTAAAGGGATTTTTGGGCGATGCGGTTGGAGACCCATCACCAACAACCTTTACTTTACCATCTTTACCCCATTCAACTTTCCAAAAGTGGCTGAGGAGTTTCTAATTCCTTAGCTCTGGCTACCCCTTCCAGGGATTTACAGCCGTGAGTATATGTATGTATGTATATTTAATGTACAGAATCGACCTTTCTACAGATTTATTATAAGTATAGATATACAGTATATACATGCATATGCATATTCTCACGACACGATCCTAGAAAACTTCTCTAGCTTCATTTACGTCCATAAATTTTTTTCACACATCCTCTTTTATTCTTCATACTGCGGACGTGCCGTGTAGTGGATTGCCGTGTAGTGTCGGCTTTGCCGTGTAGTGTTGGCTTAGAATAACACTACCCCATTGCTACCCGTTGGTGATCGTAAGAGGCGACTAAGGGTATAGGGGCTTTTTATCACTTAAAAAACATACATGTGTCCAATCTATTTAGAATATAATATAAAAAAATATAATATAATTTAAACTAATTTTTATGAGATATAAAACGATAAAGATAAAACGATAATAGTCAGTTAATTCTAATTCATTAAAACTACACTCATTATTGTTTATTTACTACAAAATGAACATTACCTTCCTAAATTCAAATTAATTCTTGTATAGCTGTTAATTATAAAATTATGAAAAGGCACGAGCGGTGTTTATTACGAAATGATCGTTAAATAATAATGCTGCTCTTAATTAGGGATGTAGTTAATTAATGTTATTTACCGAGTACTCATCCTCCAATGTTACAGTGGCGTGCAATGTTATGGAAGATAAGTCGTAAAAGCTTTAGATGCTTATAATTATAATAAGGGCAGAAACTGCGTTACGCGTGTGCACGCGCGAGTCGGTTCAGATTACGCTGGCCGGTTCATAGCAGATTAGGCACTGACCAATGTAAATTGACTGCTCTTCTAAACACGCGTGGACGCGGCGTGTGAGGTCTACTTTTAGTGGTCATTGCCCATTCAACTATGAAGCGACCAGCGTAATCTGAACCGACCCGCGACGCGCACACGCGTAACGCAGTTTCTGCCCTAAGGGTCAATTGAAAAGTTCATAGCCTGATGGTAGCAGTACACATTGGCCCAATGCTTGGCCCAATCGTTGGGCCAAGCATTGGGCCAACGTGTAGAGGGCTACTTGGCGCTACATTGGTGATGTTGGTGATTGGTGGCCAACGTTGGCCAGCTATCCTTAAGCTAGCAGTACACATTGGCCCAATGATTGACCCAATGTGTACTGCTAGCTTAACATCGTAGATAAATAATGAAGCAAAACGTACGCGTACTTTTGTTTATAAACTGTAATTCCTTGTTCATCCACACACGATATCAAGTGCAATCGGAGTTGGCCGCCCTTTGAATTTCACCACTGAAGAATGCAGAAGCAAATACTATGAAAATAATTATTTAATATTATCTGGTCAAAGATTAAATTGATTTAGATTATGGGAATCCACTGAATCTGGATTTTCTATGGTGTCAGCGTGGTAGGTGCCATAGCTGCTTCCAGTCACCGAGACTCTTATTATCTATATTTATTTAAAACTAATTTTGATAGTTTGAGAGTATCTATACGAATCAAAAATTCTTCAGCCATTATTTTGGTTTGAAACTTAAAAGTTCACGCCATACTTGCATTGATACCATTAATATGACCACCCCATCTCTTTCTGTAGGCCTTGAACGACTGTTAGGAGCTGCGGAGCTTTTTAAATGACTGTTGGGCACTATGGCCAATTTCCAAAGATACTTAACTCTATAACTAGAAATATACTCACAAAACAGCGACATGATAGTCCAGTGGGTAGAACACCCGCCCGAAAAACAGAAGGGCGTGAGTTCCAATCCTGGGACGGGCCTACACCAATTTGTCTTTTCTAAAGTCATATGTGTGGTTAATTTATCATGGTTGCTAACGGTGAGGGAAAACATCGTGAGGAAACCCACATGGCTGAGTTATACTTAGTCATGTGACAGTATATTCGTACAAAACGGCGATAGGCCTGCCCCCTATCACGTGAGTACACTGTCTAAGCAAAACGTGGGTACCTTCTCTGGAAACTAGATGGCGCTTGCCATGTGAGTTCAGGAGTATTGGTACCACTGCCAACCCCTTCGGGGATAAACGGCGTGAACGTTTATGTTATGTTTATGTTATACTCACAAAAATTGCTAAGGAATACCTGTTTTTTAATTTAACTTTGAAAAGAGATAAGTATTCTATTTTATCTTTGTTGTAGGAAAGTGTTCTCATATAATTGGCAGACAGTGTAGGCGCTGCATTGATCGCAATATAACAAAGGTTTATGACGAAGTCTGATCATATGATAGTGTCGTAAAATAGAGTGGTCAGCTGTTAGCTACTGGCTATAGTTCTAATAAAATTAAGGAAAACATTACTTATTTAGCATAAATATCATATTTTTATTTATAACTACAGTCACTAGAATTGTAAGGGTTGCGAATTCGACTTTAGAAGTTTTTTAGAAAAGGAGCTTTTATATGGCACTACCTATGCTGTATAGTGTCGGCTTAGAATAGCACTACCCCATTTCTTCCGGTGGGTGTACGTAAGAGGCGACTAACGGTATTGGGGCTTTTAAGGGATATTTGGGCGATGCGGTTGGAGACCCATCACCAACAACCTTTATTTTTACCATCTTTTCTCCACTCACATTTCCAAAAGTGGCTGAGGTATTCCTAATTCCTTAGCTCCGGCTACTTCTAGGGATTTACAGCCGTGAGTATATGTATGTATCTATGTATGTAGCTTTGCAACTACGACTTTGTTCGTATAAACTATTATTTGCATTTACTTATGTATACTCACAATCCCAAGAAAGGATACTTAGAGCTTTAGAGCTAGAAACTCCTCAGCTACATTTGGAAGTCGTTAGGGGATAAAATGGTAGATATAAAGTATCGTTGGTGATGGGTCTCCAGCCGCATCGCTCAAGCAAGCCCCAAAGCCCCATACCCTTAGTCGCCTCTTACTACACCCGTAGGTAGAAAGGGGTAGTAGCGGTAATTCTCAGCCGGCACTATAATGGTAATATTTGCATTTAAGTTTGCAAAATATGGAAAATATGTCCCACAATCTCGACTATAAATATCAAAGACAAATTTCAGCCACGTTTTGAAGTTGATTTGCGAAAAAAATATTATGAATTGTATTATTATATTCAGCTTATTGTAAATGCAATATATACTGGACACACTTGGACCAAATTGAGAGTGTGCTCAAAAAGGCTGGCGTCCGCAGTATGAAGAATAAAAGAGCATGTATGAAAAGATTGATGGATGTAAACGAAGCTAGAGAGGTTTGTCAGGATCGTGCGAAGTGGCGATCAATAGTCTCTGCCTACCCCAATGGGAACTAATGGCGTGAGTATATGTATGTATGTATGTATGTATGTATGAAATAATTAAAACCTTAAATAGAAGCCGCCATTTCCAGTTTTCATGGTACAGCATGGTAATAGTAAGTCTACCAATTTTAGTCTACCAATCCGCACTTGACCAGCGTTTGAGCTCTGACCAAATCACCATGTCTATAGTAGGCTCGAAGTTGACACATATGGGCTATAAAGATGGTAAAAATATTACATAAAAGTATTTATTCTGAACTTCCAGTCATAATCAATAATCTCATAATCTGAAATACCCTATTATAGCTCATATGTGCTCTTTTGCAAATGTTTATACACACCATGAACTGTGATAGCTCAGTGGGTAGGAAAATCGCCTATCGTGCAGACGATAAAGGTTGAAATCCCGCGTCGTGCTTACACTAATTTGTCTTTTCTAAAGACATATGGTTAATTTATCATAGTTGTCAATGGTGAGGAGAAACATCGCGAGGAAACTTAAATGCTAAGTTGTACTTTGTCATGTGACAGTGGATTCGTACAAAACAGTGATAAACCTGCCCCCTATCTCGTGAGTATACTGACCAAGCAAAACGTGGGCACTCTGAACACCAAGAGAAAAATTCACGTAATGTTCAGAAGTATTAGTACCTCTTCCAACCCCTTCGGAGATATACAGCGTGAACTTTTCAGTTTGAGAGTTGAGTTGAGGAACAGATTTCAACAAAAACTGAAATGCAATATAAACAAGACGCGGATCTAAAAACGTTAATTAACCACCAGTTAATTACAAAACCAGAATAATCTGCAAACCAATTGCCAAAATAAAAGCGAGCAAGCAACGCCCCGCTGAGTTTTCATTCGAATAATTTTCGAATCGTGCTCGATGTAAAGTGCGACCTCTCGAATACAGAGTTAGCATTCGTTTTCGGTAGACCAATCATGAGGTTGGCCCTATCTCATGAATACGGATCAGCTCACACCTTAGCCTCGACCTTTCTGTCTTGCGCTTCGGTGATTAAATGAGACAACTTTCTTTTCGGTGATATTTGGTTGGATTCGCTCTGGCAGAATATCTTGATTCAGCATCAGTGTTTGTATAGTTATTTTAATATATAGAATAGAAGAATAGAATAACTCTTTATTGCACATCAAACACAAATTTTCAAAAGTAATAATATGATCAAACAGTTTACAGTAAGGTACAATTGGCGGTCTTATCACTAAAAACGATCTCTTCCAGACAACCTACTATATACTCATATATATACGGTCACATTATACACATATCAAGTTAGCAGTAAGTTAAACATGTATAATGGAATACATACTCAGCGTAATATTTAATATGGTATAATTCACATATACTTAACATCCAAGACTAAGAAACATTCATTTATGCATTAATTATTCATTTACTAATAAATAAAGGAAAGAAAAATTTCGACACAGGCGGGAAAAGAAATTTTTCTTTCCTTTATTTATTCTTTATTTATTAGTAATAATCCCCACATGAGGTTTTCATGAACAAAAAGATTTAAATTAATTATTCATTTATATTTATTTTCAATGTGCAGTAGGTTTAGCTATACAAATAATAAGATAAGAGATGGTACAAGTAATTATGGTAAGATGTTGTACGCTACATGGTTAAAACCTGAAAAAAACAATATTGTCGCTTTTTACTGTTTTTTACATAGTATTAAACGGAATTTATTATATTGAACCTTGATCAACCCTTGCTACTTCTTAGCTCTCAATTATTATATACGGATGAGTTAATGTATATGTACTGATATCTCCACAATTAATTGCTAAAACTCAACCAACTTGTTTCAATTACATTTCGCAGTACAAAGAAAATGATGATTGAACAAAACAAGCAAATGACATTAAAATTCAAAGCAATAAAATGCAAGATGCCGGGCTTCTCGTTAAAACCACTTCGTCTATTCAACCTCCAAAAATAAACCTTCCGAATCTCTAATCAAATGAAAAAGGTTTACTTTGAAAGATAGCTACTACGATGGTTGACGAAATTTCAGTAATTTAAAAAGAGATTTGCCGAAACAAATCTTCTGAGATAACACAAAAAAAACTTAATAGCACTTAAGGCACTTAAAACGAGGACTGTTTTCTTTAAAAGAAGCTTTACTTCATTCAGTGGAATCTGACGTTAATCAACAAAGAAGGAATATTTTATTTGAATTCACGCGGCTACGAGAAATGAATTTCAATTGTGAAATTCAAACAATTGAACAGCACTTTTTAGGAAACATTATACAGGCAACTATTTAAAACCTAATTCAATCATGAGGATTAGAATTTAAATAGTGATTATCGTTCGTACTCTCACTTAAGTACAATACGTCTTAGCTGAAGTTTTAATTTGTACTGCGGCTGTCAGAAGGCGGCCTAATTCAAGTGGGACTGGGTCGGCCACGTTGCTCGGATGCACCTGGACCGATGGGCCTAAAGAGCCACACAATGGGCTCCCGGTGTAAAGGAAAAACGTGGCCGACCAAGAAAAAGATGGAGTGATGAACTAGGTCTCTGGGACAAGAACTGGTGGGAGACCGCTCAAGACCGCCTGGAGTGGAAGAAGGGGAGAGAGGCCTTTGCCCAGCAGTAGGGTAGGACACAATAGGCTCATAAAAATATAAAAAGTTTTCTATCTATCTCTTATCCAAATTGGTGTAAATAATTAATACACTTGGTAAGTTACGTTGTGTAGTATGTACGTACGATAATCCTGTGCAGAGTTAGCTTAGAATAGTATATATACTTGCTGTAAGTGTTTCTAAGAGGCAGTTTAGGGTACAGGGGCTTTTAAAAGGAATTTTGCGCGATGCGGTTGGAGACTCATTACCAAAAACGTTTGTTGTACAATCTTATCTGAAGCTCTGGCTACCCCATTTTAGGATTTATAGGCAATACGTGCCCTCCAGTAAGAGAAAACTTCTCATTTTATTCTGAAATTAAGGTAATCAGAAAAGCCTTCAATTTCGGGACAAAACTAGAAAATATATAAATAAAGAATAAATAAAGGAAAGAAAAATCTCGACACAGGCGGGAATCGAACCCGCGACCTCGGGTATATACGCCCGCGACCTCCGTAAAATTCGGAGGTAGGAAACGCAAACACTACTTAAACGTGTAAAAGAAATAAAGGATAGAAGAATTGCGCGCTGGCAGCCATTGACACGGTGGCTCAAATGGCAGAGCGTCGGGGCGTTTACCCGAGGTCGCGGGTTCGATTCCCGCCTTTGTCGAGATTTTTCTTTCCTTTATTTATTAGTAATAATCCCCACATGAGGTTTTCGTGAACAGAAAGATTTAAATTAGAAAATATATATTTTGTGAGTACCCTAGGAGGATTCAAAACTAGTAATTTACTTTACTAACTTGAAGAAATAAATAAATCTAGCAAAGAACTTGTTTGCTTTTGAGTTTGAAACTCTTAAACATGTCTTTCTTAAACCAACTATGTGGACAAGAAAGTTGATATATAATTCTATATAATATATCTACAGTAATAATATAAATAACTTAATTTCACTTCTGTCTTTTATAATTTATCATCCAAAAAAAGGCAATGTAAAAATCAGCTTCGCCAAAAGTAATATAAAACACTTAAAAGAACCCTGTTGAAGAAAACATATCCATCCCTACTTACCAACCCACAACACGAAAGAAGATGTCTTACTAAATGACAAGTGCTCAAACATTCCCCAGTGGGTGGATAATACTAAGAGGTCAGTCAAAACTGGTATAATAGACAAGAGGCCTTCAACCGATCCTCGTTTCACGTCAAATAAATTTAATCCTCACAATGGTGAGGCGTTTTATTCCGCCCGAGAAATGTACCTCGTGAAAATTGAATGAAACTGGATTTTTCTGGTTTGAAACCGTTGGTTGTCATACGGTTTATTGCGTGAATGAAAGACATTGATTGCACAGAGAAATTCCTTTTGAAAATGTTGGACTCAAGTTTGTCGTGATATGACGTATTAGTGTAAACACAGCGTAAGGAAGGCACGTCATATTTTCTTTAACCAAACATTAAAAGAAATTGATTTATAAAGGGTCTAGCAGGCTAACCTAAGAAGATTGGCCCCCGCAGGGGATGTGGTTGTAATTTGAGGTGCAGTAGTGGCCCTAAGAACACTATATGCGTAATATCAGCCTTTGAACTTCTTTTGTTTTAGACTTATTTACGAAAATGTCAAAAAATCATTGTTATTTTTAAACTGCGATATTAGCTAAACCAAGTAAGCGAGAGTAACTAAATAAATTTAGAATTAAAGAGCATGAAATGGGGTTCATAATGCATATTTTTAAAGACATTCATATCCTTGAACTTGGATGAAAAAAATTGTTTTTTTTTCCGCTTATATTTTTTGCCACTTATCGCGGAGGCACAACTACCAAAAAAAAATACTTAATAAGCCACAGCTGCCAACTACGTACCGAATTAAAAAAAAAATTAAAAAATCATGGTGTGTCACGTCAGAAATGGAACGTCCGGTCAGCGTACCAATGTTCCAGCTAGCAAAACGGAGTTTCTCTTTAGGTGCTAACGTCTTTAGCCGGGTTCGCACAGGACCCGGTAGCCTTAGCATACTTGTCGCAGGGGCAAGGCGATCCCCCTGCGCGTCGTATAGCGGCGACGCCCTAGCCGCTAACGTGCACCTTTTTTTTTTTTTTCATACTTATGAATGGCTGTGTGCCTATTACGGGGCGACTGCCGTCTGAACCCCGACCCACCAGGGCGAACCCAGGTGGGATGGCGTCGCCATGGCCCCGTTTGTCGGTCAGCAGGTGTACCACGGGCAGGTGGGGATGGCTTGGGCTCCGAAGATGTTGGTGGAGCCCCTTTACACCCCATATACATCAAACGCTATCAACGAGTAATGTGTCCATCAACCCTCTTTCCGTTGTGTGACAACTACATACTTATCTTTAGAAGGCCTCTACTCATTTGTCACTACAAATAGTAAACATACGTTCGTAAACGTTTTTTTTTTGACATGACGCACCATGATTTTTCTATTTTTTTTTAATTCGGTACGTAGTTGGCAGCTGTGGCTTATTAAGTATTTTTTTTTGGTAGTTGTGCCTCCGCGATAAGTGGCAAAAAATATAAGCGGAAAAAAAAAACTATTTTTTTTTCATCCAAGTTCAAGGATATGAATGTCTTTAAAAATATGCATTATGAACCCCATTTCATGCTCTTTAATTCTAAATTTATTTAGTTACTCTCGCTTACTTAGTTTAGCTAATATCGCAGTTTTAAAATAACAATGATTTTTTGACATTTTCGTAAATAAGTCTAAAACAAAAGAAGTTCAAAGGCTGATATTACGCATATAGTGTTCTTAGGGCCTGCCACTACTGCACCTCAAATTACAACCACATCCCCTGCGGGGGCCAATCTTCTTAGGTTAGCCTGCTAGACCCTTTGTTTAACTAATATAATAGCAAACTAAAAGAATAAAAAAAAAATAATTCACTGGTTTATGAATGAATTTAGTAAGTTTGTTATTCAACAAGAATCACAATATTTTTGCCCGCTTTTAACATTCTAGTAGACTAATATAATAAGGCAATGTTATTTACAAATTTAAATAGTTAAACTAAACGTTCACCCATATATCTCCAAATGGGTGGCAGAGTTACTAATTTTAAACGTCACATAACATTTTGGTAATCTGCCCTGCCCCCGTAGCATGAGGCTTCTGAGTGAGATCACATGTATGAGTGAGACACTGACAGTCTTTGTATGAATAATATGTCAGTTTGTCACTTCTCATGTGACATACTCGCTTTGACAACCCTCATGCTCCGGGGCCTGGTGTTCAGAGTACCCACCCATGAAGTTAGACAGTGCAATCACGTGAAGGGGGCAAGCGTAGGAATACACTGCAACATGACTATGTACATACAACTTAGCGATTTGGTAAATAAAGGAAAGAAGAATTTCGACACCGCCAGGGATCGAACCCACGATCTTGTCGCTCTGCCAATTGAGAAGGTCATAGGTTATATCCCCGCCGGTGTCGAAAATAATTTTTCTTTCCTTTACTTATTAGTAACAATCCCCACATGAGGTTTTCATGAACAAAAACATTCTTATTAGCGATTTGGGTTGGTTCAAGAATTGTTATCGCTCACTTCATGATAACTTATTTTGTACGAACCATTTGTGGTTCAAGGAATTTAATTAAAATTCAGTAAGATCTAGACAGGTCATTTAATCGCACAAAGCTAGTTATGAAAACACGAAAGTATTTTATTACTAAATTGAATCGTTGACAACCGTGATAGCCTAGTGGGTAGACCACTCGGTTAACGTGCAAACGACTAGTGTTCAAATCCTGGGTCGGGCCTACACCAATTTGTCTTTTCTAAAGACATATGTGTGGTTAATTTATCATGGTTGTTAATGGTGAGGGAAAACATCGTGAGGAAACCCACATGGCTGAGTTGTACTTAGTCATGTGACAGTGTGTTCGTACAAAACGGCGATAGGCTTGCCCCCTATCACGTGAGTACACTGTCCATGCAAAACGTGGGTACTCTGAACACCAGGTGACAAAGTCACGTGATGTTCAGAAGTATTAGTACCTCTGCCAACCCCTTCGGGGATATTCGGCGTGAACGTTTATGCTTATTATGCTTATTATGAATCGTTGACTAAAGTTAAAGATAGTTTGGTTATATTTGCGTGAAAGCTCGAAAGCTCTGAAAGTTTGTGTCTAAACCAATGTGAAGGAAAAGCTATTTTTAACCTCGAGATTTAAAGATAAAGGACATGCGTTCTATCACTGCTTTAACTAGTCTGACTACCAAAGGATAAAAAAACATATCGAAAAACATATGTCGATAAGTTTCTGTGATTGGTTGAAGTTGAAGCAAGCACGAGCGCTATTTTATCGACACGATAACGGTTAGAATGTGATGGCAGTATACGATACTAAGTAGTGTGTAAAAGATGGCTGCTTTATCCCACGCGATAACTCGTTTAAACACGGCTCGTACTAGCCGGGCTGGAGGCCTAGCACGGGCGCTATTTTATGTTCACGATATCGGTGAGAATAAGATGACTGTACAAAACTAAAGCTTAGAATAGCACTACCCCATTTCTTCCGGTGGGTGTACGTAAGAGGCGACTAACGGTATTGGGGCTTTTCAAGGGATTTTTGGGCGATGCTGTTGGAGACCCATCACCAACAACCTTTATTTTACCATCTTTTCCCCACTCAACTTCCAAAAGTGGCTGAGGAATTTATAATTTCTCAGCTCTGGCTACCCCTTTTAGGGATTTATAGCCGTGAGTATATGCTATGTTATGTCGCTCGTACTAGGTATGATGTAGGCGCACCTGGCAAATAAAACTAATAGTAAAGCTCAATATTCTCTAGTCAGGCGAGGTTATTCTGATTTCCCGACGGAATTTACGAAACTAAACAACCGCCATTGATAACTGACGTATTAACTCACGTGTTCACCAAACAATGTCCCTTGGGGGGTAAGCAGAGGCAGTCTATTTCAACTTTGAAAATAGTTTCCGATATGTTAATAAATTACATATTTCGTGAAGATTTTGCCATATTCATAACATTATTCATAAATTTATTTTTCGGTGCAGAATACTTCCCTGTATTGGTATAATGAAATGTCATTGGAAATTTATTTCCAACCAGTTACCACTAGTTGTTGTTGGTTACATACAACACTCACAAAACTAAATTACGTAATAATTTAATGCTTTTTGACATGAATTCCTCATGTGGGGATTATTACTCATAAATAAAAGATGTTATTAAAGGAAAGAAAAATTTCGCCCCGCCAGTGTCGAAATTTTTCTTTCCTTTAATAACATCTTTTATTTATGAGTAAATTACGTAATGTCCAAACCAAAATATACGTTCATATTATGTACAGATCAAGTTAGTCCCAAATTAATTTAAACTTGTGTCAAGGGATACTAACTAAACGATATATTTAATGTTGCTCTCAGCGGGGATTGAAGCTGCAAAATCCATCCGGACCGAGAAACTAGTCGCCTAACCACTTGGTCACGCACGTATTGAAATTATCGTTTCAGGTTGAAAACAAATGTGGTAGAAAGAAGAAACTACATACAATACATACATACATATACTCACGGCTATAAATCCTTTATAGGGGTAGCCAGAGCTAAGGAATTAGCAATTCCTCAGCCACTTTTGGAAGTTGCATGGGGAAAAGATGGTGAAATAAGTTTTTGGTGATGGGTCTCCAAATCTTAACTTCAAAATCCCTTAAAAGCCCCAATACCGCTAGTCGCTACGTACACCCACCGGAAGAAATGTGGTAGTGCTATTCTAATCCGACACTTCGCAGCAGACAAAAAGAAGAAACTACACGGTATAAATCCATTTTTACTTAATTTCTAGACGGAAGAATCCAATCCATCAATATACCATATAATTAAGCAATTTATTGACGCTCAAAATCGACACGAAGCTTAAGATTATAGCGATAAATTTAATTTGAAATTGAACATAAAATCATTTTGGAAATATCTAAGACAAAATCATTGAGCCAAAAAGTGACAATTAGAAAATTTCTCGATTCCAATTTGGTACCCAAATACTTCATTAACTAATGAGCCTCTCGTATTTATTATGGCGATGTGATTCCAACGTCGACTCGTAATTAAGACCCTGTTAAATGTCTCTAATTAAGCACGCAATGTAATTGATTCTGCAGTAAACACTCGAGCGCTAATAGTTTTCACGTTGTGTTCTAGTAATTACTCGGTGCTTAGTTGGAGGTGAAATCAAGTCTAAATTATCGCGCCATTACTCCAGAATGGAAATGTAGCCTTAGGATATAGCTTGTATTATTATAGCCATAATATTGACTGATTGAAACCAATTGTTGAGCGATGTGGTTTGAGACTAATAATTTTTATTATGCAATCTTTTTTTCAAATTCTAATTCTGAAGCATTGTAACCTCTTTTTGGGTTTGATAGCTGTAAGTATATGTATTTTATTACTGAGTTAACCAACGGTTGTTGAAAAGGGTACTCGTAGTGTTCTTTTACAAAAAACATATATACATACATACATATACTCACGGCCGTAAATCCCAAAAAGGGGTAGCCAGAGCTTCAGAGCTAAAAACTCCTCAGCCGCATTTGGAAGTTAATAGGGGAGAAGATGGAAAAAAATAAAGTATCATTGGTGATGGGTCTCCAACCACATCGCCCAAAAACCACTTAAAATGCCCAGCACCCTTAGTCGCCTCATACGACACCCTCGGGTAGAAAGGGGTAGTGATATTCTAAGCCGGCACTACACGGCAACAGAAAACATGTTGTAAACAATTTCTATATGTAAACAAGTTTGTGATATGTAGGAAAGACATTTGCTTGCATACATAACATACACTTTCAGCATTTCTCTAATAGGGTAAGATAGACTATGCGATTTCATGTTCAACATATGTTTGAAATGGCTTGTAAAGGCAATTGTTCTTATAAAGCCCCGCCTTTAGAAGTGAGAAGAAAAAAGAGCATGTATATGAAGGATAATTATTGTAATAGAAGCAAGTGAGATTTGTCAAGATGGTGCAAAATGGCGATTGATAGTCTTTGCCTAGCCCAATGGGAAAAATGGTCGTAAGTATAAGTAAGTTGAAATTGCTCAACAAATAAATAAAAAAGGTACTGACATAAATAGTCCTGTAAATTAAATATTCCAATGGTATTATATGATACTAGCTTTTTGCCCGCGACTACGTCCGCGTGGACTACATTTTTTGCATCCAGTTTACATCCAAAATACCAAAACAATATCTAACTAATTTAAATCTTTTTGTTCATGAAAACCTCATGTGGGGATTATTACTAATAAATAAAGAAGAGAATTTTTTTTTTCACAAAATAAAAAAAAAATACGCAAAAAGACTTTGACCACCCGGGATTCGAACCTGGGTCTTTCGCACATAGTGTTTACCAAACGGTATACCGCTACGCCACGCAGACATTTGTGTAAGTCTCAAATTTGTGATATCCTATATATCTAGTAGTCATACTATTGACAAACAATTAAATGGACAATTATTTTGATGAAAATGGATGAAACCCTTATTTTTTCCAAAAAGACTATTAATGAAGAGGCCGATAAAGTCGGTCGATGAAAAAATTAATCGTGTAAATATGGGGACCCATATAAAAGTAACGTTTTTTTTATGCTCCTGTGGGAACCCTTGCGAAATCCGGGATAAATTATATCCTATATGTTGGCCAGGTGTATAACCTACATTCATGCCAAATTTGATCAAGATCGGTCCGGTAGAATTAACGTGATGAACGGACATACAGACAGACAGACAGACAGACAGACATTTTTTTCAAAAATAGCAAATGTGGCTTCAGTATCGAAAATAAAACATATTCCACCGGTTTTTTTTTTCTTCAATATACAGTTTTGACCTCGTTACAGTCTTATTATAGTATAGAAGATAGATAGATAGATTATCCTGTGTATTGTCGGCTTAGAATAGCACTACCCCATTTCTTCCGGTGGGTGTACGTAAGAGGCAAATGACGGTATTGGGGCTTTTGAGGGATTTTTGGGCGATGCGGTTGGAGACCCATCACCAACAACCTTTATTTCACTATCTTTTCCCCACGCAACTTCCAAAAGTGGCTGAGGAATTTTTAATTCCTTAGCTCTGGCTATCCTTCTAGGGTATATGTATGTATTATATGATAAACTATGACACATAAACATTTATAAATGCCGTGTAGTATCCCCTAAAAGCCTGCCCCCCTTTCTATTAGTATCCCAATACTCCAAATCTATACAAAATTAATAACAATTTTATGATGCAACAATTCCATTCAAAATCCCAAGCAAGTCTAGAGTTATTTTTATCTCAACTCAACTGTCAGTCGATCTGTCAATCGCAGACTAAATAGAGTATGCCAAAGCCGCGAGTACATGTTTGGCGCGAACAAGTACTTACTAATAACTAATTAATTTTTTTACCGCGGATTATGTAAGAGGTGAGTTAAAGTTTTGGGTCTTTTAAGTGAGATTTGCTCTTTGTGGCAGTTGTGGTAGACACCTACCAACCATTTAACAAACTTTACTAAATTATTTTCTAGAAGTTGCTGAGCCACTTATTTTTTATTCTGAAGCTCTGCCCAGCCCTTTTAGCATATATAGCCATGAGTATATACCATGTACATATACCTTTCCGCACAAGAAAACCGCATAAATATCTGAGTACAAACAATTGTTGTACTTGTCAGTTGAATTGAACATTGTCAACGCAATGTGAAATTACATTGTACAACGTGTTAATATACCGGTTCAGTTGTGAAATATGGTGACGTGTCACGTGACAGTGATATGTAGGCATTACGTTTTAATTAAGTGTTGTCAAGCTGGATTTGTGATTCATTTTTGAAAATACATTTTACTTACTTGTTGGTGACGAAAGTAATTTTGACGCCAGATATGTTCCATTTCGCGCAATTATCTTTAAATAGATAGATGTATTCACTAAGATTAATAAAGCTGCTCAGCCTCTTTTGGTGGTTCTGTTGGGAAATAGTAAAAGAAGATGGTCGATGATAGGGCTTCAGCCGAAGCCCTATCATCGACATACATACATACATACAAAAGTACATACATACATACATATATATACACGGCTATAAATCCCAGGAAGGGGTAGCCAGAACTAAAGAATTAGAAATTCTTCAGCCACTTTTGGAAATTTGAGTGGGGAAAAGATAGTAAAAATAAAGGTTATTGGTGATGGGTCTCCAACCGCATCGCCCAAAAATCCCTTAATAGCCCCATACCGTTAGTCGCCTCTTACGTACACCCACCGGAAGAAATGGGGTAGTGCTATTCTAAACCGACACTACACGGCAAAGTGCCAAAACAATAAGTCGCCTATACAGCCAGCAAAGGTGAAACATATTTTGAATATTACTAAGTGTTTTATTTAGTTTATCAGTTATATTTATATCTTTTCGCACTCAACTTTCAAAAGTGGCTTAGGAGTATTCCTAAGCTCTGGCTACCCCTTCTTGGAATATATAGCCGTGAGTATAAGCATATGTATGTCTGTTATATTATGAAGCATCGAAAGCTAATTTTATTATTTAGGTGTTGTTGATAACTTACTAATGCAATTATATTTTAGAAACGTTAGAAAAATACTTAATTATTTAAAACCATTCTAATTCCAAGAATAATGTCGTATATTTACTAATAAGTTCAACAAAGATTTTTTAACAATAAATATTAGAACTATACTAAATTGTAAAAATAACTAATTTATGCATGATGAACGAGTCGAGATAGGCTTGGCAGGATCGTACAAAGTAGCGATCAATAGTCTCTGCCTACCCCAATGGGAATTAACGGCGTGATTAAATGCATTCATGTCACCAATTTCTGATTACCACACTAATACATAAACGTGAGTTTAGACAATAACAAAAAAAATCACTTGATTCATTCTTCTTCAAAAACTTTCGTTTAAAGCTAAGTAAACGAAAGTTCTTTTTTTAATTTCGCTCCAAAGTTCTTAAAGCTCGTAGTAAAACCTGAGGGTGGATTTAGGGGTGGGGTAAGCCTTCACTATCCAGCCGTGATAAGAATACTAAACTAGAACCATTCTGTTTATTCGTCGACGAGTAGGCTTTCATTTGGACGTTTTTGGGCGGACTTCAATTTGATTAGCTTTTGAGATGGATAAATGCGAAGACTTTTATACTTGTGTTTAAACTGTCTTTTACTGTGGGATGATTTATTTTTTGTACCGATTTATATTAATATTTGTAACGATGGTTACATTTAATTTTATGTAATAGAGAAGAAGATAACTGCATGCTGTGTAGTGTCGGCATAGAATAGCACTACCCCATTTCTTCCGGTGGGTGTACGTAAGAGGCGACTAACGGTATTGGGGCTTTTAAGGGATTTTTGGGCGATGCGGTTGGAGACCCATCACCAACAACCTTTATTTTTACCATCTTTTCCCCACTCACATTTCCAAAAGTGGCTGAACAATTTGTAATTCCTTAGCTCTGGCTACCCCTTCTAGGGATTTATAGCAGTGAGTATATGTATGTATGTATGTAAAACTGCATGAAAAGATTGACGAATGTAAATGAAGTTTTAGAAAGTGGCGTTTGATATAGGAGCTAACGGCATGAATATGTACGTATGTATGTGTTATATAGAAGATAAATACATACATATACTCACGCCATTAGTTCCCATTGGGGTAGGCAGAGACTATTGATCGCCACTTCGCACGATCCTGACAAACCTCTCTAGCTTCGTTTACATCCATCAATCTTTTCATGAAAATAAGTTGCCTGTTCGTTAACGGACGATAATTTTACGTGGCTACATACATACACAAATATAAGGCTATCAATCTCAAAAAGGGCTAATCAGACTTTCATAGTGACACTATATCGTGCGTGTAGCCGGCGTTGATAAATTTATATGACGGTATAACAAAGGGCTCAATGAAGGCGTCTACGCAGGTTAACTTCAATTCAATTCAATTTTTCTTCAATGGCCTTTGACCGTGTTTTAACACAGTAACTTTGCCAACGTCCAGTGAAAAGAAAACACATTTTGAAAAGTTAAAAAAAATATTTGAAACTGATTTACATACACTCATTGATCATTCATGGTTGAAAAATAAAATAAATATTACCAACAAAATAATTACTACAAAATTATCAATATGAACAAAAAGAATGCATTATAATTTTATATTATGGACCTTGATGAAATGACATAAAGTTTTAATGAAAGGGGTATATACAAAACAAAGTAAACATTTAAAATTAGTAGGAAGAGGGATGAAAGGAGGCAAAACATCATATAAAGAAAATGATAAATTAGGACATGCGAAAAAAATATGGTCAACTGTTCCTTCATCTAATCCACACTCGCAAATCGAACTGTCCCTTATCCTTATTTTAGCAAGGTGAACCGGAGTACACGAATGACCTAAACGAAGTCTACAAATAGTGGATGCTACCCATTTGTCAGCAGATTTACATTTGAAAAACCAAGGTCTAGACGGAATATCGTCACCCTGGATATCACCGTAATATTTACCTTTTAAAGATTTTGACTGGAGCCAAAGCAATTTCCAAGATTCAAACATTCGAGGCCTTGCTATCGAGCATAAATCATGACTATAGATTATTGAGTAATCAATACAGCCGGAACTAATGGCTAATTTGGCATAATTATCAGCCAACTCATTTCCAGAAATGCCACAGTGACTGGGAATCCAGCCAATGATAATGTCAATTTTTTTCGAATGACAAGTGAAGAGATGGTTTTTGATTTCTAATATAATGGGGAATTTATTCTTACTTCTAAATGGATTGGATGTTATGGCTTGTAAACTGCTCAGGCAATCAGAGAGAATTAACGCTTTTTGTATGTTATGAGATATACAGAACTTAATAGCTTCTAAAATAGCAACAGATTCACCAGTAAAGACGGATGATTCGGCTGGACATTTTTGAGATAGTATGATTTTGTATTTGGGAATCCATGCAGCTGCACCAACAAGACTATTGTCAAGTTTAGAAGCGTCAGTGTAAATTTCAAGTCTATCCGACATTGTTTCTGAGATGCAAGACCTCAGGGACTTGTTAGGGTCGGGAAGATCTTTATGAATACCGAGGTTAAATAAAATATTAGGCTGGAAAATAAGAGCTTCGTAGGGGATTAGGAACAAAGGATTAGTAGAATATTGGGAAATAGGATTTTGCAAATTTTGAAGAAAGTTATAACTTCTTAGAAGTGGGAATTCTCTGTCAGAAGTATTTAATGAATTGACGCAGGTTAACTTAACTCATTGACTTACAATTTTGATTGAAATAAATGTCAAATGATTTGTTTCATAAATAATTATATATTGATTTTTATGTATTTCTTAACAAACTTAATTCAAAATGGCCGAAAAAAGTATTTATTTGTCAAATACAATCCAGCACAACCTTACTAGTGCATTAATAGCCAGCTTTCAATAGATAGCCGTTTCCGATGATATTTAGCGCCTTTGTGCCAATCGGGGTTAGATATTAACAAATAAATGCAAACAGTATAGCAAGCACGAGCGCTATTTTATCGACACGATAACGGTTAGAATGAAATGGCAGTATACAATACTAAGTAAGTGCGTAAGAGATGGCTACTTTATCCCACGCGATAACTAGTTTAAACACGGCTCGTACTTGCCCTTGAAAATCATAAACCTCACAGCCCATATATGTCCCCATCAAGGGGCTCGAGCCTACCCAATATAAGGTGATTTGGCCTTAGTCCTTGTGAATGTACAATTCATTGTGTCATAATTTAGTGCAAAGTATTGTTTTTCTTTTAAAGATCTCTAATAAATTTAATTCTTTCCAGCCATCTCCCCCTAATTACGTATCTTTTGGGATTATGTCGAAAGCTGCAGGATTCTCGCTGTCAATTAAACAACTTTCGTTGTGGTTATTTTTGTACGCGTATAGAGAGTTTTACAGCAACAATATCGCAACTCGCAAAACAAACAATGGTCCAAGATCCTTAATACCCCCGAGTATCCGAGTTACAAATATTATTCACCAACATCTTCCAAATAACAAATGCATTGTATAATTTTTGGTATAAACAGCTGCTGTGGAACACTAAGGAGATAACAAGGTGTCGTGAGAACCACTACCACTTTATGTGGCGATTCTTTTTAGTATTCTAGACCTTATCATTGAAACTCGAAGCAAGATTCAACGAGTAGTTTCTTTTGAATTTTTTTTACATACATACATACATACATATACGGGTATAATTCCCTAGAAGGGGTAGCCAGCGCCATGGAATTATAAATTCCTCAGCCTCTTTTGGAAGTTGATTGGGGAAGTGGTGGTAAAGTAAAGGTTTTCGGTGATGGGTTTCCAACCGCATCGCCAAAAAATCAAATAAAAACCCCAATACCCTTAGTCGTCTCTTACGACACCCGTGGGTAGAAAGGGGTAGCGACATTCTAAGCCGGCACAATTTTATTCATTTTACATTATGTTTTTTATTGGTTTCATAGAAAATGCAGATTAAGTAACTTGAGTAGATGTTTGAGTCAGCAAGTAAATTAGTTAAATTAATTAATTGGTTATCATCAAAAAGAGATTTGTGAGATTCTTTGTGATTGTCATCATGTATCAGTGACTCAGAACATATATTCTCATGCAAAGACATGATTTCTTAATTTTTAAACGAATTATACATAGTTTCCTCACCATTCACACTCATAATTCGAATTAAACCCAAAACATGGGCACCAATAAAAAATAAAAGTCGTCGCAACTATTCGAGACTTCATAGTAAGGTAGCGACAGCATAGTAATTCAGTCGCCATACTCCAGAGGCTCGTAAACTATTCTAACAAGGGCACAACAGAGCGACGACAGGAATAACGATATTTCATGTAATTTTATACCGACTCGCAACCGCTAACAATCTTTCCTATTACACTATGGTAATAGTGGCCTATATCTTGTGTTTTGCTGACGTTATTGCTGAATTCTGATTGGACTGTGGAAATATATTGGCGTTTATATAACACAGGGGAATCGGTTTTCAGTTGGATTATTTTAGATTACAGTGCGTTGAAATGTACAATGACCAAGCTAGTTTTTAGCGTGCTTTAAAAAGTAATTAGGGATAAATTTATTGCGCCTACCTTCTTATACTCAAGGCTATTATATTAATAAAAAGGGGTTGACTCTGCTTCAGAATTAGAAGTTACTTATTGTTGAGTTAGTTGATGATGGGAAACCGGGAAAATTTGCGGCGGGATTTTTCGGTTCCAGTTCCTAGACTGAATTAAATCACATACATACATATACTGACGGCTATAAATCCCAAGAAGGGTTAGCCAGAGCTGAATGGGGAAAAGGTGGTGAGATAAAGGTTGTTGATGATGGGTCTTCAACCGCATCGCCCAAAAATCCCTTAAAAGCCCTGATACCATTAGTCATCATTTACGCACACCCACCGGCAGAAATGGGGTAGTGCTATTCTAAGCCGACACTAAATATATTAATAAATTTCTAAACACCGTGCAAGAGACGACGACGGTGGTAGTCTGTATGAAAATTTCATGTGCGTTGTTTTTCTTATCAAATTTTTTTTTTAATGTTATGTATTTTTCTATAAAAAATAAGTTAAGTAACGGTTTCTCACCAACCAAGAAAAAAAAATGCTGCCAATACAAACGACTTAAAAAAAAGTTCCCACGTCAATAATTAGAGTTTACACTGCATCTTTAAAAAAACAAATTATTAATTAAAGTTCTCTACTAATTTTTTTTCCGCGCAAAGTAAGAGAAAATGTGTAAGTTCTTCGGTGTTATCAGACATCCCTAAAAACTATGTATAGTATACATCTATAATTATCCAGACTATCAATATTTACTTTATACTATCTAAACAAACCTCTATTGCTTTACTTACTCTCATCATTCTTGTCATACCTGCTTTTTTATTCTCACTTCTGACATCAGCATTTAAAAAATGGGTTAGGATAAGTAAAGTTATACTCAGTCATGTGACAGTGTATTCGTACAAAACGGCGATAGACCTTCCCCTATCACGTGGGTACACTGCCCAAGCTAAATGTGGCTACTCTGAACACCAGGTGACAATATTAAGTTATATTCAGAAGTGCAAGTACCTCGCTAACCTCTTGCTTAAACGAAGTTAGAGAGGTTTGGCAGAATCGTACTAAGTGGCGATCGATAGTCTCTGCCTACCCTGATGGGAACGAATGGCGTGAGTATACGTATGTATGTATGTATTTTTATGTGCTTTTAGATGAATATTTGGTTTTCTTGTTTACTAAATGACCAACAAAAATGTTTAATCGTCCCAAAACTGCTCTTTATTCGAAGCAACATCGCTCGTGTCGCCACCAAGCCAGGATTAGCAGCTAAGACACCGTTTAATCCACTATGAGACTAAACTCGACGAGATGTTAAGACTGGCATTAAACTACGTCCTTGTAAAGAGATGTAAAATTTATTTAACTATGTTTACTTTCATTTTAGTTTATGGAGACAATGTTATTTATGGGAAGGGTATAACTGGGTTGCTTGGTTTATAAAACTCAACACAGACATTCACGCCGTATATACCCGAAGGGGTTGGCAGAGTTATTAATACTGATACTTGACAACGTCACGTGATGTTCAGAGTACCCACGTTTTACTTGGACAGTGTATCCACGTGATAGTGGGAAAGGCCTATCGCCGATTCGAACGAATAGTCTGTTACATGACTTAGTAAAGCTCATTTACTCACAATGTTCTCCCTCACAGTTAACAACCATGATAAATTAACTACACATACGTTTTTTTTTGAGGAATGACAAATTAGTAAAGACTCGACCTGGGATTTGAACCCTCATCATCTGCACGATAAGCGGTGTTCTACTTACTGAGCTATCACGGCCGCCCAAATTAAAATGCATAATTTTACTATAAACATTATCATTATTTCACTAGTGAAACATAAATATAGATATTACAATTTCAGTACCCGCCTGCCTCATTTCACTAAAGGAGAACACAAAGCGGCTACTTAGTAATCGCTGTGATTTGCTATTCACCGAAAGAGCCGGTGCTTTACGACAATACATACATCTCGGCGTCACGTAAAGATAACATGAAATATTCAGAAGTCACGTGAAGCTTATGTCACGTGGGCACACCGAGCGCAATATTACAAAAGTGATCAGGAGGTCTACTATTCAGAGAGTATACATACCTCCGTTGTTGTCAAAATATTTATAATAACTTAACATAAACGTTCACGCCGAGTATCCCCGAAGGAGTTGGCAGAGGTACTAATTTTCTGAACATCACGTGACTTTGTCACCTGGTGTTCAGAGTACCCAAGGTTTGCATGGACAGTGTACTCACGTGATAGGGGGCAGGCCTATCGCCGTTTTGTACGAATACACTGTCACATGACTAAGTACAACTCAGCCATGTGGGTTTCCTCACGATGTTTTCCCTCACTGTTAACAACCATGATAAATTAACCACACATGTGTCTTTAGAAAAGACAAATTGGTGTAGGCCCGACCCAGGATTTGAACACTAGTCGTTTGCACGATAACCGAGTGTCCTACCCACTGGGCTATCACGGTTGCTTTTTATTTATAATACCCAACGTCAAATTCATTGAGAGTTCAAGATTTATCATAACCTTGAGGAACTAACACCTGATCGCCCACTTAGGAGGTATATGGTAATGACAAGAAATCTGACAACTAAATTGGGCGTTTTACGGACTTATTCAATGTCATAATTGATATGAAAGATTAGCACTTACTGCATTTCTACATTTCTTGCCACGGGTTATCGTAAGAGGCGACTAAAGGTATCGGGGCTTTTTAAGTGATTCTTGGGCGATGCGGTTGGAGGCCAATCATCAAAAACATTTATATTACAATCTTTTCATCACTTAATGTCCAAAATTGGCTAAAGAATTTTCTTATTCTAAAGCTCTGTATACCCCTTTTAGGGATTTATAGCCCTGATATGATATTTAAATGAATTCAGTTTTAAGGTGAAAGTAGCTATATATTATGTGTTGATTTAAGTTTTGAACGGGGCGGTGGCGGCGGGTTATCGTTAACCAACATCGAACAAACATTAAACATTGGGGGCTATTTTATTAAGAATTATTTGAATTGCTACTTTGGTAGAAAACTATTAGTCACCACTAAATTTCTTCAGAATATTATTTTAACTTCTAAAAATCATAAAAAAAGATTTCCCAGTGTACCCCAACCCTTAACAACGTATCTACTAGCATAATCAAACCAAATAACTGGTCTATTCATCACTGTCTAACACTATTGAAAAGAGAGAGACAAGACGCCACTGATACGCTATTCTGAATTCCGTCATATTGTCATGACGGAACATCGAACCATTGTTTATTCAAAGCGAGTTTGTATTATGAATTGGTAAACAGGTAAGGCTTAGTTCACACGGCATTATTCTGCACGTTTTTTTCGTATTGATTTTTTAACGTACAATCACTTAGGTCTTCACACGGTAAATTTTCATTCCTGTAAAAAAACGAATAGCCGCAGTATCCACAAGGAGTCAAAGCTATACCATATGCCACTTTGAACCGAATACGTCAGAGTTCATTCGATTTGCTTGACAAGTCCGTTGAGTATACGCTTGAACGTATAAGCTGTACACGTTTTTTTTGCAGTTTAATCGTCGTGTGAATGGATCTATGTACGTTGTATGGTCACTATTTATACATTTAGACGTATACTGCAAAAAACGTGCAGGATAATGCCGTATGAACGAAGCCTAACTGGATAAATCTAGCTCAGGTTGAGACGAGGTTGAGTACACGGTTATTTAGGAACACAATCTCTATTTCAACTCGCTTTATTATATTAAGGCTTGATTTCATTTGGTTGGGGGGTCATTGGTTTTGGAATTTGCATTGAAAGGTTTAACATAAACATAAACGTTCACGCCGAATATCCCCGAAGGGGTTGGCAGAGGTACTAATACTTCTGAACATCACGTGACTTTGTCACTTGGTGTTCAGAGTACCCACGTTTTGCATGGACAGTGTAATAACGTGATAGGGGGCAGGCCTATCGCCGTTTTGTACGAATACACTGTCACATGACTAAGTACAATTCAGCCATGTGGGTTTCCTCACGATGTTTTCCCTCACCGTTAACAACCATGATAAATGAAAGGTTTAGTGGTTTCAAACGACGCTTTGGTTGTAATGTTTGGTTGTTACTGGGACTTTTAAGGAGGTTTTTGATCGTTGCGGTTGGAGATCCATTACCAACGATACTTTGTTTTTTTTTGCCAATTATGATTCTCCCGTCTGATCTTATCCCCTATCAACTTCCAAATGTGGCTGAGGAGTTTCTAGCTCCGTAGCTCTGGCTAACCCTTTTTGGGATTTATGGCCATGAGTGTATGTATGTCTATTAAAATTTTGCTCTAATTTTTTATTTGAAGAACTTTTACTTTTCTAAGGTGTTGCCACATTGTTGTTATTATAAAAGCTCTAAACACATTTCGCAAAATTTTATTACTCTCATTTAGTTTTATTCAAAAGATGCACATATAATATTCATCATTTCTAGCAACTTTTCCACGGATGATACAGGCACTTGATCGTCAGCGTTTGAGAGGCATTTAATTATCCAGTGATTTTTAGTCCATAAACTCTTTCGCAGAACTTTGCCAGACAGTCTTCCATGAACTTATTGAAGAGCTAAGGCGACGCTACCCAAAACTGTCGTACATCCTGAAAGGTTCTGACCTTGCCGATACAAGAAGAAGAAGAAAAAACGTTTATTTGTTGCCAGTTAAACACGAACATGTGAATATTTTTACAAAATAAAAATAGAAAAAAAAAATACAGGTTACAATAAAAATAGTGTTAATCTCACAAAATTCAATAACTATTTATCAAACATTCAAACTTAAGGTTTTTACAGCGAGACACGCAGAATCATAATTGTTCCAACTGAGCCGGATAAACAATAAACCAGGAGGTGGTCAACCTACAATGATGTACTTATAATAGGGAAATCTGCGTGTGACAGGTGAATGAAAGCAGACTGAATGCAGCAATTGCTAGATTAAAATTTTAATGATATAATGAAAATGTGCCATTGGGATAAGTCTACTTGAAAGAAAAAATGCTGTAGCTAAAAGGGACAAGACATACCGAGTTGATTTGGCTACATTACATACATATACTAACGGCTATATTTCCCTAGAAGGGGTAGCCAGAGCTACGGAATTATAAATTCCTCAGCCACTTTTGGAAGTAGAGTAGGGAAAAAATGGTAAAAATAAAGGTTTTTGGTGATGGGTCTCCAACCGCATCGCCCAACAAACCCTTGAAAGCCCCAAGACCGTTAGTCGCCTCTTACGTACACCCACCGGAAGAAATGGGGTAGTGTAATTCTAAGCCAACACTACACGGCTTAAGATTACTTATAAATGGTAAAAAAATTAGTTGATAGCTCAGTAGGAAGACAACCGCTTCCAATTCAGTGCATCGTGGGTCCAAATCCTTTGTCGGGCCAACACCAGTGCTCTAAGTAATATGTTTTGTTTATATATCATGGTTTGTAACGCTGAGAGAAAACATCATGAGAAATTTGAACTTGATAATAACCAAATGATGCATTAGTAACCACGCATTAAAATTCCTATTATCCTAGCGAATCAACGACAATTCAACATATTCAAGCTAACACATCGGATATGAAACGGTCCCACATCGGAAATTACTGATTATTTTATACGCAAACGCAACGTGAGAGGCTTGTATATGTTGAATTGTCGTTGATTTGCTAGGATAATAGGGATTTTAATATGTGGTTACTAATGCATATTGACGCCATGAGTTTCTATTGGGGTAGTAGTAGTAGTAGGCAGAAATTATCGATTGCCACTTTTTACGATGTGAATAAAACTAAGCATTGTTTTTAAGAGATTGATAACATTTACAAAATGTGTGTTGATTAACTAGGGAAGGAAATTGTTATATTAGTTTATCTTTTTGTCAACATGGCATAAGATAATATGAAGCATTGTTTTTTTTATTGCCTTGGGTTGGTTACCTTTTAAGCTGAAAAGCTGTTTTAATAGCAACACTTTAGACGTATGAAAATCTATGTAAATTGGCGATCGATAGTCTCTGCCTGCCCCAACGGAAAGTTATGGCGTGAGTATACATATGTATGTAACTTTGTACGATCCTGGCAAAACTCTCGAAATTCAATAATTTTTCATACATGGTCTTTTATTCCGTATTTAGGATTGTTTACTTCCTCATACATGAATATTTTATAAATGACTTATTTTTTAAGGGCTTAGCACGGTACTTACTACTTACTCACTCTTACGTCAAACTCACTGGGAGTGACAGGGACGGCAAAATCGCGCGCAGTATAAATGCACTACATTTAGTTTTTATTAAATAACTATAATATTTAAACGCCTAACGACATGATAGTCCAATGGGTAGAACACCCGCCCGTCAACAGACAGGCGTGAATACAAATCCCGGTTTGGGCCTACACCAATTTATCTTTTCTAAAGTCATATGTGTGGTTAATTAATCATGGTTGTTAACGGTGAGGGAAAAACACCGTGAGGAAACTAACATGGCCGAGTTGTATACTATAAATACATATAAGCCGTACTCTTCAACAGATAAATATTGATTCTTTTAGAGCAATTAGTAAGATAATATTACTATGTAGTTTCACCTTAGAATAGCACTTACATATTTCTTAAACTGGCTGAAGGATCCTTAATCATTGCTACCCTTTCTCAGGCTCAAAGCTGTGGGTATATAAATGAACGATTGAATAAAAAGTGTGTGTAGCTGTGTAGTGTCGGCTTAGAATAACACTACCCCATTTCTACCCGTGGGTCATCGTAAGAGGCGACTAAGGGCATAGGGGCTTTTTAAGTGATTTTTGGGCGATGTGGTTGGAGACCCGTCACCAAAAACATTTATTGTTACTATCTTTTCCCCAATCAACTTCAAAAAGTGGCTGAGGAACTTCTCATTTCAAAGCTCTGGCTACCCCGTGAAGGGATTTATAGCCGTGAGAATATGTATGTATGTATGTATGTATTGACTTTAAGATAGAGATAATAATAATAATATAATAATAAAAAACTTTATTGCAACAATTACAATACAGTTTACAGAAATACGCAATACAATTCATTACATTACATTACAAATACATAAAGACAATACCTGGCACATATTGTTAGCAATAAGAGCATACTCAGCTGATGCTTCGGAGTAGTACACCAATGCACATAAGGCAACAAATGCACCACTCCTAGGCGCTGGTTTTCAGTATGCCCTTCTGAATAACTTAAAACTAAATTTACAAAATAAAAATATAAAACCTTATAACATAAAAGAAATTAAAAGCTGAAAACACACATCAATAAATAAAAATTCAAAAAAACAAAAGCATTAAAACAGTACATTATTCAATTAAAAAACTACATTACTATTTCACAAAAACACGCATTTAGATTTGAAATTTAAAAGTATACATATACACTTACAAACATATATATAAACAACCACATACATATACACACACACATCTACATAATACACACAAATATAATAAATATGGACAAACACAGATATATGTAGTGATATAATTTAAACCTTAACATAATAACGACCCTTGAATATAGGCTATTTGGCATTGAAGAAAAAAAAAGAGGAAAATAAAATAAAATAAAAGAAGAAATACATTATTTTGGTAGTTTTTGTCTATCTAAAAGAATGATTTTAAGATTATTTTTCAGAGTACGCGTATTTTGAATCGTTCGGAGAGGTGGTGGAAGATCGTTCCAAATTTTAGCCGCTGCATATCTGAAACTACCCTTAACCCCTGATCTGCTGTGTTTCGGTATGGCCAGAGTATTTTCTCTTGCACCTCTGGTATCCTTGTTGTGAATGTCCTTGAACCAATGTAATTTCTGATACAGATATTCAGGAGATTTTGTGTGAACTATTTTAGAGACCATTGTGATCAGATGTGATTCACGTCTAGAATTCATACTGAGAATCCCCTCCCTATTCAAAATTGGTGTTATGTGTTCCCGTCGGCGTATATTATAGCAGAAACGAACGCATGCATTCTGCACTCTTTGAATAGCACAAGCAGTTTTTTGTAATAACCGTGGACCATAAACCGTATCACAATAATTAAACAAAGACAAAACCAAGGCGTCTACTAGTATTTTCCGGCAATCTTCACTCAAAAACGTTCTGAGCCTGTATAATGATTTGAGTCTGTAGAAGGCTGTCCGGATTTTTCCATTTATGTGCTGTTCATATCGCAACTCCTCGTCTATTAAAAGACCCAAATTTTTTACAACCTTAGACTGTTCTATTTGGATACCTTTCATCATTATACAGGGTTTAAACTGAGATATTTTCCTACATTGCGTTCTACTTCCCAGCACAATATATTTAGTTTTCGTAGGGTTTAGGACTAAATTGTTTTTTTCCGACCATTGTGCGACCATGTCAATATCAGTGTTAATTTTCCTTACGCCTTCGTTGGTGTCCTTTGGATTGAATGACAGATATAGTTGAGTGTCGTCGGCGTAAAGATGTATTTTGCAATATTTTACATGTTTTTTGATGACTGTAGTTTGTGTAGCATCGGTTAAGATACATTTACCTTAGCAATGCGTTCGCATCAGGGTAAGCAGACACTATCAAACGTTATTTCGGACTATGCTGGTATTACCCGTACTCTCGTATTCTCTCTGTTTCATTACTTTTTTATAGTTTCGTTCTTTACACATCGAACGCCTGCCTTTAAAAGAACATTCTCTATTAGATCTGAATATGTCCTCAGTGGTCATCCTCGATAGTTTCTGTGGGAACAGCAAAGATATACTGGCCAGTACACCCTGCTGTGTACCAACTTAGAATTTGTATTTATGTTTAGCTAGAGAAACAGTTCGATACCGCGATGTACGATTTTTTATGACGCTGCTAGTGTGCGAGTTAGTTCGCCGTCTAGCGGTCGCCACAGTTCTTTTTGTTAAATTAAAAAAAATATATTGACATTAACATTAATATTGCCGCGCCTGCTACCATTGTGTGTTTAAATTGAGTTAATCTATTAAAAAAATCGAATACCAACAACAAACATTTTACTTCATAATTTAAAAATTATAAAAAGGTCTTTGTTTAATCATAAATTTGAGTCTAATACTGCTCATAATTTATGACTAATAACCATACATCGGGGTTTTCGGTGCGGGAATGATTTAAGAAAGAGTAGTGATAAACAGATAGGTTAGTCTGAAAAAGTATCATATTATGCCTAATGAATACCTACCTCTCTGCGACAGTTTGCATATATATGCGAGTGTATATGCGACAGCTCATAATATACAGTATATAAACTCTATTAAATAATAAAAAACAAAACAAATATATATTTATATAACTTTAAAGTTTCAGTAGTTGTCACGGTGTTCAGAATAAACTATTAATATTTTTTCTATATTTGGAACGGTTAATATGCGACGTCTTGCTGTAAATATCCATTTCAACGTACTGAACGATCTTTCCACATCGGCAGTTGTAATAGGTGCATATTTAAATTTTTTGAAGGAATCTATTGTTGCACGCAAAGTTGGTGATCGCAGTTCTATTTCTTTGCCTTGTAATAATTCTTTCATAGTTTTTAGTGTACTATAGCCAGAATTCTTTTCTAAAACCAACTTCAGTTTATTAAAAATACGTTTTCCTTTTCCGCTCAAGTTTAATTTGGAAATATCTTGATAGGTTTTATGAACAATTTTCAGACTATCGCTGATGGACAGACTTGCACCCTGTAGTTTTTTAATTGCATTTGGAATAGTCATTAAATAATTTGCAATGAAAATTAAGTCGCTTCTTATATTTGCATCATCAAATGCTCTTTTTGCTTTAGTAACACTCTGGTCTTCTGAGGGACTAAACGTATGTAGAACAAGTTTCACTTCACTTTATTATATCTATTCTGTTTTAAGACAATACCTACTCTTTGGCTAATGTCAACCATTCCCGCACCGAAAACCCTAAAATATGCTAATAACTAACTTTATAATTGACAATAGTTTTTAGGGTTCCGTAGCCAAATGGCAAAAACGGGACCCTTATAGATTCGTCATGTCTGTCTGTCTGTCCGTCCGTCCGTCCGTCCGTCCGTCCGTCCGTCCGTCCGTCCGTCCGTCCGTCCGTATGTCACAGCCAGTTTATTCCGAAACTATAAGAACTACATTATTGAAAATTGGTGCGTAGATGTATTCTGTAAACCGCATTAAGATTTTAAAATAAAATCTGAAAATAAAACCAAAATTTTTAGGGTTCCCTATACATAGAACTGAAACTCAAAATTTTTTTTTCATCAAACCTATACGTGTGGGGTATCTATCAAAAGGTATTTGAAAATGATGTTGAGGTTTCTTATATAATTTTTTTTAAAACTGAATAGTTTGCGCGAGAGACTTTTCCAAAGTGGTAAAATGTGTGTCCCCCCCCCGTAACTTCTAAAATATGGGCATCATAAAACTGAAAAAAATATATGATGTGTATTACTATACAAACTACTAACGAAAATTGGTTTGAATGAGATCTAGCCAGTAGTTCTATTTTTAAACGTCATAAATCAAATTACTTACCTAATTTATTAATTTCACTGAAATATAAAACAATAATTTTACTATCCCAGGCCTTACGCATAAAACGTGAACCATTGTTTTCTTATAGTAAATCAGTGATAAGTAAATAACATTTTAAACTTGTATATTACTATGTTACCTACCTGCTGCTAGTGCTGCTACGGAACCCTTCATTAGCGAGTCCGTCTCGCTCTTGGCCGCTTTTTTTTAAAGTAAGATAAAAACTTATATCTTTAGTACGTCAAAATTTAAAACTACGAGCAATATGACTCTATCATTGCTACAAATGGTGTCGCTAAAGAGAATAAGCAACAAGAAATTGATTACATTAACATAACTTCACATTTTTTTTATAAATTTGGCAATTCAATGAAATTGATTACATTAACATCACTTCATATTGTTTTTGTAACATTCAATAATTCAAAGGGTGCTGGATAGTTATTGCCGCTAAGGCCGGAGGTGGCACAGAGCTGGGAAGTGTGAACTCAACAGGGAGAAGCCTTTGCCCAGCAGTGGGACATGTAGTACAGGTTACAAAAAAAAAGTAAAGCAAAGCAAAACATGCATGAGAAGTTATAATATTTGCACTGGCAGCCATTGACACGGTAGCTCAATGACGAGCGACGGGGGCGTATACCCGAGGCCGCGGGTTCGATTCCCGCCTGTGTCAAAAAAAATCTTTCCTTTATTTATTCTGTATTATGTGTAATTATTCCCTACTTTAATTTATTTAGATTTTTCAAATTGAGAAGCCAAAATATATATATTTTGGTTGTACTTGCATACAAAGCCATTTTGCACGAGCCTGGCAAACCTCTCGATCTTCATTTATATGTGATCATTAAATTTTCATACAGCCCTTTTATTTTTATAATGACGACCATTTTATGTATAGGATATCTATTTGAACTCACGGAATTTAATTACACTTCAAAACGGCATCAATTCAGTACTGTGTAGGACAAGTGACGATGGCGACTGACTGGCGGTATGAGTGGGGCTGCCAGGTACGGTACGTTCAACTTTTGCTGTTTTATGTGAATGCGTTTTTTTCAATACATTAATTGCTTATTTATTTCCTCAAGATTTTTTAAATAGCAGAGATACAAACCATAAGAAATACTAATATGCACAATTGCAAAAATATTGGTCTTGTATCCTGGAAACTATGAGTAACGAAGAATGCGAGGCACAACTAGGAGTTGTTAGTTAAGTATACACACAATAGCATACACACACACACACACACACACACTAATATCCACTAAAGTTTTCACTAAATTTGTCCCACGCGATACAGGCTCAGCCTAGTGCGTGGGAAAATGTATTGTCTAGAACCATATGTACAGTTATATTGGAAAATAAACGGTTTATTATTATTCATTTATTATATCTGTGTTTAACTAAATTCTAACATTCACGTCATATATCCCCTAAAAGGAACGAACGACCTAAATTTTGTTTTGAGCCTTTTAATGTAATGGTTGGGCGATGCGGGAAGAGACCCATCACCAACAACCTTTATTTTACAATCCTTTCCCCACTTAACTAGCAAAACTGGCTGAAAAATTATCAATTACGTCTACCCTTTTTCAGGCTTAAAGCCGTGGATACAAATTAACGATTTAAAGAAAAATAAATATTAACTATAGACTATTTTCACCAACTCATTGAAAAGCTCCATAAAAAAACGCAAAGTATGATTACGTTTCCAGTTGAATACAACCGCATGCAGCGGGCGCGATCTTTACACATAGAGCGGGCACAGGAGGGCAATTAGCTGTGTGTAATTAACTGTACGATAAATGAATGCATCACATCGGAGTCAAAGTAACATAGCTCAAACAACTTTCATGTGAAAGGTTATTCTGATATTTGATAGATGTTAGATTGTACGTAATATGGGATGTGCAAGCGGGATTTAGGAAAGGAATGGGATGTATGGATCAAATCTTCTCTCCAAGGAGCATCACCGAAAAGTTCTTAGCTAAGAACCAAAAGGTGTATTGCTCCTTCATTGATTTAGAGAAGGCGTATGATAGGGTGATAAGAAAGTGTTTATGGGAGGTGTTATCCAAGTTCGGTTTGGGGAGTCAACTTATACGTGCATTAGTATCACTCTATGAGGATTCTAGTGCATGTGTAAGAGTAAACGGGGAAAACACTGACTGGTTCGGAATCTCTAGGGGTGTCCGACAGGGATGTGTAGCTTCTCCCTGGCTCTTCAATTTGTTCATGGATGACTATTTGACAGAGTTGCGTGAAAGTGATTATGGACTAAGAATGAGTGGATTCATCATTAAATGCCTCTTGTATGCTGACTATCAAGTGCTACTTGCATCGTCGGGAGAAGAGTTGCAAGAGATTATGAATATTGCATGTGAGTCTTTTGTAAGAAAGGGAATGAGGGTGAATGTGGATAAGACCAAAACGATGGTTTTTGAGAGACAGGAAGATGTGACAGAATGCGTGATTGCGATTGATGGTAAGGATGTGGAACAGGTGAAGGAGTTTGTATATCTGGGAAGTTTGTTTACAAGGGATGGAAAATGTGATGAAGATATTGAAAGAAGAGTGAAAAAGGGTAATGCGGTCAATGGAGCAATGAATAGCCTAATGACCTGTCAATCGGTGTCTGAAAAGGCCCGAATGGCTGTGCATGATGCTGTTCTTGTTCCTACGCTTATGTATGGAAGCGAATGTTGGGTGTGGCAGAAGAAGCATGAGAGCAAAGTGAATGCAGTAGAGATGAGGTCCCTCAGAAAAATTTGTAATGTTAGATTATGTGACCGAGTGAGAAATAGTGTTATTCGTGAAAAGTGTGGTGTGAAAGATGATATTGTAAGAAAGATAGAAAAAGGAATGTTCAGATGGTTTGGGCACATAGAGAGGATGGATGATAGAAAATTGGTAAAAGGGATCTATAGAGCTAGTGTGGATGGTAATGTTAGTAGAGGACGACCACGGAGAACACACTTGGACCAAATTGAGAGTGTGCTCAAAAAGGCTGGCGTCCGAAGTATGAAGAATAAAAGAGCATGTATGAAAAGATTGATGGATGTAAACGAAGCTAGAGAGGTTTGTCAGGATCGTGCGAAGTGGCAATCAATAGTCTCTGCCTACCCCAATGGGAACTAATGGCGTGAGTATATGTATGTATGTATGTATGTTAGATTGTACTTTTTGAGTAAATTTTTTGGGTTAATTTTATGGTTTGATTTATTTCAACAAAAACAATTCTAAATTGTGTAGTATTACGAGGCGACTTAGGGTGTTGGGGCTTTTTTGGTGATTCTTGGGCGTTTCATTGGATACCTATCACCAATCACATTTATCAATCATTTCCCCACACAATTTGCAAATCTGGCTGAAGAAATCCAAATTCTGAAGCTGTTACTACATCTTTTTGCAATTTTATCCTTGACTGTATAGTGCTGTGTAGTGTCGGCTTAGAATAGCATTACCCCATTTCTTCCGGTGGGTGTACGTAAGAGGCGACTGACGGTTTTGGGGCTTTTGAGGGATTTTTGGGCGATGCGGTTGGAGACCCATCACCAACAACCTTTATTTCACCATCTTTTCCCCACACAACTTTCAAAAGTGGCTGAGGAATTTGTGATTCCTTAGCTCTGGCTACCCCTTCTAGGGATTTATAGCCGTGAGTATATGTATGTACTGTATAAATAAATGATTAAAGTAAAAATATATCCATAGAAGCTCTTCCTAAGCATCAATAAAATCTTTACACATAGAGCGGGCACAGGAGGGCAATTAGCTGTGTCTAATTAACTGTACGATAAATGAATGCATCACATCGGAGTCAAAGTAACATAGCTCAAGGAACTTTCATGTGAGAGGTTATTCTGAGATTTGATAGATGTTAGATTGTACGTTTTAAGGTTATTTTGGTTAATTTATTTTATGATTTGATTGATTTGATTTCATTTATTTCGATTCAAAAAATACGTTTATTTTAAAGTAATATGAAAACTGATAACTTTAGAAAGTCAATATAGTAATAAGACTCTATCGTTGCTTCAAAAGGTGTTGGTAAAGAGAAAAGGCAACAAGGAAATCATTACATTAACATCACTTCATATTTTTTTCTTAAAATTCAATAAAACAAACCAAAATATGCACGAGGAGTCAATGGAGATGAATAGAAAAAAGGATGCGTTTCAATTTAAGTCCACTACGAACAAAGAATATACATTGGTATAAATCCACATAATAAAAATGGATTACTAAATGTGGTATATACATACATACATACATATACTCACGGCTATAAATCCCAGGAAGGGGTAGCCAGAGCTAAAGAATTAGAAATTCCTCAGCCACTTTTGGAAATTTGAGTGGGGAAAAGAAAGTAAAAAATATAGATATAAGATACTAAATGTGGTGCTAAGCGCAAAACTCGAAAACGGCTAGACCAATTCGATTGAACCTTTTTGGAACGTGTTACTTGAAAGTTGGAGACGGTTCTTAGCTTTAAAATAATGGAAAAGTTATGTGGATAATATTAAAAACATAATTTTCCTCATCGCATGACAGAGACCATCCGCGGGTCGGCTAAATATCAATGTAATCAAATATCAATCGGCTATCAAATAAACATAAATTTTTGACAGAACGAAGTATGTCGGGTCAGCTTGGTATAATATATCAAATGAGTGATAAACAGACAGACAACCGTGATAGTCCAATGGGTAGAACGACCGCCCGTCAAAACCGACAGGCTGAGTTCAACTCCCGGTCGGGCCTACACCAATTTTTCTTTTTTAAAGAAGGTTATGTTAGTAGAGGACAACCTCGGAGGACACATTTGGATCAAATAGAAAATGTACTCAAAAAGGAAGGTGTCCGTAGTACGAAGAATAAAAGAGCATGTATGAAAAGATTGATGGATGTGAATGAAGCTAGAGAGGTTTGCCAGGATCGTACAAAGTGGCGATCGATAGTCTCTGCCTACCCTAATGGGAACTAACGGCGTGAAAATATGTATGTATGTATATATGTGTGGTTATAATAATAAATAAAAAGACAGTGTACTCACATGAAATCGCTGTTTTGTAGGAAACATTATCTCATGACCAGCATGACATGGCAATACACCAGCCCTTAAATATGTGACGTGATGTTCAAAAGTATCAGTACCTCTGCCAACCTCTTCGGGGATATTTGGCGTGAACGTTTGAGTTTGAGTTGATATAAAAATACGACAAAAATATATATACAGGAATAGTATTCGATCTCAAAGGAATTTAATTACACTTCAAAACAACATCAATTCAATACTGTGTAGGACACGTGACGATGGCGGTTAGCTGGCGGTATGGCTGGGGTTGCCAGGTGCCATTATTTTATTTGTCAACTTGTTCTGGTTCTATATAAAAAAAAACTCCTTTATTTAATTTAGATTGTTTAAAAGGAGAAGCCTACAATGCCGCCCTCGATCGTCATTTATATTAAATCACCAAATTTTCATACATCTTTAATTTTTTTAATGACGACAATATAGTACATGGGAAAACATCAATTCAATGCTGTGTAGGAGGACACGTGACGATGGCGACTGGGTGGCGGTATGAGTGGGGTTGCCAGGTACGGTACGGTCAACTGCAGTTGGTTTTATGTGTATGCTTTTTTTTAAACCGTGATAGCCCAGTGGGTAGAACACTCGGTTATCGTGCAAACGACGGGTGTTCAAATCCTGGGTGGGTAAAACGTGAGGGAAAACATCGTGAGGAAACCCACATGGCTGAGTTGTACTAAGTCATGTGACAGTGTATTCGGACAAAACGGCGATAGACCTGCCCCCTATCACGTGAGTACACTGTCCATGCAAAACGTGGGTACTCAGAACACCAGGTGACAAAGTCACGTGATGTTCAGAAGTATTAGCACCTCTGCCAACCACTTCGGGGATATTCGGCGTGAACATTTATGTTTATGTTATGTTATGTTAATTACTTAAGTTATGAAGACAAACAAAAAGTTTCATTGTTTTGTTCAATCATCATCAGTTACTTATTACAACTTAAAAACGTTTTATTTTGATTGATAACACTTCAATATATCATCGGGATTGGGAGTTTTAAATAAAGTGAAATAGTTTACTCTTCTTCGTTTAAAAAATATTTATATCTTTTGTGTTATGTAGTATTTCAGTGATACTCTGGGAAAAGCGTAAAACCTTTCTTTCTACCTTTTGACGCTAGAAACGTTTCAAAAGACCGTTTCGTAGTAAAAATAAAATTCACATTAATAATCACAATTTTCCTTATTAATTAAAAGAATGTTCTACATACGCGTTAAATAAATATCATCATTATGAGTTAAGTAAATATTATTTGGTATACCATGATTGATCGTGCTTGATAATAATCTAACTTGATCAGTCTTATCTAGTTATCATGTATATGTCGTAGGATGATTTGATGTTTAGGTTTTTTGCAAAAAACCTAGAGATTTTGCAAAACTCCGGATAATTACACAACGGTTATAATATTTTCTAATCTAACTAGGTTTTTTGCAAAAAAACTAGTTGGTTTAGTAATATTGTACTTCTTCAATGCTGATTGGCTGATTTTTAATTGCTCGCCTACACTTATTCTGATTGGTTTGTAATTTTGGTATTGAGATATTATATCTAGAGTTATATAGGGTAAGATATGACGATACTTATTTGATAGTAGGAATTAAATATATTTCTTTACTCTCTTGTTGGAGTAAAATTACAATCACGTTCGGGCATAGTATACACAGATCAAGTTACCCCAAACTAAGTGACACTTGTATTATGGGATACTAACTCAGCGATATATTTAATATATTATAATACACATATGCTCATCACATAAATGTTACTCTCAATGGGGGTCAAACCCGCTACCTCCAGACCGAAAAGCTGGTCACCCATCCACTCGGCCACGGACGTCTTCAATATAGGTAGGAATAATAAAATAAGTACGTTTTAAATTGTAGTATTGAGGTATTATAGCTAGAGTTATAAAGGGAAATGACAATACTATTATTATACTTAGGAACTTTTGTAACTAAAATTAAAATAAAAATCAAATTAAATGTAGGTAGGAACAATGAAGTAAGTACGTTATAATTAACAACCAATCAGGGATGACGCGTTTATGAGGCACTGCAATCGACCAATCAGTGTACAGTATTCATAAAAACTGACATTTCGTTTCGGAGTCATACTAAATAAACTAGTTTTTTTGCAAAAAACCTAGTAAGATTGGAAAATATTATAACCGTTGTCTAATTATCCGGATTTTTGCAAAATCCCTAGGTTTTTTTGCAAAAAACCTAAACATCAAATCATCCTACGACATATACAAAATAATTAACATACCAATATTTCAAAGCATGGGGCAGTTTTTAACGTAGAAGAAACGACGTGATAGCTCAATGGGAAGAACATCGGTTCACGTGCAAGCGACTAGTGTTCTAATCCCGGCTCGGGCCTACACCAATTTGTCTTTTCTAAAGACATATGTGTGGATAATTTATCATGGTTGTTAACGGTGAGGGAAAACATCGTGAGGAAACCCACATGACTGAGTTGTACTTAGTCATGTGACAGTGTATTCATATAAAACGGCGATAGGCCTGCCCCCTATCACGTGAGTACACTGTCCATGCAAAACGTGGGTACTCTGAACACCAGGTGGGAAAGTCAAGTGATGTTCAGAAGTATTAGTACCTCTTCCAACTCCTTCAGGGATATTTGGCGTGAACGTTTATGTTATGTTATGTTAAGAATCTTAAAAGTGAAATTATATTATAATGCATTCTATGCCACGCCTATCACATCACGTAAATTAATCATTCCAAACTGCAACCATTTATAAAAAAAAAACTGTGACGACATAAGTATTTATTGTAACATCAAAAGAGTTTCCCTCACTCAAGGAAAATCCTTTACACTTTCAGCCATAAAGGCATATTGGCCCGCATTTTCCGTGTGCAATTGTACGTAGCCGAGAAATAGTGATTGTTGTCGAACAAAGCAACTTATCAGATAGAAAATTGTTCAGTGAAGAACTTTTGCAGCTTTCAGCAGGTTAAGTAAGGTAAGGAAAGTCTGGACATAGACAATAAAACTTACAAGTTTGGATTGTAGGTTAATTGGCAGTAACGTGACAGTTAAGTAGAGTTTGCTGTATTCGGTGTATTAAAACATACATATATACATATATTAACGGCTGTAAATCCCTAGAAGGGAATCCCCAGAGCTAAGAAATTAGAAATTCCTCAGCCACTTTTGGAAGTTTAATTTAATTTAATTTTTAATATTATAATTACGGAAAACTTACAGCTAGTTATAATTAATTAGCAACTTAAAAGTATATCTGAAAGCCAATTATCAGTTTTCACTGTTACAAAACTTAATAATAATAAAAAGCACAAGGTTGTACACTCATAATTATGCTAACAATAGTTTTTTTTTTATATAATTAATCATACATAACATATAATAGGATGTACCTAATATAAAAAAATAATAAAACAATATAAAGGTATAACTATATAGAAAACATGATAAGACATACTCTATAGACAACTGCTACTACCGCTGCGCTAAAGAAGATACAAAATTGCGTATAAAAGTCGATTTAACTGTTTCAAAACTACTGCCTAATATATCGACCTCGTTTGAGTTGCAAAGACTGTTAATTGTATTACTTGTGCGTATGGAAAAGAAGTTTTCCCGGAAGTTGGTGCTGCATGCAGGTACGTGGAGGGTTTTAAATTTCCTAGATGGTCTGGTCGGAACATTGATGTTTACTATCTGTAACAGCTCCGGACAATCTATGTAACCTCTTATTATTTTTAAAAAGAAAATAACATCAGCCACTGTCCTACGGAGTTTAAGGGGAACGAGATGGAGACGTTCACATCGGTGCTCATAGTCGGTGTAGGGAATCTTAAATTTAAATCCGATGTAGCGTGTGAACTTTCTCTCAATCTTCTCCAGCCTATTTATATAAACCACGTATTGAGGGTTCCAAATCTGGCTGGCATATTCAAGATGACTTCGAACATACGCACAGTACAGCAGCTTTACAGTCTTCATTGATTTAAAAGGCTTAGAAGCTCGCATAATAAAACCAAGAGATTTGGATGCTTTACTAACAATGTTGTCTATATGCTGATCGAATAGTAATTTGCTATCATACGTGACACCTAGATCACACGATGAAAGTGCCCTAGCTAAATTTTGACCTTTGATTGTGTAAGCAGCTTCGAACAAATGTCTCTTTCTAGAGAAAGTAACACAAAAGCACTTAGAGACATTTAGGTCTAACTTGTTACTTACACAATAATGGTCTAGTCTGCAGAGATCCTCTTGGAGACACAAAGCATCAGCAGCATTGTTAACAACCATAAATACTTTCATATCGTCAGCAAAAAGTAAATGGGAGGAATTTTTAAAACAAGAGTCAATGTCGCCGACAAAAACAATAAATAGTAGGGGACCTAAAAGAGAACCCTGTGGTACTCCAGAGGGGATACTTCTCCAAGCAGATGTGTAACCATTAAGTACAGTTGCTTGGGGAAAAGATGGTAAAATAAAGGTTGTTGGTGATGGGTCTCCAACCGCATCGCCCAAAAATCCCCTAAAAAGCCCCAATACCGTTAGCCTTTTACGAACACCCACCGGAAGAAATGGGATAGTGCTATTCTAAGCCGACACTACACAGCAAATAGGTAAATAAGGTATATTATAATAGTATAAAAAAAAACAAATAAAAAAAAATAAAATACTGATTAACTCTTTGTTTCATATTGTGGAAAAGTTTGCCGTGTAGTGCTGGCTTAGAATGTCACTTCTCCTTTCTACCCACGGGTGTCGTTAAGGTAAGAGTATGGGTATATGATTTTCGGGCGATACTTTACAACGACATTTTATTTCTACCATTTTGTCCCCTGTCAACTTCCGGCTGTGGCTGAGGAGTTTCTAGCTATAGAGCTCTGACTTCGTATTTATGGTCATGAGTATATGTATGTATCTACGTTTATAATAGAAAAGATCGTAGCAGTCCTAATAATGCCCCCAACAAGGAGCTTGAGCCAATCCTTAATAGGGTAATTTTGCCATAGTCTACCATGCTGGTGAAGTACCGGTTGGTAGATTAACGTTTGTTCTCCCCATCTGAAAACGAACCCATGACCTCCACATTGTGAGCCAAACTCTCTGCCATTGGACCATGCAGACAACTATAAATATTTAAAACTAGTGAACGCGTACAGTTTTTCACGATCTAAGTTGTTTAAAATGATGGCTTACTCGCTATGACGTTTAGTGTGATTATATACAGCCTATTTAGCTTTTAAAGGTTGCAGTTAATTTAAATGTCCCAGCTTATATTTATTGCAGACAAAATTTAAGTGTTTAGATAATAAAATAAGAGAATTATCGTATTTAGTTGCTATGCAAATTTCATCGGCATCCAACTTACAACGATAAATGTCTTTTAACTAATTGTTAAGTCTTGCATTGAAAAATTTAAACCCATGATCAAAAATCATTTATTTGACCATCACTTCAACTATCAAATTTCCAATTTAAAATAGCCTAAACAAATTATTGATTGTAGACCCTGGTTACCCCTTTCGGTATACCAACCGTATGTATACATAAGCCAAAGTGTATGTATGTGTATGTATGAATTTCAAATTACACACAGGCTGCATTTGCATGAAGATAGATGCTGGCAGTTTATCATGAAGTCGGAAGCAACGGTTTCTCAATTTGATATAAACTGAAATGCATGATACGTTCGTACACTTGGATGGAATTGCTGTGGGGTTCTCATTTCCTTTAGAACGGAATGCGTTTCTAGATTTTAAATATAATTTCCGACTTCTATAATAGAAGATAGTTCGGTGTTTTATTGTTGAATGAAAGGAGATTTTTTAATCGTAATACATCGGTTTCAGCTGTGCAGTATCAGCACAGAACAACACTACCTCATTTCGTGTGTACCCCATGTGTTCGTATGTGACAACTAAGGATATTCGGATTTTTAAGTGATTTTTGGGTAATACAGAATAGAATAGAATGACTGTTTATTGCACATCAAGCACAAATTACAAAAGAAATAATATGATCAAACAGTTTACAGTGAGGTACAATTGGCGGTCTTATCGCTAAAAGCGATCTCTTCCAGACAAACTACAGTTGGAGAACAATCAGTATTTTATAATATTTTCCCCACAAAAGTGGCAGAAATATATCTTATTTTGAAGCTCTGGCTTTCTCGTTGAGGTATTTATGGCCGTGAGTATATGAATGTATGTATCAGTTTCAAATTAACCACATTAATTTATTTATAAAATACAGAGTGCAGGGTGGTAGTCAGTAAAATAAAACTTATTACCCTGTTTCTTAATTAGACTGCATATCTTTCAAAATTATTCTCACTTTATATTATGTGTAATTTCGGAAGTATATGATAGTTTGATCCATTTTATGTTAAAAGAGTATATCACACTATTTTATTTTGTTTGGCCATTAAGCTATTAATCATAATTTTTATTTATAATTCGAAGAAAACGAGGCATGCTACCACCGGTATTCACTGCACCAGGTGCAGGTTCTTGCTTTGAAGAGCGCGTTTAGTAATAGTCGGATTTTAGTTAGTCGTATTTTTACTATCACATTATTTATTTTCATACCAACATAAATATTGACATTTAATCGTTAATCAATAAAAGTGAAATAACCATCAGATATCCAATTTCTCACTATAAATACAACGGAAATTTCCCTAATTTGTCAATAAACATACATTACATATTCATATACTCACGGCTGTATATCCCTAAAAGGGGTAGCCAGAGCTGAGCCACTTTTGGAAGTTGAGTGGGGAAAAGATGGTAGAATGAAGGTTGTTGGTGATGGGTCTCCAACCGCATCGCCCAAAAATCCCTTAAAAAGCCCCAATACCGTTAGTCGCCTCTTACGTACACCCACCGGAAGAAATGGGGTAGTGCTATTCTAAGTCGGCATTACACAGCTAACGAACAAGTCAACAAACTAAACGATTAAACAAAATAAAATTTCTTGGACCATTCGTTCACAAACCACACTTCATTATAGGAGCGGTTAAAACAATAGCGTTCATACTAAGAAACCGTGCAACTAAAGTTGAAACTAAAAACAGACCACTAAACCGTACGTCTATAAAGTAAACCTCATATTGAAAGTATTAAAACAACAGTTGAAGTAAATAAGCGTAGATTTAAAAAGAAAACAGTCACAACTCAAACTCACCAGCCACCACTCAAACACTCCGATTCTGTTAAAAATTTAATCGAATATCGGACAGCGACTGAATTGCTGCAAACATCGACTCAATCAACGTTTTGGCAAAGTGTTATATACCATATACCAACGTGGTAAGGCACAGATTCGAGATGTTAGGTTTGGTCGGATAAAATTGCTATAAAGTATGAAAGGTTTGCTAAACACTAGGGTTGTCAACGGGTTAGAATGTTTAAAATTTTAAAACAGCTAATGCATTGCCATCATTTATTGCAGGTGTTGAAGAAATTTTTAATTAAGTAGGTTTAAGGGAATACAAAACTGTTCACTTCAAAGATATTAACTAAAGTAAGATTTTTTCATGGTCGTTTTGCAAGTGCCAACCATATTAATACATACATTCATACATATATATACTCACGGCTATAAATCCCTAGAAGGGGTAGCCAGAGCTAAGGAATAAGAAATTCCTCAGCCACTTTTGGAAAATTGAGTGGGGAAAAGATAGTAAAGTAAAGGTTGTTGGTGATGGGTCTCCAACCGCATCGCCCAAAAATCCCTTAAAAGCCCCAATACCGTTAGTCGCCTCTTACGTATACTCATCGGTAGAAACGGGGTAGTGCTATTCTAAGCCGACACTATACGTCATTTTAATTCACCTAAATGAATACAACAAACGAGCTTGTATTATTTAAGTTACATTTAGCGAATTAGGGTCAATTATTGGCAATTTATAAATAAAAGTCTTTAAATCTAAAAAGATCTTTATGTGAACGTTGCTCTAAGTAACTATGGGTATGGAGCATGCTTAGAGCATTATCTTTTAATTTAAATTTAACTTTCCAATCAACGAGAGAAATTGATCTCACTAATGTCCTGGCTGGATCTTTATTCGGATTTATAGTCATAGTATAAATGGGTTTCTTGTAAAAAAAACCCCTGCGTTATGGATGTTTCTCAAAAAGCAGGTGCCAACCCTACCGAAAGGTATTTAACGGAGGTGACAGGTGCTCTATATGGTACTACAGATTCACTGTAACCGACTACAGAGTAAAACTTATAATTTCAGTTTTAAAGTATGTTGATAACTGTGTGTGTGTGTATGTTTCTAAAATTTTTTTTTAGTTATTAATATGTTAAAACTGTTAATCGGACTAAGCAATACAGCTTTTTAACAATCATAGGCAAACACTAATTGCCTTATTGTAAAGCCATATGAAGTCGGCTAACAATATCACAACCCAATTTCACGTTGCGGTGGTTTCACAAAACGCAGTTCCCACCCCTACCAAAGCTATGTAACAGAGGTGACAGGTGCTCTACACAACACTACTGTAGTACATTACAGACTCACTCTAACCGATAACAGAATAACACTTATGAGTTTCATATTGAACTATCGTTGCGGCTTTATTAAAATAGCTCGCAAGTTTAAGACAATTAAAGTTATGTTTTTTTATTTATTTTAGTAGTGATCTAGGTGAGACAAAAAAATCACCTTTGTCTACCAAATATATTTTTTGAGGTGACAGGTGCTCTGCACGGCACTACAGTACATTACAGACTCACTCTAACCGACTATAGAATAACATTTATGAGTTTCATATAGAAATAACTAACGTTGCGGGTTTATAAAAATACTTCAACAAAAATTTTAACAATTGCAAGGTTAAATGTTTAAAAATAATACTGTTTTTTCAAGCCTGATAGAACTACTTATCTTTGCCTACTTAATTCAGTTTTTAAAAAAACCATAGACAAGCGATTTTAAGGCTCTCACCCTAGTACACAGTTTGTATATTGCATAGACGTCAATAGAAAATACTACATTCCGGCATTTTCCCTTAACTCAGTCGACACCCCTACTAAAGCTATGTAACGGAGGTGACAGGTGCTCTGCACGGCACTACAGTACATTACAGACTCACTCTAACCGACTGCAGAATAACACTTATGAGTTTCATATTGAACTAACGTTGCGGGTTTATTAAAATACTTCGCCAAGAGTATTATGATGTACTTTGTTCCATTAGATACACAATGTTGGCCAGAATTTCTTAGGAAGCAACAGTATTTTCGCTATTTTAAGAAATTAAGAGCCATAAAATAAATACTACAATACACATATATACATTTACTCAAATTCAAATTCATTTATTTGCTATGTAGAACATGGTACATTTGATGATACAACTTAATAATTTAGTTTCACATGTCTAACCTTTGCAGGCATTATAATATATTCCAACTTATCATTTATCGCATTGTAAATTACACCTATTAAATTCTGTATGTATTATATCATATTCTCTATCTATTTTTATAAGCTTTACTATATTTATTCATTGGTATGTGCTTGCGTAAATTTTGTTAGTATTTCAAATGTTGCTTATGAAATAAAACATTATTATTATCACTTTTATACGTTACTATCTAATTTTGTTATTATTATTTTTATTTAAATTTGGCGGTGTCGGTCGGCTGAAAACCAGCGTGTCTTGGAACGGTCTGAGTCCCGCTCCAGGCACACATGCTGAGACGATACCCTTTTGGCAATGTACATTTATTTCTTTTCATGTTTTTTTATCTTTTTTTTATCTTTGTGTTTTTATTCTTATTACGTTTCATTTTGTTTTTGTGTGTGTTTGTTAATTTGCCAAATAAATGTCTTTTACTTTTACTTTACTTTGCATGCAAATTATTTTGACACAATTAAATCTCACGGCTGTAAATCTCTAGGTAGCCAGAGTGGATGCAGCCTTCGGATTGGGAAACTCCTCAGCCACTTTTGAAAGTCGAGTGGGGAAAAGATGGTGATAATAAATAATTGTTGGTGACGGGTCTCCAACCACATCGCCGAAAATGCAATTAAAAACAAACCTATACCCTTAGTCGCCTCTTACGATCACCAACGGCTGGAAATACACAGCAATTTAATACTTGAAACTACCAACAAATTTAAAGGAATTAACAACAAGAAAGGATGAGTAATTAAACTCTGAAAATCAATCATGCAGTAAAACCCCAAAAGGGTAACCGAGGTACTAATATTTCTGATCACACATACCCACATATACTCAAGGCCATAAATATCAAAAAGGGGTAGCCATAGCTTCAAAGATCTTCAGACACATTTGGATGTTGATATCTGAACATCACGTCATATTTTTGTCAACTAGTGTTCAAAGTGCACAGAACTTGCTTCTACAGTGCACCTACGTGACAGAGGGCCGGCATATCACCGACCACCGACAGATGACTAACCACAACGCAGCCATGTGGATTTCCTCATGAGCTAGCATGAGCGTGGATTTTCGTTATTACGACGTGATAGCTCAATGGGTAGAACACCGGTTATCGTGCAAGCGACTAGTGTTCAAATCTCGGGTCGAGCCTTTTCTAAAGACATATGTGTGGTTAATTTATCATGGTTGTTAACGGTGAGGGAAAACATCGCGAGGAAACCCACATGACTGAGTTGTACTTAGTCATGTGACAGTGTATTCGTACAAAATGGCGATAGGCCTGCCCCCTATCACGTGAGTACACTGTCCATGCAAAACGTAGGTACTCTGAACACCAGGTGACAAAGTCACGTGATCTTCAGAAGTATTAGTACCTCTGCCAACCCCTTCGGGGATATTCGGCGTGAACGTTTATGTTACGTTATGTTATGTTATTTTTCCCTAATCGCCGAAGAGCATAACAATCAAATCAGTCCAAATCCTAAGTCGCCTCGAAATTCATCCGGAGATGACATAATGTTTTTCTGAACCGACTTGAAAATGTATTAATACCCCGACCGTATTTTTTAATAATGCCCGCATTAATAAATTTACCCCTCACAACAAATATATCGTAATTATCGTGAAGAAGAAGAAGTCATATATGCGGTTGATGTATCATGGTTGTAAACGGTGAGGTAAAACATCGTGAGGAAACCCACATGGCTGTTTTGTTCTCAGTCATGTGACAGTATACTTGTACAAAACGGCGATAGGCCTGCCCCCTATCACGTGAGTACACTGTCCATGCAAAACTTTACACAGGTGATAATGTCAAGTATGTTCAGAGGTATTAGTATCTACTACTAGTATCTAATTTATCATGGTTGTTAACGGTGAGGGAAAACATCATGAGGAAACCCACATGGCTGAGTTGTACTTAGTCACGTGACAGTGTATTCCTACAAAACTGCTATAGGCCTGCCCCCTATCACGTGAGTACACTGTCCATGCAAAACGTGGGTACTCTGTACACCAGGTGACAAGGTCACGTGATGTTCACAAGTATTAGTACCTCTGCCAACCCCTTCGGGGATATTCGGTGTGAACGTTTATGTTATGCTATGTATTAGTATCTCTGCCAACCCCTTTGAGGAACTACGATTAGAATGTTTCAGTTGAGTTGAGACTTCATGTTTTCAAACCTAATTTTTAAATAATGAGACAGCATCAGCAAGCTTTTTAAACGAAGCTATATATCTGTATTATTACAGGAAAAGGCTTCCTTCTTAAAACATATTCGTAGAACTGATCAAAGAAGGCTTTCAGCTTTACTTCGTCACAATAAAAATATTAAATCAACGTTGTCACTTTGAAAATCCGAGTGTTTTTCTTTTACCAATTATTTCGTTTCCTCCCGACTTACCTGAAAAAAGAAATGGTTTTTTTATTAAAATGAAAACAGACTAAACAGGATATTGTTAAAAGGGAACTTTGATGTATTTGCGATTTGGTTCCGTAAGATATTATTTATAATGCATTAATTTCCATCCAAATATTGAAGTTGTTGTGTGGTTTGTTGAAAAAACTATACGATTTGACGACATTAAAATATTGAGAATGGTTTTAATGTCTCTTTATATTTTTTCTGATTCAAATTACTGTTGAACGCAACAAATCAACACCAAGTGATAGATATTATTATTGCTGATAAAACAAAAATTCCTGTCAACGGCTGTGGTGACATCCAAATAACTACTCTTGTTGGAGATATCGAACACGAGAATACAGTTATGGGAGTGTTATGTGTACCAAACTTGGCTACAAACTTATTATCAGTCAGTCAGTTAGTGAGTAAAAGAAACAATGTGACATTTGATGAAAAGCACTGTTATATTTATAACCGAAATAATGAAGTGGTAGCCTTCGCAGATCGACTACATCTGGTGGTCAGGTGTTTTTAAATTAAGAATCAAGCAAGTGGACCGTTTGTTGACCTCCATATCTGGAAATGTATGGCATTGAAGATTTGGCCATCTAAACAGCAAAGACCTTAATGTAATGAGGGATGGTGCTGTAAAAGGTATATCATATTCAGACAAGGCTCAGGATAGTAACACTAACTGCATTGTGTGTTGTGAGGGGAAGCAATCCAGGTTGCCTTTCAGTAATGTTGGCACCAGAAGACAGGAACTTCTCGAGATAGTGCACGCAGACATCTGTGGACCTATGGAAGCCAGATCTATTGGTGGAATGAAATATTTTTTGTTGTTCGTCGATGATTTTATTCGGATGGCTTTTGTCTATTTCTTGAAGACCAAATATGAGTATATTCTTTTTTCAAAGCATTCAAGACATTAGTAGAAAATTTATTAACGTTTAACTTAGTAATCATTTCATTTCGGTTTTCTTCGATGTTTTAATGCTTTTCTTGACATTTAATTATAGTGCTAGCGCAATATAATAACCATTAGCAAAGGATCCAATTGAATTCTCTTCTATCTAGCTATTCATCTTCACTTGATTGCATTTTTCTGCTACGTTAACGTTGTTTGACAATCAGAAAATTATTGAGCAAATACTAAAAAAGAAGACATTAAAATTACGACAGAATGGAAATGAATTGTACATATATTAAAACTTTATTATAAGAATGTGAAGATAGTAGACGAAATAAAAATAGGTAAAAAAACTTTTTAAGTTAAACGGTTTTATTATTAACATACAGAGAAATGTTTAAGATAAATGTACTAAAAACCTAAAAATAATAATGAAATAGATACAGTCGTGGGAATTATATACATATGCATAGACTAGACTAAAATAAAACCGTGGGGCACGTCAATTGTCTACAAATTATCGACTTAATGTGCGATAGAAGAAACGTTTAATTCGTCCTTGGGCAGTTGGCCCGCAGACGGTGAGGAAATTACTTACTATTTTCTTGCTCATGGAAATTCCAATAGTCATACACTCCATGTAAATAAAAGAGATGTTTCAACTAGTTTCTCGTTGGAAATTTACACTGCTGGCTGGCGATGAATCGGATTACTGCTTGCAGTTTGTCTTTAATCGACAAAACATATGATAAAAGTACTACTCGCTCAACACTATGAAACCCTAAAACTCGCTTATAATCGAGCTTGCTAGCTTGTTTCCACATTCTGCCCTATTTATCACATGTCCATCGTTGTCGGTTGAACAACTGCCCAATTATAGTGTAACATTACAAAACAAACATTTTAATCAACGATTGAAGACAATTGACGTGCCCCACGGTTTTATTTTAGTCTAGTCTATGCATATGTATATAATTCCCACGACTGTATCTATTTCATTATTATTTTTAGGTTTTTAGTACATTTATCTTAAACATTTCTCTGTATGTTAATAATAAAACCGTTTAACTTAAAAAGTTTTTTTACCTATTTTTATTTTCTTGTTTTTAGTTTTTATTTCGCATTCTGTTTAATTCATATAGTGCTTCATTATTGCAAGGTGTCTTGCCCGTTAGTTTATTGCAGTCCAACTCCTCTATACGTAGTCCCTGCAAAGATCTGACTCTACTAAGAGCCACGTAGGCTTGACCTTCTTCAAACAGTTTCGCACCTAAGTATACGACTGCGTAATCCATAGTGCTGCCCTGCATTTTATGTATTGTAGAAGATGATAGTATTAAAGGCAACATTCTTCTTTTCTAAATTTAAATCTTATTATTATATGCCATTTAGTGGCTGCGCCCATCTAAAATATTGATTTGGTATAGTGCACTGTATGGCGACCATCTGAGATTTTAATTTTGCATAGTAAATTGTATTTTACTTGGTGAGACCTTTCATTTGATACCCATGTTGATGGGATTGAAATAAAACCTAAGTTATCCGCCATTTTGTAGAGGCCGCCATCTTGAATTTTTATTTTATATAGTACATTGTATTCTACTGGTTGAGCACATTCATTTGATACCCATATTGATGGGATTGATAAAACCTACGTTATCCGCCATTTTGTAGCGGCCGCCATCTTGGATTTCATTTTTTTATGGTATATTGTATTCTGCTTGTTGAGCCCTTTCATTTGATACCCATATTGATGGGATAAATAAAACCTAAATTATCCGCCATTTTGTAGCGGCGGCCATCTTGAATTTATAATGATAATGAATAAATATAATTGTATTGTCACCAAAATCCAAAGTGTATACAAAATTTCAGATTAATCGGTTGATAGGAAGAGGGTGAAATTTGAATTACTAAATTTGACCCAAGAATAAAGAAACAAACGGGGTGAGCTAAATAAAACCGTTTAACAAAATTTCAGATTAATCGGTTGATAGGAAGAGGGTGAAATTTGAATTACTAAATTTGACCCAAGAATAAAGAAACAAACGGGGTGAGCTAAATAAAACCGTTTAATAAAAAATATGACTTAGACATATGTGCATCACACAGGAGGACTATGACGATTAGGAAACATTTGATAACATAAGTAATGTGCTTAGAATAAAAAAGAAACATGTATGAGAAGAATGATTAATGTGACACAAGCAAGAGAGATTTACTATTAAATAAAAAATAAATAAAGGAAAGAAAAAATTCGACACAGGCGGGAATCGAACCGGCGACCTTCGGGTATATGCCCCCGTTGCTCCGCCAATTGAGCTACCGTGTCAATGGCTGCCAGCGCGAAATTCTTCTATCCTTTATTTTTTTACACGTTTAAGTAGTGTTTGCGTTTCCTACCTCCGAATTTTTACTAATTCGGAAGTCGGCTTAGAATGACATTTGTCTTCCTACCCACGGTTGTCGTAAGATGCGACTAAGAATAGGGGGGGTTTAAGTGGTTTTTGGGCGATGCGGTTGGAGACCCAATACCAACGATACTCTATTTCTACCATCTTGTCCCCTATCAACTTCCAAATGTTGCTGAAAAGATTCTAGCTCAGAAGGTCTGGCCAGCCCTTTTTGGGATTTATAGTATATGTGTGTATGTAAGTTAATACTTGTATTGTACTTAATAGACTACAAATAAAAGGCAAACTTAATCTAAAGCGAGTATCGGATTAGAGATAAAAGGTTGACGTGTTGATTTAGATTCAATGGCGCTCATTTCCAATTGTTTTGTCTTGCCAATGTCTGGTGCATTCACCTCGTAATCTTATCTGCAGTCAGAGATCGTGAGCAAAAAGCGTGTTTTAAGATTCATTACTGCTTTTGGTACTTAAGTACATACATACATATACTCACGGCTATAAATCCCTAGAAGGGGTAGCCAGAGCTAAGTTATTAAAAATTCCTCAGCCACTTTTGGAAAATTGAGTGGGGAAAAGATGGTAAAGTAAAGGTTGTTGGTGATGTGTCTCCCTTAAAAGCCCCAATACCGTTAGTCGCCTCTTACGTACACCCATCGGTAGAAACGGGGCAGTGCTATTCTAAGCCGACACTACACGGCGTTATGTATTATGTATGGTACTTAAGTAAATACATTTACAATTTAGCAGCACTAGTGGAAGTCAAGAAGGGGATAAGATTGTTAAATAAAGATTTTTGGTGATGGATCTCGAGCTACCGTGAGTGCCGGCTTAGAATGTCGCTACCCCTTTCTACCCACGGGTGTCGTAAGAGGGGACTTTGAGTATTGGGGCTTTTTATTGGATTTTTGGGCGATGCGGTTGGAGATCCATCACCAAAAACCTTTATTTTCACCATTTTTTCCTTGCTCAACTTCCAAAAGTGGCTGAAGAATTTATAACGCCTTAGCTCTGGTTACCCCTTCTTGGGAAATATAGCCGTGAGTATATGTATATGTATGTATCTCGAGCTACGTAATGCTTGAAAAGCCCCAATACCAAAAGGAACACTATTCTCTTACGACACTACACAGAAGAAAATTCAGTAGATAATAAAAGTTCAAAGAGTGAATGTAATATACTGAACGGTGATAAACATCCAAATTAAGGATGTTTGATATGAAATAGAAAATCTTCTAAACCAAATGTTTTGGCATAAAACATTTTCAAATCTTCAGATATTTATGTCATATATTGTAAAAAGTGTAAATCGACAGTCGATCCCAATTAAAATTAACTAATAACGGATATGTTTTAACCTATGGATATGTATTACCTTTAACACGCCTTTAATCCCAGAAACGTTTCGGAATACATACATACATACATAAATATACTCACGGCTATGAATCCCTTGAAGGGGTAACCAGAGCTAGGGAATCAGAAATTCCTCAGCCACTTTCGGAAGTTGCGTGGGGAAAAGATGGTGAAATAAAGATTTTTGGTGATGGGTCTCCAACCGCATCGCCCAAAAATCCCTTAAAAGCCCCAATACCGTTAGTCGCCTCTTACGTACACCCACCGGTAGAAAAGGGGTAGTGTTATTCTATGCCGACACTACACGGCAAATTACACTATACAAATTACACTATTAGGAATAAACATTATAAATATTTGTTTGCTGCAAAAAACTGTTTTTAAATTTAATGACAGTGGTATAAAATGATAGAAAAGATTACCACAGCAACATTAAAGATGACATTTGGAGACCCAAAATAGAAAATCCTGAATATAAAACCGTGAGCTTCAGTCATTTTTAAAATTTCTGAAGGAGATGTTTAAATATAGGATTGGTAGTGAAATGGTAAATTACTTAATAGACAGAAAAGATAGTATACTGCTGTTTCAATCCAACCCTATACTATGTATGCTTGGAGCTTAAAAACCTAATTTCTCAAAAACCAAATAGTTCAGCTTTCAAAGCAAGCGCTCGCAACGCGAACGTTCCGTTCTAATAAAAGCCGAAAGAAATTGCCCAAACTTTGTTGTGAAATGTGAAAATGAAATGAAATAACGGAACGATAAATTTGGTGAACACTTCGGATCAAGTTTAGAGCTGATAAAATATGTGTTTTACTTAGAATGTATTGCCTTTTTTATGTATTAACCAATTTCTAGCTGACAGGACCTACAATGTTTTTTTTTCTTTTACAATCTCGTCGACCATTTCGATGGATGCTTATCACTCGGCCACAGAAGACGTCAAATGGCGCCGTGGCTACAATTTAGGAAGTCCCGAAATATGCGATTGGAATTTGTGGTACTAAATTGTATAAAAAGAGATATTTGGTAGGTTTTTGTAGGCTCTAGTATCAACTGCAATCTAGTAATAACAAAAAAGTTTCAGGGCTCAAAGTTCATTTAAATTACCTAAGTCTTTAATACTTTTAACGATTCTATGTTCAATGTGGTTGAGGCTTGTAATAAAGACCCGTGTAACTATTTTTTTATTTTATTACTATACCTACTTAGTATCAATATCTGTAAAAGTAAATGCATTTAAATTAAATGAAAAACTAGTTTAATAGTTTTGCATCCAATACCTTTAAAAGATTCCATTCAATAAGGTTTCCTTTCGAAGCTGTATAATGACCTCACTGTATCCCCAACCGAACTAAGCAGAGCATCTTATTTAGTAATTGGAATACTCGTGTTCTCTCTAGAGTTGAATGGAAGGAGATTTAGTTAACTCGATTTAAATCTATATTTATTTTACTATTCCCGCGAATATACTTTCCGTGCTATTCATTCATTAAATTGGTGATATATGCACTTTTTGTTTTTGTGAAAGTTTCAAAGCCGTGGTCTTTAGAGTTTACTCGAGTTGCATATTTGATTGCACAGTTAAATATGTATTATGCTGTGTAGTGTCGGCTTAGAATAGCACTACCCCATTTCTTCCAGTGGGTGTACGTAAGAGGCGACTAATGGTATTGGGGCTTTTAAGGGATTTTTGGGCGATGCGTTGGAGACCCATCACCAACAACCTTTATTTCACCATCTTTTCCCCACGCAACTTCCAAAGGTGGCTGAGGAATGTCTCATTCCCTAGCTCTGGCTACCCCTTCAAGGGATTTATAGCCGTGAGTATATGTATGTATGTATGTAGTTAAATATGTGTTCCATGTGAGGATCATATACATGCTTAATTTATGCATTTACCCACGCTGTTATTGTGTTAAGCAGAGACTATCCATCGGAATTCCACGTTAGGAATATTATACCTTTTCGTATTGAAAGTGTTACGAATTTCGTTCCATACATCTCGCCATTACACTTTTAATACCTAGATACGTAATCTTTTACAAACTTACGCCCGATTTCTGAATTGAGTATTCCAGTTGAGAACAACTTAAGTATCGTTCTATCGCATTGAAATCTTAACAATTGAATGAGACAAAACGATACTTAAGTCGTTCTCAGCTTGAATACTCAATTCAGAAATCGGGCGTTAGTATTTACAAGTAAATTGAATCCTTACATACTCGCGGCTGAATGTGTTATACATGCAATAATTGCAAAGTGTCATGAACAAAATCGTTTTTATAGTTACAATTTCTGATTCGTTAAGCAACATAATTAGTTACCTGGAGGCCTAGTACGAGCGCTATTTTATCGTCACGATATCGGTAAGAATGAGGTGACAGTATACGATACTAAGTAAGTGCAAAAGAGATGGTTGTTTTATATCACGTGATATCTAGTTAAAAGGTCACTCGTACTAGCTATGCTGATTGCTCACATTATTATTTCTATAAAAAAAACTGAACTGAATAAGACGTGTAGGTGCTTTTTTAGCATTTATTATTCATATAAAGATAATTTTCGAATCTAGACTCCTAACCTTTTAGTAGAAAATTTTAAATTCAATAAGAAAAAGTCTACAATAAATATTTTATAAGTCCTTTGCGCTTGTGCAACATTTTAACTGTTACAATGTGGGTGCTTATTCTGAACAACCATAGAGTTACTTCGCTTGAAATAGACTTCCGGGCCTTGCCAAAATTAGCTCGAAACACCAGCTAAATAATAAAACGGTGACTGCGAGGACAATAGGAGCATAGAATGGAATTGTAAATAATGTAAATATTTCCTGAACACGAATGGCAAGCGAATTTCGCAGGGCCGTTTCTGTACATTTGTTAGCTCTATGGTTGGGAGCTTTGCTGCGGTGAATTATGAAAATGTAGGAATGCGGTACTATTGCTGTTTTAATAAAAGGATAGGTAAAAATGTCGTCTTAAAAAAATATTAAATTCTAAATATATGCCTTGTGGTGCTGGCTAAGCCATGTAGGTGTGTCGTAAGAGGTGAGTAAGTGTATCGGGCTTTTTTAAGTAGTTTTTGGGCGATGCTGTTGGAAACCCATCACCGATACTTGTCTTTATTTCTACCATTTTGTCCCCTATCAATTTTCAAATGTGGCTGAGGAGTTTCCATCCCTAAATCTCTGGTAACCCGTTTTTGGGATTTACGTCCGTAATTATATGTATATATGTATGTCTTACCTTTGTCTTTAGCCTCATAGTCGTGAGAATACGTGTGTAGTTAGGTATCATAACTAGAAAAACACCGAAATATCTAGTGTAAGCAATATACATTTCCGCATCTTTGTATTCAACCATCGCACCCTTTATTCCTGAATCCCGTAATGCAATCTCGCAAACCCGCTCGACAATGGCTACACAACTGCCAATTAGACATCCGCCATTCTCGTTGTAGTTAGCATCCGAATTATACTGCACTAGTCATACCGCCGGTTTTGTCTTAGCTATGCTAATCACTGTGCATTCAATTTTGATTAAAACAGTGTGCTAAGTTTGAGGTAGGTGCACAAACACGTCGGTATTGGAGACGCAACATAGGTAAGGATATAGAACAAGTACTATAATGATTTGTGAAAGGAGGAGTTAATGTCAGTTTAGCAAAATAGGGGTTGGTTAGGTCTTCTAGTTTGGTAATAAATACTTTTCTTATAATTATTTTTTATCAAATTCTGTATTATTTTTATTTTCTACTATCTGGGTAATAAAGTTTCGCATGCCAAAATTTGGACCGAAGCTGAACAGATTAAAAAGAGATTGCAGAATTGTTTACAATATCTTAGTCACATACACCTTACATGGGCAACTTTAAAGGGTGGTCATAAATTAAACGATTCGAAATAAATTAAACGAAATCTCTCCGTCACAACCACCGGGTTGATGCTTTTGACCATCATGCAAAATTTGGTTGAGGTCGGAAAAACATTTTAGGAGGAGTTAGGTTATTAAAGACGGAGGTAAATTGAGTTTCGCTCCAATAAATATTTTATAAATGTCGCAGTAGGCAAATAAAATCTAGACAGTTAATTTACCGGCCTGGCTAAACTTTAGTCAGCCCTGAAGTTAGTTACTTAATAATTAGATGATTCAAATATCAAATTGAAACGCAAACGTTCACGAAGTATATCCCCGAAGAGGGTGGCAAAGGCACTAACACTTCAGAACATCACGTGACTTTGTCCCCTGGTGTTCAGAGTACCCGTTGTGCTTGGACAGTGCACTCACGTGATAGCGGGCAGGCAGCAGGCAATACACTGTCACACGACTAAGAACAACTCTATACAAAAACGCTTTATGAATTTCATCTTGATACTTGCATACTCGTCTACCCAAGTTTGTTTCCATTCAATCGTACTTTATAGCAGTAAACAGCAATGACAAACCACAGCCTTCAGGTTTTCGTTACCACTCATTGTCACCCGAATTAAATTCAAACCACTCAGCTGACCAATTCAGCCATAACCAATTTACCGTAGTGCTAACAAACTAGAGAATCAGTATGGTTGGAAGATCGGTCTCGTTAATTCTTTCAAATATCAGCTTAGCTATTTAATTAAAAATATAAATATATACGGACATAATATGTCATTTATGTATAACTAGCTTTATGCCGTGTAGTGCCGGCTTAGAATGTCGGTACCCCTTTCTACCCACGGGTGTCGCAAGAGGCGACTAAGGGTATAGGGGCTTTTTAAGTGGTTTTTGGGCGATGTGGTTGGAGACCCGTCACCAAAAACATTTATTATTACCATCTTTTCCCCAATCAACTTCCAAAAGTGGCTGAGGAATTTCTCATTCCAAAGCTCTGGCTACCCCGTTCAGGGATTTATAGCCGTGAGTATATGTATGTATGTCATATATGTATAACTAGCTTTTTCCTTGCGACTTCGTCCGCGTGGACTACATTTTGTTGCATCCAGTTTACATCCAAAATACCAAAACACTATCTTAACTTCTGTTGTTTTATTAGTTGTAATAGATATAAAGAATATTGAGGCTTTTTAAGTGATTATTGGGCGATGCAGTTGGAGACCCGTTTGACTACCTTTTCCCCATTCAACTTCCAAAAGTGGATAAACAACTACTATCTCTGATGCTGTGGCTACCCTTTTTTGGAATTTATAGCCGTTAGTATATACCTACTCATGAATGATTGATAGATGAATTTCATATATTCCTTTTTGTAGTGGTTATAACAGTCAATCGCTTAAAATTTCAAATTTCTAGATACAGTGATGTCAAAAATCTCTTTACTAATATATATGTACTTGATATTTCATAAGAATAATGAATCAAACCATTTTGTACCAAGTTTCTAAGTCACATCCAATGTCTAATTCCTCGGCTCTGGCTACCCCTTTTACAGGGATTTATAGCCGTGAGTTTATGAATGCATGTATGTTTCTAAGTTCAAAAATTAGAATATCTTTATAGTAAGTATATAAAGCAGTTTCGCGCTGCGGTGGCGACCCGTTGGTGATTGTGTGAGAGTTTGTAGCCGATCAGTCATAGATGGCAGTTTTAAAATAAATTGTAATTTTATAATATTTACAAACTGATTGGCCCGACAGATCTCGAATTATCACAAAAGTTTAGTCTGAACTGAACTATTTATAACAAAGAAAAAAAGAAATCATACCGCGATGTGGAAAGCAAATACTCGCGCCATCTAGTAATACAATCCATACATTAGTAAGAATTTGGTTTGGAATGTTTCTATTCACCCCGCATCGCTAAACTTAGCGTGTCTATTCTCCCCGTCGCGCTAAAAGGTTATGGTTTTTTGATGCTCCTGTGGGAATCCTTGTGAAATCCCGGATAAAATAATATCCTATATGTTGGCCAGGTGTATAAGCTACATTCATGCCAAATTTGATTAAGATCCGTCCGGTAGAATTAACGTGATGACCGGGCATACAGACAAACAGACAGACAGACAGACAGTATTTTTTATCAAAAAACACAAAAATGGCTTCAGTAACGAAAATAAAACATATTCCACCGGTTTATATTTTTTTCTCTTCCATACATGCATACATACATACATATACTCACGCCGTTAATTCCCATTGGGGTTAGCAGAGGCTATCGATCGCCACTTCGTACGATCCTGGCAAACCTCTCTTGCTTCGTCTACATCCATCAATCTTTTCATACATGCTCTTTTATTCTTCATACTTCGGACGCCTGCCTTTTTGAGCACACTTTCAATTTGGTCCAAGTGTGTCTTTCGTGGCCGTCCTCTACTAACATTACCTTCCACATTAGCTCTATAGATACCTTTTATCAATTTCCTATCATCCATCCTCTCGATGTGCCCAAACAATCTCAACATTCCTTTTTCTATCTTACTTACAATATCATCTTTTATACCACACCTTTCACGAATCACATTTCAATTTCAATCTCTTCCATGTACAATTTTAACCTCGGTACATTCTTATTATAGTATATAGATAGATAGAACATATGTATTTGTTTTGTTTAAGTTACTTTGGACATTTATTTGTACTAAGTTAACTTGATCTGTGTAATATAATATATGATTGTATATATAATGATTTGTGTTATGCTATACTATCTCGACGATATATTTAATATTACAAATACACATATAATAACGTTCAAGACTAAGAAACAATCATCCAAGCTGCATCACATAAATGTTGCTCTCAGCGGGGATCGAACCCGCACCTCCGGACCGATCACTATCGACTCGGCTACGGACGTCGTTGTAATTGTATACAATCATTTCATGAGCGGGCTATGTATTCAAAGGGCAGGCAAATCTAATCAGATGAATGCATCATTGACTTCTTCTTCTGCTAAATTGACGTTTCAATTGATAATGCATTGACTAACTACATCAGTACAATATATTGCATACATATACTCACGGCCATAAATCCCTAAAAATGGTAGCCAAAAATTTAGAGCTATAAACCGCTTGGCCACATTTGGAAGTTGATAGGGGCAAAAGGGTTCAAATAAGGTATCATTGGAGATGGATTTCCAACCGCAATGCCCAAAAAAGACTTAAAAAAGCCCTATACACTTAGTCGCTTCTTACGACATTACTTAGAAACTAAAGAGACGTTGATTGAAAGACGTGCCAAATAGTGTATTTGTCAAGTGCGATCTAGTTTCCACTGTGTCCCATGTGTAGTACGACTATTATAAAAAGAGTAAAGGCAGAAATGGCGAAATGAATGATGTAGATGGATTTGTAACCACGTTTCGTACCAAGTCACCGCAGTTAAGTAAAGAATTAAAACTTTGCCCCTCTTTTTGTCAAATACATACATACATACATGCATATTATTCTTGTGCCGTTATCCCCATTGGGGTAGGCAGAGACTATGGATCTCCATTTTGTACGATCTTGTCAAATCCTCTCTAGTTTCGTTCACGTCCATCAATCATGAAAGAAGACATGTTTTACAAGAAATTACTCGGAACGTTGAGAAGAGACGTTGATTGAAAGACGTGCCAAATAGTGTATGTGTCAAGTGCAATCTAGTTTCCACTGTGTCCCATGTAGTTCTGTAGTGGTGCGACTATAATAAAAAATAGTAATTGCACAAGAGAACTTAGCTCTTTGCCATAATATGACTGAAAATTATTTTTTTGTTAAATTACTCGAAACTAAAGAGACGTTGATTGAAAGACGTGCCAAATAGTGTATGTGTCAAGTGCGATCTAGTTTCCACAGTGTCCCATTTATGTACTACAGTGCGGCTATTATAAAAAAAAAGTAATGGCACAAATAGTTAAAAGAAAAATAGATGGATGAAAATGACATGATAGTCCAATGGGTAGAACACCCGCCCGAAAACAGAAGGGCGTGAGTTCCAATCCTGGGTCGGCCCTACACCTATTTGTCTTTTCTAAAGTCATATGTGTGGTTAATTTATCATGGTTGTTAACGGTGAGGGAAAACATCGTGAGGAAACCCACATAGCTAAGTTGTACTTAGTCATGTGACAGTGTATTCGTACCAAATGGCGATAGGCCTGCCCCCTATCACGTGAGTACACTGTCCAAGCAAATCGTGGGTACCTTCTCTGGACACTAGATGACGCTGCCATGTGAGTTCAGAAGTATTGTTACCTCTGCCAACCCCTTCGGGGATAAACGGCGTGAACGTTTATGTTGATGGATGAAAAAAAATAGCTTCTTCCCATAATATGTCTGACAGTTTTTTTTATAACAAATTGCTCAAAACTAAAGAGACGTTGATTGAAAGACGTGCCAAATAGTGTATGTGTCAAGTGCGATCTAGTTTCCACTGTGTCCCATGTTCTGTAGTGCAGTGCGGCGGAGTAGGGCGCCGCGCCAAATTACTACATTTGACACGGCCACTGCCCATAGACGCAATAAACTTTAGACTTGGTTGGAATTGGAATTTATAACGTTTTTCTGTCGGATTCTGTTTCAATTGTTTTATTTGTTGGATTTATTTTGTGAAGTTGAACTTTTTAGTTTTTGGTTAAATAAGTTTGGATAAAAACGGGAGTTCTGGTCTTCATATCGGGAACGTTAATAGTAATAGGATACCTATCTTTTCTAAAACCTTTTCAACCCATTATAGGGCCAGGTATGATCAAAAATTCATTGTATTTCACTTCTATTTGAAGCTAGGTAAGGTTGAAATTATGGTGGTCGCTATATGCCCTCTGCCTTATAAAGGGTTAACATTTATTCCTGTGTTACTTCCATGAAAAAAATATTTTGATAATCTTATAAGTGATTAAACGTGGTGATATTCCACTAGGTACGATGTTGTTACACTATTAATACTGTTCTGTTTTCCTGTTATAAACTAATATATTTTACACGTAGTTTGAAAAGGTACGAAAGCTATTTATGCGTATGGTTTTAAGAGTAGACCTCCAGGATTTTAATGTTGAAATTCCTTCCTTCGTGGAGAATTAAACTATTGTTTAATTTATATCAAGTTATTAATCTATACTTATAATAAATCTGTAGAGAGGTCAATTCTGTACATGAAATATACTTTCAAAATAACCATCAGGTGGTGATTAGGGATCGATACTGATGCCAAAAATGCAATCAGTAAAATTTTTGTCTGTCTGTCTGTCTTTCTGTCTGTCTGTCTGTCTGTCTGTCTGTCTGTCGGTTTGTATGTTCCTTATGGAAACAAAAACTACTCAACAGATTTTAACGAAACTTGGTACAATTATTCTTCATACACCTGCGCAGGTTTTTGTATACTTTCCAGCAGAGTAGTAAAGGGGAATTTTGGGTAATTTTGGGAAAAAGGGAGAAGTTACTCCATTTTTTAAGCTTCCGTCGCGTGTGCAGCCTCAATGGTTAAACTTACATAAAAATCATGTGTGACGGAAATATTTTTCATAAAATTATCTAAAAGAAAATCCTCAGCAGTTTATGTCTATCTTTTACGGTTGGCTCACAATAACACGTGTAATTCCTGATAGCTTAGCAGTTCGGATCATTCTGATTATATTTGTTTACTTTTACGTTTGTAAACGTTTCATTCATCCCAAATTTAAAAAAGGTAACATTATTACCTATTCAATAAAAAAAGAATCATAGAAATCGGTAGACAAACACCGAAATTATACATAAAATAAGCCATCGCGCCCGTGATCAAAACCAAATCTTTACTAATTTACATATAACATACTAGATGGCGCGAGTAGTTGCATCCTAAATCACGGAATGATTTATTTTTTAGATTGTTATAAATACTTCATAGTGTTTTATTTAAAAATTTGCTATTAAACGGAAATACTGAACCGTTCATCAAAGCGCATTTAAAATCACCAAACTACACTGTTTAGGGAGTGCTATAAATTTAATAAATTGAAAACATTGCGCTGAATTTCACAATGCTTGAGCAGTGACTGAAGAAAGAAACCCCAGATATTTAAAAAAACAACGCTACCCGTGCGAAGCTGGGACGATCCACTAGTAGATATATAAAAGCATATAAAGTTTCATAAACACACATAATATGATGTACTTATTAAAAAACAACAAAGAAAGTTATTAATATTCAAAGCGAAATTTTAAATTAGTTTTTCTGACATTGCGAAGCTGCATTTCACAGGAAATAGACTTGAATTTTAAATGTATTTCATTAATATCTGTTATTAAGTGCATTTACTCTGAGCAGGTTGTAGCAAGTATGATCGCTATCAGTAAAATGATATACCAAGCTTTAAAATCACCAACATAATGTTATCCAATTGTTGTTTACTTAGTCTAACACCATTAATTTGTTTTTGGTTGTCAGGCACTGAATATCACCATTTTATCTTTGAAATACACAGAAAGGTTGTTTTTTAATACATTTCAAGATATTTTCCAATATTTTGTAGAAATGAAACTTCGAGGTGATACATTAGCTTATATCTAGGAAGTTAACAAAACTAAATACATTTATTAAGAGCAATTAAACATTTCTGCAATTTTATAACTCTACAAATATCAAGCCTGTTGACGTTTCTCGTTACTCTAACAAATGCCTGAAATGGTTACATATTTGTCACCTCTACGAGTTTATGTAGTCTTTGTACGTTGCACAGAAGAGCCGCGTCGTGTCTCGTCTGCGAAATAAGATATTGCTTGCTCTTTGGTTAGTTTTTCTAAGAAAATGTTCAGTCTCAATTCAATTTTCTTATCAATTTTGTTTGCAGTTCAGCCGGCGGAGTTCGCTTCTGAATATTTTAGAAATGGTTTACGGCAATATAAAGTTAAAGTGATTGTAGACTGTACGTACTGAGTTACTCGTACCAATAATGATGGGATTTTTTTTATTATATGTTCTTATGTTAGGTATGTTTTTGCTCTGCTCTGCTATTATTACATATCCTGTATTTACAAATTTTGCCCGCTTTAGGGAGTAACGAATTTAGTTAATGTGAAACTATTAGTACATAATTTTAGTGTACTAATTAATTAGGGAAAGAAAAGTTTCGACACCAGCAGGACCAACCCGGGACCTCCTGGTCTACGCCTCGGTCGCTCTGCGAACTGAGCTATGGTGCTAAGTTAGCAACCACTGATGCGAAACTTGTATTTTATTTGCTTTTTAACACCTTACTGGTGTTCTTTTCTTAATTGATTAGTAAAATAATCCCTACATAAGGTTTCATGCACATTGAGATTCTTATTTGAAGAAACTCATTTGAGATTGTTAAAATAAAAGCTTTTTTTAATTATGACTATAATATATCATAACTATATCGACCATTTCAGTTCTCTTCTTTTTTGCCATTTATAGGCTTTTTTCTACTTTAAATTACTCAACCATACACTTAACAGGATTAGCTACACTATTTGTACATAATCAGCATCAAAGCCCCCATTTATCCCCACCAGGGGGCTTAAGCCTAACTTGAATAGTTTGATTTGGTCCACCTCATTGGCCTCATGCAAATTGGGAGACTAACGATATTTAAATATATTATGGCTTACGTGATATTCTGCGTGAACGTTTATGTTATGTATGTTATAGCTTTAACTGACACAAAATTAAAAGAGCACGTATGAAAAAGTTTATGGATGTACACGAAGCTAGGGAGGTTTGCCAAATTCGTACAAAAAGGTGTTCGATAGTCTCTGCCTACACCAATGGTAACTATTGATTGTCTTTTTGAATTAATTTGCAATATCATCATCGTCCACGTAAAGACGTCCACTGCTGGACATAGCAATATACGTGTATCTAAACCCAAATAGCCGAGTTTTACTCATTTACATGCCAGTCAATACGTACAAAGGACCCCTATTTCTTAAATGCACTTTACGGTCAAAAATTGCTGAACAATAGGCGACAAAAAGGAAAAGCGATACTCAGAAGGACTCATCAAGGGCCTGTTACGTCTATGATAGACGGTATAAACAGTGTCTGAGTTAAGGAACTCCAGTGTTTTGACTGCACCTACGTTGGTGACTATGTAGGTGGTACTATGTAGACCAATTCGAGACCTACAAAGCCTACCACATTTAGAACAAGGGAAGTCAGAAGGACTAGTACCTCTGCAACCCCGTAAACTATACACTACGTTCACATGATTACTAAGAGCAATAACCAAACCACAAATTGCATGTCATTTCCGTTTGTAATAGTAATATGGAATAGTTGAAATACAGTCAATTATCGGTCCCATATTGCAATGTGAATGAGAGATTTGAACAGTAATTTATTATCAAAATTCACGAATTTAATGAGGTTATTTCAAAACAACATGATGGAAAGTTAGCTGCTAAAATTGTGGCCTTGTACATTATGGAAGTGGATTTAATTTTGGTTTAATGATAGCCTATAATTAGAATGTTTTGTTAATGATAGCCAGCTTGATTATATGTTACCTAAATATATTCCTTACTGCCCATATATGTCCCCGCCAAGGGGCTCGAGCCTACTCTATACAGGGTGATTTGACCTTAGTCCACCACGCTGGCCAATTGAGAGTTGGCAGACTAACGACTACTACCATAATAGTATCTGACTACCGACGGCTTAACGTGCCCTCTGAAGCACGAAATCCTCATAATTTTCGGAAAATCAGGTGATTCCAATTTGCAATATCCTTCCAAACTGGGTTAAATTTCACAAATTTAAATTTGTGAGTTTCTCCCGGGGATCGTTCCCGAGACCTCCGTACTTGAAGCCAAGCGTTAAACCGCGATACCACGGCGCCAGCACCTACCTATACCAGTACTCATTATAATTAGAAAATCCTCAACTTTTTAAAGATGATCCGGGAAAATATTTTAATATTAATGTTATTAGTAATTGGTCTCCAGCCATTTCGCTCAACAATCACTTAAAAAGCCCCAATACTCTTAGTCTTACGATACCCGCGGGAAGAAATAAATTACTGCTTTATATTTGAAATGAAACAATTTCATTTTCATTCCTTTATCAAGGGTGCAACTTTAAAAATATAATACAATTAGCTTATTGTAATCCGACACGGTTTAGAATAGCCCTAACCCATATTTTCCGGTGGGTGTACGTAAGAGGCGACTAACGGCATTGGGGCTTTTAAGGGATTTTTGGGCGATGCGGTTTAAGACCCATCACCGACCACATTTATTTCACCGTCTTTTCCCCACGCAACTTCCAAAAGTGGCAGAGGAATTTCTGATTCCCTAGATCTGCCTACCCCTTTAAGGGATTTATAGCCGTGAGTATATATATGTATATATTGTAATACCTGTTAGCTGTGTAGTGTCGGCTTAGATAGCTGTGTAGTGTCGGCTTAGAATAGCACTACCCCATTTCTTCCGGTGGGTGTACGTTATAAGCGACTAACGGTATTGGGGCTTTTAAGGGATTTTTGGGCGATGCGGTTGAAGACCCATCACCGACCACCTTTATTTCACCGTCTTTTCCCCACGCAACCTCCAAAAGTAGCTGAGAAAATTCTAATTTCTCAGCTCTGGCTACCTCTTTTAGGGATTTATAGCCGTGAGTATATGTATGTATATATTGTAATATCATGGGTCTCCCAGAATACCCATATTTGAACCAATTTAAATTCTTCGTTTTAAAATATATCTTGACGTCCACCATTCACGATTTTGCGCTTTGTGTTAATTGAAGTACTATTATATACCCTTTAGGAGCCCTAACACGAGCGCTATTATATCGTCACGATATCTGTTAGAATGCGATAGCTGTATAAGATACTATGTAAGTGCGAAGAGATGTTTATATTACGCGATATCTAGTGAAAAGGTAGCTCGTACTGGCTATGTTATAAAAGAAGCATAAATATAATCATGAGTCCACCGTGGGTCATAATTGCAAAAGTCCAAACCAATTTGCCAAATGTCCATATTGACCGTTGCAAAGTGCTTTTCTCAGAAACGACTATACAATTCAGACTACAATAAAATATGAAATAAAATTTAATTGCTTTAAAACGGTAAAAGCTGGTTCATGAATATAACAATTTAAATAACCATTAAGCATTTATTAAGACACTTTTGTCACAGAAATATGACAGAGTATTCCACAATAGTGTCAAGCGGAAGTCATCCGTTGAGTATCGTTGTTGAATTTGCATTTTGCTCGTTAATATGGAGCGGGACATAAATTTTCATTTTAAACACCCTGTAAGTGCGACAGTTCGGCGCCTGTATAGCCGACTGCTCATCAATAGTGATAGTTAATTCTAAGTACAAGAATTGTGTGTTGTAAGAATAGTAAAAAGTCAATATAATAAAAATTACATATATTAAAAACAATTCGGTATTCTCAAGTGATAGCTTGAGAATTATGAATATTTCAGCCAGTGTATGTTGAGTGTTATGGGGATAAGATAGTAAATTAAAGAGTAATTTACTTAAAAGTCCTGAAACCCTAAGACGCCTCTCAGAAAGACAGCAGTAAGATGTGGCCTGCATATAAACATTGTACACTAGAGTGTAAGCTCTAATTTACACTGGTTTTGAGCCGTGGCCCTAGAAAACTAAATAAAAATAAAGACAAAATTTATACAACAAAACATTAAACCGGGGCCCTAGAAAACTATATACAAAAAAGACAAAATTTATAAAACATTTGAAAATTAACCACTGTGAATACAAAACAAAAATCTGACAATATTAACAATTAATCATATTTATTTATTAATTTGGCACACATACAGTACAATTACTTAACATAATATTTTACAACATTTAATCAAATCAGTTTAGTAAATGTACCTTAATAGTGGGCACAGCATGTTAAAAAAATAAAATTTATACGTATTTACAAATTATAAAGAACTAATTGTTAAAATTAAATTAAATTTAAGAAACACAATAAAAAACAAATCAAGACATAAAAAATATAAATTATCATTAGAGTTTAAAGTTCAAGCATAGAAAATAAAATAAATATAATTAAAATTTCACGAACATAATCTATTCCTAATTCCATTACGAAAAACCAACAGCGAGTCATGATATTATTATATATTGTTATAGAATGCTCAGTCTTCTATCTAATCTGAATTTGATTTTAGGACATTCAAAGTAAATCAATACTATAATAAGATTGTACCGAGGTCAAAACTGTACATTGAAGAAAAAAAATAGAAACCGGTGGAATATGTCTAATTTTCGATACTGAAGCCAAATTTGCGCTTTCTGAAAAAAATGTCTGTCTGTCAGTCTGTGTATCTGGTAATCACGTTAATCCTACCACACGGATCTTGATCCAATTTGTTAGTAATGTAGCTTATACTCCTGGCCAGCATATAGGATATCATTTATCCCGGATTTCGCAAGGGTTACCACAGGAGCACAAAAAAAAATAACTTTTATGTGGTTCCCCATATTTACACGATTCATTTTTTCATTGCACGACTTTATCAGACTCTTCATTAATAGTCTTTTTGGAAAAAATGAGTGTTTCATCCATTTACATCAAAATAAATGTTATTTTAATTGTTTGTCAATAGTATGTCTACTAGATATATAGCTTATCAAAAATTAGAAGTCAACACTAAAGTCTTTGTGGCGTAGCGGTATACCGTTTGGTTAATTCTAAACGAACGGAAGACCCAGGTTCGAATCTCAGGGACCACAATCTTTTTATGTTTTTTTTTGCTTTTGTGTTAGCTTAGAATAGTAGGAAGACCTATTCCTTATTTTTCTCATTCAACTATGCGAATATGTATGAATAAACATAATTGAAAGTATATTGTATGAATATTGCTTATTAATTTGGTATACATACATACATACATACATATTCTCACGCCGTTAGTTCCCATTAAATTGGTATATCTGAGAATATGTTTATAAGTTATATTTTTTTTTAACTTTTCTTAAACTAATATTCCCATAGATATATTATGCTTTACTTACGCATAAACTAATATTCTGTTTAAGCCTCAGAATTCGTAGTTTGTAAATAATAGCACATATATCTCAATTTTAATTTAGTACCGCCATCTATGAATTATTGGCTGCAATATCTCACACATCACCGACGGTCAGTGTAAGGGGCAGCCCCGGGCCGACACCGCAGCGCCAAACTGCTATCCATACTTGCTAAAGATATTCTCATTTTTGAACATAGAAACTTGGTACAAAATGGTTTGTTTCATGATTCTTATGAACAATTAAAAAGGTTTTTTGGTACTCACCCTAAGGGATTGAAATATAGTATACAGATTTTTGACATTTCTGTATCTAGAAATTCGAAACTTTGTGCGATTGATTGATATAACCACTAAAAATAAAGAATATATGAAATTCATCTATAAATGAATCATGAGTATATACTAACGGATATAAATCCCAAAAAAGGGAAGGCACAGTTTCAGAGATAGTAATATTTTATTCACTTTTGGAAGTTGAATGGGGAAAAGGTAGTCAAATAGGTCTCCAACTGCATCGCCCAATAATCACTTCAAAAGCCTTAATGTTCTTTATATATATTACAACGCCCGCGGGAATATAAATATAAAAAAACAGAAATTAAGATAGTGTTTTGGTATTTCGGATGTAAACCGGATGCAAAAAATGTAGTCCACGCGGACGTAGTCGCGGTCAAAAAACTAGTTTTATAAATAACTATCGTACTTAGGACATATCAACATGTATGTTAAGGAAACAAAATAAAATTCCCAACACAAACCCATCTTTCACTGCTTCCCTCAATTTAATCTTAATTAAACTAAAGTTTCTAGCAAAGACCAAGAGCATCCGAGTAAAGACAGTTGGAACTAACGGATCCCCTGACGTATCTAGCAGACTCGCTAATTGTGATTTACGATCAGCTCTTAATTGGAGCGACTTTCATAAATAAAAGAGTATTAATGATAGATCAGGGGTGAGTCATTCTATTGATTTCACTTGGCTTAAGGTGGCGTGGTAAGTTAGAATAGAATATAATGGAAAACTTTTATTTCACGTCTTAATTGTCTATTTTACCCCCGCATTTTGAATCTTCCCTACCCTCGAATTTCGCTTGTGACATCACTCCTCCGACCGATCCCTACCTAACTTAGCATGATTGTCATAAGCATCGAATACCAGGTAGTGACGGAGAGGTTTTTTGGAAAACAAAAAAAAATATTATTGAGGAATCATTACCCTTAAAAGTTTCCCACTGAAGTCTATGGGAAACAACTGTAAAGAAAACTTCGCTTCAATTTGGCATCGCGAAGCTTTCAATAACAATATAAATAAAAACAATACGATTTTGCAATGAAATACAACCGGCGCAGCGGCCTTAAAAAACTATGTTTTTCGGACAATTCATAGATGGTAAGTAGAACATAATTAATGAAAGAATTTGGGTTTAGTTTCGCTTTGGGTACAGTAATTATAGGATTAAACACAATTTTGGCTATAGATAAGTGTTCATTTTCTCTCCAATCCCTCCGTCCATTCCGATTATGTAAAAATATAAAATAAAAAAAATATTTGCTTATATAGAATATAACAGCGAGAGTAGATCTCTTTAAGTAACATTACCCTATTCATTTTCGTTAGGGCATCTACAGTAAGTGATGTTGGATAAATTTACAAACACTAGACATTGCATTATTCAGTGTTTCCGATTATTTAACTTTAAAATGTAGTTAAAAAAGCGACGTGATAGCACAATGGGAACACCGGTTATCGTGCAAGCGACTAGTGTTCAAATCCCGGGTCGAGCCTACACCAATTTGTCTTTTCTAAAGACATATGTGTGGTTAATTTATCATGGTTGTTAACGGTGAGGGAAAACATCGTGAGGAAACCCACATGGCTGAGTTGTACTTAGTCATGTGACAGTGTATTCGTACAAAATGGCGATAGGCCTGCCCCATATCACGTGAGTAAACTGTCCATTCAAAACGTGGGTACTCTGAACACCAGGTGATAAAGTCACATGATTTTCAGAAGTATTAGTACCTCTTCCAACCCCTTCGGGGATATTCGGCGTGAACGTTTATGTTATGTTATTATGTTAAAGAAAGGCTCAAAAGATCTGGCTAGTACTATTCACAGATTCACCTGTGATTTCTTAATTAGATAGCTATGTAGCTATGGATATAGTGTCTATTTAGAATATCACTTAGCCTTTTCTTAACGCGAGTGTCAGAAGAGATGAGGTTAAGGGTTTTCGAGGTTTCTTGGGTTTGTGGGTTTCTGGTGATTGTGGGACATCCCTTATTTTGCAATCCTCAAGGAACATCCAAAAATGGCTCAAACATTTCTATATGACGCTATGGCTAACTTTTTTGGGAATCACAACCTTGAGTATAGGTATATACTTGTAGTCTAAGAGCCCGCGACGGCCAGACCTTCCTGTAATAATAAAAGCTAAAAGTTTTTCTATGTGTGCCTATAGTAAAGGTAAGAACGATCCCCACCCGTGATACCTGGCTAGTGGTGGCTTTGGCAGGTAACAGGTAATAAAGGTGTATACAATTTTATCTTAAATTTATTAATTTATAAAACTTATTTTTTATGTATTTTACTTATAACAATATCAGAACTTACGTCACGCATCACCAGATGATATGTTTTAAAAGCTGAATTTTATATATGTTAATTGGAGAACTATTAAATGATGTTTCTTTAATAGCCAGACACATTCAAGGGTTCTATCATTCTGCCAGACGCATTGAAAAGCGTAGAAAATGTGAGAGCGCGGTGCTGATGTACTAACTGGTATGTACGGGTGACGGCAATTGTTCTCGCGATGGTATTTTTGCGTAATATTTGTTCAGGCGTTAAGTCTGAACAAGTACTCTTATGTTTTCTTTCAGATCTTCCATAAAACCTTGTTCTGATAGTTTTTTTCTTTATGTGGGCGTTAACTGACTGACTCACTGATCGTCAAAATAGAACTAGTACTTCCCATAGACCTACAGAGCTGAAATTTGGTACAGAGGTAGATTTTAACGCCCACATAAAGAAAAAACTATCAGAACAAGGTTTTATGGAAGATCTGAAAGAAAACATAAGAGTACTTGTTCAGACCTAACGCCTGAACAAATATTACGCAAAAATACCATCGCGAGAACAATTGCCGTCACCCGTACATACCAGTTAGTACATCAGCACCGCGCTCTCACATTTTCTACGCATTTCAATGCGTCTGGCAGAATGATAGAACCCTTGAATGTGTCTGGCTATTAAAGAAACATCATTTAATAGTTCCCCAATTAACATATATAAAATTCAGCTTTTAAAACATAACGTTAGTAAAATTACAAAATATTATAGTTTAGGGGTGTCTGGCAAGGGGTTGGAACCGTATAAAGCGTCTGGTAATGCGTGACGTAAGTTCTGATATTGTTATAAGTAAAATATATAAAAAATAAGTTTTATAAATTAATAAATTTAAAATAAAATTGTATACACCTTTATTACCTGTTACCTGCCAAAGCCACCACTAGCCAGGTATCACGGGTGGGGATCGTTCTTACCTTTACTATAGGCACACATAGAAAGACTTTTAGCTTTTATTATTACAGGAAGGTCTGGCCGTCGCGGGCTCTTGCTCTATTGGTGGCAGATGCGTCGAAGATATGACAAACCAAACTGTCTACACGGAACACGGGCAAACGTCATTTGTCATCATTACCACCTTCGAGTAGACGAGGGCGGGGGGGGACAGACTGATTTGACTTCAGAATATGAATCCAGAATATTGCAGTCATAGTCATTTTGGCATAGTAAAGTCATCTGTACTTATAAAAAAATACCCGACTATATGTTATAACTCCGAATAAATAGAATGCACGGGTGGACTAGACTGTCTCAGTGGCGTTTGAAAACTAGGTATGGGAAATAACAATAGATTTATGTGAAATTGACATTAATAAAAAAAAATACCGCCCGTTTTCAAAAATTATAGTCAGTTTTTTTACCTATATTTTAACAATTAAGACAGTTGATGTTTTAAGTTTTATTTAAATAAACTGCTAAAATTACCCATCTCTAAACTAAATGTTTCGCTTCTACAAAAACCTTCAGTTTTTGCGTGTAATTATTTTTGTGCCATCTTCATATTCCAGAGACCAATCACAGAAGTCTTCGCAGTCCGTATCCTCTCCGGAAACAAGACAATCGATATCGAAATATGGCGTTCTAATCATCCTAATTACTATACTGCTTGGTCAATGTATTAGTTATTAAATTAAGTTAGATGTGATAAAATCATAGGGTTTTTTTTTGACTTCAAGAGAATACAGACCCCTGACTTCAAAACTATTATTAATGAAAAATTTAAGCCAACACTTATAAAAGAATTAATAAAATGGATATATGATATGTTCTCTAATTTTTAAGGTGAGTGCTAGGACAGTTAGACTATATATACACATAAATTGGTAATAATATTTTGAATACACACAAATATCACCAACACTGCTATAAACACTGCCTGAACAAGGTCCATAGTGTTGTATTGTTATAAAATTTGTAACCATGTAATAGCTATGGAATGCAATAAATAAATAAAAAAATAAAAAAAAAAAAATCCCAAAAAGAGGTAGTAAAGTGAGAGATTTAGTGTAAGAAATTCATCACCAACTTTTGAAAGTAACTTAACTTTGGAGAAAAGAGAATTTTAGATGAATCTACTGATTTTGAAATAAAATCAGAAAATTTTACTGATTTCTGGCATTCAATTATTCCGCCCGAGTTATTTGCGTTATGAGCTGTTGCGGACTCTTTATAAAATTATATTGCTCAAAATCAGTAAGACAAAGATTATTGTGAAGAAGAAACATCACATTCATTTATTTAAATTAAGGTCAGTTATACAATGATATCATTAATAGTGTCTACCTACCCTTATGTGAACAATATTATTAAAATAAAAGAAGTAATGGATACTTAATAACATACATACATACATACATATACTCACGGCTATAAATCCCTTAACGGGGTAGCCAGAGCTTTGGAATGAAAAATTCCTTAGCCACTTTTGTAAGTTGATTGGGGAAAAGATGGTAATAATAAATGTTTTTGGTGACGGGTCTCCAACCACATCGCCCAAAAATCACTTAATAAGCCCCTATATCCTTGGTCGCCTCTTACGATCACCCACGGGTAGAAATGCGGTAGTGCTATTCTTAGCCGACACTACACGGCACTAAATAAATAGATTAACAATGTTATTTAAACAAAAAGAGCAATGTCTTTTTTTACTCACTAAAACGTAGTTTTTCTTCGTACAGTAAATTCAGAATGCTCTGTAAGTTTAAGTTTCGCGCCAAAACGTACAAGGAGCTAAAGAGCGCGATCAATCTCAATCAACGGGGATTTGTCTCTGTTGATGTATTGCCATCTCACTGTGCAGCTCTTGCCAAGCGATCGCTTATCTTAACTCATTGAGATAAGGTCCAAAATGGATGGGATTCCAATTGAGGAGGCATGGCGATAATTTTTGAAGGAATTTAATTTGTTCCTTGTTGATGTTAGTTTTGAAATATTGTTACGAACCTTGCTTTAATAAGGGAAGTTGTAACTTTATTATAAAATTTACAGTCTTATGAAAAAGACAACGTTTAAAGGCGCACGAGGACGCTATGTTATTTTTTAAGTCTGTACCATCGCGTATACTGTCTCTTTTACTTACTTATTGTTAACAATTATTTACGATACAGATACATACTGGTAAAGAGAAAAACGTTATTTTTAAAATCATATATATTTATACTTACTTACTTACTTATACTCACGCCCATTATTCCCATTGGGGTAGGCAGAGACTATCGATCGCCACTTAGTACGATCTTGACAAACCTCTCTTGCTTCCCTTACATTCATTATTCTTCTCATACATGCTCTTTTATTCTTATTATATTCATATATACTGACTTTGGTTACTGATATTATCACGGCTCAAAAACAGCAGAAAACAGTTGAGGAGAAAATTATTACTTACTGCGAAGATTACAATGGTTTTTGATTTTTGATATTATACATTGCCAAGGTTTTAAACATTATTTACGTAAAATAAAATAAACGATCAAGATGAGTTTTCTGGCGCGACAACGATTTGCAGTTTCGATATTGTATTTAACATTTTTATCAGAGGCTACCAGAGGTACGAGTAAAATCAACCGTGATAGCTCAATGGATAACAACTTAAGTCCGTCTTGCGAACAGGCGGGGGTTCAAATCCCGAGTCGGGCCTATACCCATTCGTCTTTTCTTAAGAATTATGTGTGGTTAATTTACCATAGTTGTTAACGGTGAGTAAAAACATCGGGTGGAAACCACATGACTAAGTTGTACTTAAGTGGTGTATTTATAAGTAGCTCATATTAAGTTTTATAATAAAAGTTTTATAAATTAAGTTATACAATTAAATTAAGTTACATAGTTAACATAGTGTAAGTGTTTAGCCGTGTGGCTTAGAACAACACTACCCCATTTCTACCCGTGGGTGATCGTAAGAGGCGACTAAGGGTATAGGGGCTTTTTAAGTGATTATTGGGCGATGTGGTTGGAGACCCGTCACCAAAAGTATTTATTATTACCATCTTCTCCCCAATTAACTTCTAAAAGTGCCTGAGGAATTTTCTCATTCCTAAGCTCTGGCTACCCCGTTAAGGGGTTTATAGCCGTGAATATATGTATGTATGAATGTGTAAGTGCAAGACATATGACAGTGTATTCGTATAAAATGGCGATAAGCAAAACGTTACCCACATTTTTCTGAATTATTCTAAAGTTCTAAAGTATCACTACATATGCCAGCACCTTTGATAATATATAGTGCGGACGTTTGAGTCTTTGTGTCTATAAGTGTATCGTTAATAGCATTATTTTCTACAAAAACTATTCAAGATATTAAATTTGTATAAAATCAGTACTAAAACAAAGACAGAGCATTCGCGTCTGGTGTGACTTATCTAAATACTGTTGGTGTAACGACAATTTCACTAAAACAAGTCTCGACCGGGGATTAAAAGCAGCGCTCACTTAGCGTAATTAAAAGTGCTGGGAATTTCTTGATTATTTCGCGAGATTCACAGGTTTTTGCTGAAATATGGTTGGTCTTAATATACCGGTATTGGTGATATTGGAATTATATTTTAACTAGTTGACCCGACAGATTTCGTACTGTCAAATTTACTTATGACAAAATTTTTGGCGTTTTTTCCGGTACTCTTAGTTCAATCAGCCGTGAATATTTTCTGTCTTAATTTGGGTCATTATCTAGCATTCTACCAAATTTCATTCATATACATTATGTACTATAAATCCCTAGAAGGGGTAGCCAGAGCTAAGGAATTAGAATTTACTGAGCCACTTTTGGAAAGTTGAGTGGGGAAAAGATGGTGAAATAAAGATGGTTGGTGATGGGTCTCCAACCGCATCGCCCAAAAATCCCTTATAAGCCCCAATACCGTTAGTCGCCTCTTACGTACACCCACCGGAAGAAAAGGGGTAGTGCTATTCTAAGCCGACACTACACAGCTTCATACATTTAAACTTTGACATTTATAATATTAATAGGTTATAATGTTTTTAAATTTACTTAACAATAAAACTTGAAAAATGAGTAAGGCATCGGACTGCAAGCTGTCATTAACACAGCGAAGCGTTTATAATATATAGTTTTACCATTGTATAACATACATGCATCATTGCTGTGTTGTGTCGGCATAAAGCAACACTAATCCATTACCTTCCGATTGTATCTCAGAATGCGATTAGGATACTGGGACTATTAAGTAATTTTTGGGCGATGTGATTGCAGCCATATCAACCAAGGCATATTTTGTTTCACAATCTTTTCCCCATTCAACTTCCAAAAGTGGCCGAAGTATTTTTAATTTTTAAACTATGGTTTTTATATTTTTTTTGTTTGTAATGACGTGTATAATAAATATCAGGAATCACAAAACAGAATTTTTTATAGTTTTTATCGTAACCAAAATAACAGTAGAAAATTCCCATCACTAGGAAAATCGTTGTCCGTTTCTGTAGCTGTAATGAGGTGGCAATCGCTGTAAAGTCCCTCGGGGATTCCCGCGATGCATTGAGCGACAACATTTTACAACTCCCTTTGGAATGGACACAAAAAATACGAGAATTCTCGAGCTTAGGAAAAAGGGTTTTCCCCGAGTTATAATACTGTCGTACTTGAAATGAGAACGCTTGATTAATTTTGTTTAAGTATTGTTTTAGTAAATTACTTTTTACATCATTTAAGAGAAGAATGAGGTTTACAGATTTTTTGTGAATATAAAGAAACTCAAAACGAGGTTTCTTAAGACTTCTTTGTTATAAAGATTGAATTAACATTTTACTACTTTTTTAGGCATTACACAGGCTAATCTTATAAGTAAAATTTATTATCTCAAACTCAAACGTTAACGCCATAAATCTCCGAAGGGGTTGGCACAGGTACTAATACTTCTGAACAACACGTGACATGGTCACCTGGTGTTCAGAGTACCCACGTTTTGCTTGGACAGTGTACTCACGTGATAGGAGGCAGGCCCATCGCCGTTTTGTACGAATACACTGTCACATGACTAAGTACAATTAAGGTATATGGATTTTCTCACGATGTTTACCTTCACCGTTAGCAACCATGATAAATTAACCACACATGTATCTTGACTAAAATTGGTGTAGGCTTGACCCGGGATTGAAACCCTAATCTTCTGAACGATAAGCGGTGTTGACCCCCCCTGAGCTATCACGGCTGTGATATAGTACATTTTATCTTTTTGTAGTTGTGTCTCTTCTACAGTTTGAAAATTTTCGTTCTTTGTGTATTTTATTCGTTTGTGTGTATGCCCCTAGGGAACAAACTAATGATATTTCTTATATGGCTTATAATCGTAATAATAGCTGTGCCAATGTTATTATTATTAGCCATTTATGTCCCACTGCTGGGCAAAAGCCTCTCTCCCTTTCTTCCACTCCAGACGGTCTTGAGCGGTCTCCCACCATTTCTTGTCCCAGAGACCTAACTCGTCACTCCATCTTTTCCTTGGTCGGCCACGCTTTCTCTTTACACTGGGGGTCCATTGCGTGGCTCTTTTGGCCCAATGACTACGTTAAAATTATGTGGATAAGTTAGGCTTTATGTCAGTCGTTCATAACCAAAGTTGTGCCAAATTCGCAATAGAAATTATCTTTCCGTTCATAATTTATACAAAAACTTTACTTTGTTCGATGATCTGCTACACATAGTCCTATACATATGTTTGTGAATTAATATCGAAATGGTTTTGATTTTTAGTTAGTATTTATTTCAAACGTTCACGCCGTCTATCTTCGAAAGGGTTGTAAGAGGTACTAATACTGCTGAACATTACGTGACCTGGTCACTTTGTGTTCAGAGTACCTGTAATGTGAGTGACATTACAGGTACTCTGAACACAAGTAGTACTTCGTCGTGTGACAGTGCATTTGTACAAAACCTGAATACAAAGCTTTTAATTAATCATTTTATTATTAAAGTTACCATTTGTCTTTAAACAAAAAAAGAATTATGTTTTATTCGTGTAACAAAACGTTCCCTGTCAGTTATGCTCAGTTTCGAATGAAGCAAAGTATAATTTTTCAATAAAACCATCGGAATAATATAATGCATGATAAAAGGTAGCTTGAAGGAGTATCCGAAAACGTTACGATAACAAAACGACTATTTAGCGGTAACGTTGCGATCTGAACGTGATGGGGGCGGTTAGGGTTGTCACGTTGGTGTTTTTGCAATTTATATTTAATAATTTTTTACTCGCAGACTAAACGGTTGCCTCCTTTAGTTAATAACGATGAACTATTTGTTTTATTGTTTGCTTAGTCGGTGTTTATATAAGGAAGGAAAACTTCTGGTCCGACTAGTAATAAAATATTGAGTGTAATTTAAAATGTATGATCATACAATTAATATTAATCATTTGCCTTTTACCAACTTCAGGCAGATTAATTTGTGTTTTTTAATAGCCTTATTTAATTTAGTTTTGAGATTTAGCTTAATATTAATTTACACTACTCTTCATAAATTTAATTAGTCATTTGAATACTTTAACAGTAACTCGTGATAAAGTATTGTGGATTTACGCTTATTTAATTCTGAATTACTACGTTTTCAGTACTTCTAGTATGTGTTTATGTTATTTACCGATAATAAATTAAGAACGTGATAACCCTTAAGTATCTTAAAGTGTTTGGCGTTTGAGGGATCGGTGCGGGGGAGGCAGGGTGGTTACTTTTTACGAGGATTTGTTTTGATAGTTCTAGACGAGACGACGCGCGTGACTTGGTTACTCGTATTGTTTAAGATTCATACATACATAGATACATACATATACTCACGCCATTAGTTACCATTGGGGTAGGCAGAGACTATTGATCGCCACTTCGTACGATCCTGACAAACCTCTCTAGCTTGGTTTGATGGTTTGGGCACATAGAGAGGATGGATGATAGAAAATTGGTAAAAGGGATCTATAGAGCTACTGTGGATGGTAATGTTAGTAGAGGATGACCACGGAGAACACACTTGGACCAAATTGAGAGTGTGCTCAAAAAGGCAGGCGTCCAAAGAATGAAGAATAAAAGAGCATGTATGAAAAGATTGATGGATGTAAACGAAGCTAGAGAGGTTTAAGATTCATATGTACGCATACGCATATATACTGAGAGAGACGAAGGGAACTGAAACTCAAACGTTCACGCCGTATATCCCCGAAGGGGTTGGCTGAGGTACTAATACTTCTGAACATCACGTAATTTTGTCACCTGGTATTGAGGGTACCCACGTTTGGCTCTAAAAAAGATTTTGTTAAGGCTTGCTGCAGTTTAAATGAGTATATATGATGGAGGAAACTACTTGTTGTCACTAGGGCTCTATAGAAGGTATTTTCAGACGTACACCTAAATTGTAATCTACGATTGTACATTGTTTGTTGGAGTTTTCTTTGCCTAAAAAGTATTCTCTAAACTTGAAATAGGATCACAATCAAACGTATTAATAAGTTTTGTACCAGTATTTGTACAATGTTTTTTCTCTCTTTTTACAAAGCTCTCTCTCTCTAACTCTCACTCCATATATCCCTGAAGAGATGTTTTAATACTTCTGAACAACACGTGTCATTATCACCTTTTGCTTCAGAGTACCCACGGTTTGCTTGGAAAGTTTATGATAAGGAGCAGGCCAATCACCGTTTTTTGTTAAATTAGCTCTACAATAAAATCTGTATAAAATAAAAAACCTTATCAAAAGCTACTCAGAATGATCCGCAAACACACAATTCTCCAATACCTCATCTACGAAATATGTAACTCATATATTATTGCACCAATTTGTCTTTTCTAAAGACATATGTGTGGTTAATTTATCATGGTTGTTAACGGTGAGGGAAAACATCGTGAGGAAACCCACATGGCTGAGTTGTACTTAGTCATGTGACAGTGTATTCGTACAAAACGGCGATAGGCCTGCCCCCTATCACGTGAGTACACTGTCCATGCAAAACGTGGGTACTCTGAACACCAGGTGACAAAGTCACGTGATGTTCAGAAGTATTAGTACCTCTGCCAACCCCTTCGGGGATATGCGGTGTGAACGTTTATGTTTATGTATGTTATTATTGCGATATATATCGTTCACAAACAAACCTGTTCTAAATAAAAAATAACTGAAAAATTGCCGTATAGTGCCGGCTTAGAATGTCACAGCCCTTTCCTACCCGCGGATGTCGTAAGAGGCGAGAAGGTATGGGGCTTCATTAAGTGGTTTTTGGGCGATGCGGTTGGATATCCATCACCGACGCTACTTTATTTGTACCATCTTGTCACATATCAACTTTCAAACATGACTGAGGAGTTTCTAACTCTGAAGCTCTGGCTACCCCTTTTAGGGTTTTATAGCCGTGAGTATATAATATATGTACGTATGTTATTCACAAGGTTTGTAATTATTATTTTTACAATATTTTTTATTAGATCTATAAAAAAGCTCTGTAAAAAAGCCCTTATCAAAAAGCAAACCAGAAAGTCCCACGAATACACAATTGTCCGATATCTCAGCTACGAAATATGTAACTCATATATTATTGCGATATATCGTTCACAAACGACCCTGTTCTAAATAAAAAATGGAGTAAGTTTCCAAACGAAGAAAGAGATGTAATTTTTTCAAGTTTCCTCAGGGACCTGTTGTATTTGTCATTGAGACATGAGCTTTGCTGTGATTTGACCCTTATTTTACTGGAATGGTTTACCTACAGAAATAACGTATGTACATATACTCTGATAAACATTTATCAGTACATACATACATACATTTACTCACGGCCTTAAATCCCAAAAAAGGAGGGCAAGAGCTTCAGAGCTAGAAACTCCTCAGCCTCATTTGGAAGCTAATAGGGGCAAGGATTATAGAGATAAAGTATCTTTGGTGATGGATCTCCAACCGCATTACCCAAAAACCACTTAAAGAAGCTCCATACCCTTAGTCGCCTCTTACGACACCTGCGGGAAAAAGGGGTAGAGACATTGTAAGCCAGTACTACACGACAACGACTACGACAGTACTACACGACAACGACTACTACGCTTACTTTAGTAAAAATGTTTGGTTTAATTTTTAGGGCCTAAATAATGCTTGCTGACATCCATCAATGTGATTTTAAGTGAATCTACTTCAACTTGTGTCAGAGGCCGATATGAAGTAAATCATTATTTTTATTTGATAGTCACTTCGTTTCTCATAACTTCAATAACCGTGATAGCCCAGTGGGTAGAACACTCGGTTATCGTGCAAACGACTAAAGTTCAAATCCTGGGTCGGGCATACACCAATTTGTCTTTTCTAAAGACATATGTGTGGTTAATTTATCACGGTTGTTAACGGTGAGGGAAAACATCGTGAGAAAACCCACATGGCTGAGTTGTACTTAGTCATGTGACAGTGTATTCGTACAAAACGGCGATAGGCCTGCCCCCTATCACGTGAGTACACTGTCCGTGCAAAACGTGGGTACTCTGAACACCAGGTGACAAAGTCACGTGATGTTCAGAAGTATTAGTACCTCTGCCAATCCCTTCGGGGATATTCGGCGTGAACGTTTATGTTATGTTATGTTATGTTCGTTTCTCAATTCAAAGAGTGACAGCCCAAGGCAAAAATTGATACTCGTCGTAGGTCATTAGTGAATGCATAGCACTTTGTCATTTACTTTAAATCGACATATCATTAAACTGTGTAGTGTGTAGTCCATTTTGTGCCTAAAAAGAAAATTTCACAAGGTTACAAGAGCACTTCAATTTACTTTATATCCTTTTGCCTTAGCATACTAAATTCTTGGCCTACTGCACTTTAACACTTAATCCCATCCTTCTTCAGATACACTACTACCGTGACTTGCACCTCCAACTATCTCTTGAGCTATTAAAGTCATGTTTAATGTATGTTCACGTGTTTAAGAGGCTCCTTTGAACAGGTGTCCCTGGGTTTATCCGCGATATAGTATAAACATGCTGCAGCATTTTAGTACATGAGTATTATACGTTGAGGAGTTCGAATGGTGTTAAAATAAATCGCATCATCTTTTGTGTTGGTTACCCCCGAAGGCGTGGCAGACGCGCTAATACTTTTGAAAATTGCGAGTCTATATTGTCCGACTTTGATGAAGCAAAAAATAAGGTTATGAATACAACGAAAACATCATGTGTTAGCTTTTATCTTCTTTACCAATAATCATAATTAGATAAATTAAATAATAAAATATTATTTTAAGCGTTGTCACTGCGCAATGCTAATAGGCTATAAAAATTAATAGTTTAAAAAACACTAAAAAAACACGCTTTTATAAGTGCACTTAAAAGTCAAAAATAAATTACGGGTCGTTCAAGTTGTCTCTATTTCTGGGCTGAAGTGTAAACTATGTGCTTTTAATTATAATATTTGATTGTAAAAGCGTGGGGCGCTGGAAAAGGAAAGATTTTTTGTTTACCTTGCTAAGAAATCAAGTTAAGCGATATTTCGGGAAGCAGGTTACAGAGATCGGCACTCTAACTAGAGTTGCAGCACCACTAGTTGTAGGCTCTATATTAAACAGTCTGTTCAAAGTACTAGTCAACAGTGGCAAAATGTAGAGTTCTTGTTCGTGTATTTGTTTACAAGAAAGTTTTTCCTGCTCCAGCCCCCCCACGCTTTTACAATCAAATATTATAATTAAAAGCACATAGTTTACACTTCAGCCCAGAAATAGAGACAACTTGAACGACCCGTAATTTATTTTTGACTTTTAAGTGCACTTATAAAAGCGTGTTTTTTTAGTGTTTTTTAAACTATTAATTTATTTTATGCTTTTTAGTCTTTGCTAATGGCATATTTTAAACATTTATCTCAAATAGACGAATGAGCCCGCATCCTCTCCATCTGCGCCAGTGCGTCTGTATTGCATGGTGTCTTACCTGTCAGCTTAGAACAATCTAACTCTTGTTGTATTCAGACCATGAAACCTAATCGAGGTCAAGGTTCCTTACAAGACCTTTCTAACAAGTCCAAACACGGCTATGATACGATATTTCATCATGGAATGCTAGTGCCTATCTTCCGGCTTCATCATCAGACCTTGAAACCTAATTATGGTCAAGGTTCATTACAAGACCTTTTTAACAAGTCCAAACACGGCTATGATACGATCATCCATCATGAAGTTCCAGTTCATATCTTCCGGCTCCATCATCAGATCAGCTCGACAGTACCATATTATTGTATTGTCATCGAAATCACATACAACTGCCAATTTTCATAACGCTATGACCTTTAGAAGATGGTTAAATTAGTTTTCTTAAATTTGATTACATAGTTACATACATACAGGTCGACCTAATAAAAGCGTGTTAAAAAACGAATGTTTTCGTATTTAGAAAGGAGTAAAATAAATATTATTAAAAAAATTACATTAAAACTCCTTCATAGCTCTATTGATACCACCATAAGCCGATTAATCAAACTACTAAGCTTTAGTCTTCAGTAATTAAAAAAGATTAATATAACATAACCAATATGTCGAAAACCAATTTTATCAACATTCCTTACTCTTTTATTTCCTGCTCAAAGTTTTATAAAGATAATTGCAATTTCCCTCACACGACGACGCGCTACAGTTAGGTTAAAAGCTTCCTAAATTGTTGGAGCGCAGCGCCTCAGAATGGGGAAAGGACAATTTCGGTCTAAACAGATTAAATCAAGCATGTCTTCCTCTTAGAGATAATCACTTAACACTGTAAACGGGTGATAAACGTCTTCATTAAGATTTTAAGGGTCTCTGGTACTACGCTCGTTTTGTATTTACCGCGTGAATCTGCGAAGGGGTTAAACTGAAATACATATTTTCGCTATTTAGAATAGAGTCAATAAATTTAACAACATACATACATACATATACTCACGGCTATAAATCCCTAGAAGGGGTAGCCAGAGCTAAGGAATTAGAAATTCCTCAGCCACTTTCGGAAGTTGCGTGGAAAAAAAATGGTAAAACAAAGGTTGTTGGTGATGGGTCTCAAACCGCGTCGCCCAAAATCCCTTAAAAGCCCCAATACCGATAGCCTCTTACGCACACCCACAAGAAGAAAAGGGGTAGTGCTATTCTAACCCGACACTACACAGCAATTAATTTAACGAGACTATACATAAAATAATCACATGATATTCTCTTCACTTTCTCCACAAAAAGCTGCATAGTGTCGTATTAAAATGACAACCTAATTTTCAGAGAAGAAATGACTAAAGGATCTGGAGGCTTTAAATGGATGATTACATAATTTATTCTGAAGAACTTATTTGACCAATGATCTTAATTCCAGAGAGCCATTCATATCTGATGAAGGAAAAAAGTGATGAACGAAATAAAAGTTGGTAATAGATATACTGCCGCATCGCCTTGAAAGGAATGAAGAAAAAAATGGGGAAACGACAATTTCGGTCTAAACAGATTAAATCAAACATGTCTTCCTCTTTGAGATAACCACTTAACACTGTAGACGGGTGATAAACGTCTTCATTAAGATTTTAAGGGTCTCTGGTACTACGCTCGTTTTGTATTTACCGTGTGAATCTGCGAAGGGGTTAAACTGAAATACATATTTTCGCTATTTACATATTACATATACTCACGGCTATAAATCCCTAGAAGGGGTAGCCAGAGCTAAGGAATTAGAAATTCCTCAGCCACTTTTGGAAGTTGCGTGGTAAAAAAAATAGTAGGGTCTCTGGTACTACGCACGTTTTGTATTTACCGTGGGAGGCTGCGAAAGGGTTAAACTGAAATGTATATTTTCGCTGTTTAGTATGCTACTACTACTACTATACATAAATTAATCACATTATTGTTTCTGCATAGTAGTTTTAGAACTAAAGATTTTTGCCACACCCTTGCAGGGTACACATGTCTTCATTTATGTACCTTATATTATGTAAATTAAGATATTATTTGAATGCAATAAAGAATATGTTTTCTCCACAAAAAGTTTGATTAATACTAAATCTACATAGTGTCGTATTAGTGAGTACACTGTCCATGCAAAACGTGGGTACTCTGAACACCAGGTGACAAAGTCACTTTAAGATTTTAAGGGTCTCTGGTACTACGCTCGTTTTGTATTTACCGTGTGAATCTGCGAAGGGGTTAAACTGAAATACATATTTTCGCTATTTACATATTACATATACTCACGGCTATAAATCCCTAGAAGGGGTAGCCAGAGCTAAGGAATTAGAAATTCCTCAGCCACTTTTGGAAGTTGCGTGGTAAAAAAAATAGTAGGGTCTCTGGTACTACGCACGTTTTGTATTTACCGTGGGAGGCTGCGAAAGGGTTAAACTGAAATGTATATTTTCGCTGTTTAGTATGCTACTACTACTACTATACATAAATTAATCACATTATTGTTTCTGCATAGTAGTTTTAGAACTAAAGATTTTTGCCACACCCTTGCAGGGTACACATGTCTTCATTTATGTACCTTATGTTATGTAAATTAAGATATTATTTGAATGCAATAAAGAATATGTTTTCTCCACAAAAAGTTTGATTAATACTAAATCTACATAGTGTCGTATTAGTGAGTACACTGTCCATGCAAAACGTGGGTACTCTGAACACCAGGTGACAAAGTCACTTGATGTTCAGAAGTATTAGTACCACTGCCAACCCCTTCGGGGATATTCGGCGTGAACGTTTATGTTATGTTATGTTATGTTATATCGTATTAGAATGACGCAACCACATTTTGAGAGGAGTAAAGAACTAAGGGATCTGAGGGCTTGAAATGGATGAGAGCATGTTTTGTTCTGAAAACTTTATATGGCGAACGATCCTAATTCTCCTTCTTCCTTGCATTCTCCTCAGCTATTTGAAACTGGTGAGGGTAATGATCAAGTAAATAATATTTGATAATTGATTTACTGCCGCATCGCCTTTCAAATGATGTAAAGTTTATTAAATTTGTGTCAAATAATCCCTTTTTTAATTCTTCAGAAACTTTTACCTTGTGTTTTGTATTACTTATTTAATTGTACTTGCGCCCATTAGGGTTGGCAGAGGGTATGGATCGCCACTTTACACATGAAGTGCAGTGTCTCATTTGCACGGTATATTTCACCATCTGCCACAAGTCTTTGTGTCCAGTGTAAATTCAAATGTCGTAGTCGTAGTATGAAATATCTCTTTCCGGTTTAGTTTCGGTACACACACTCTTGCCCCGCCAGGGCGGCCCTCAGCTGCCCGGCACACACAAAGTCATTGTGAAGCCGCATAGGCCACAAGGCCTGCAGAAACCAATCCTTCCGAAATAAAAAATAGGCCGTTTTAAAGGTTGAAGTTCGATATCACAACTGGCTATGTTCAGACTTGAGGTGTGAACCGCGCGAAGCTAACTTAGTCTCAGAGCTGTGTTTGTAATTATAATGTATAAAGTATATAATACAAATTACAATAAATGCCGTGCAGTGCCAGCCTAGAATGTCACTACATCTTTCTAAAAGGCGACTAAGGTGCTCTTTTACGTGGTATTTGGACAATGCGGTTAGAGACCCATCACCAACGATACTTTATTTCAAACATGAGGCAGAGGAGTCTCTTGCTCTGAAGCTCTGGCTACCCCTTTTTGGAATTAATGGTTGTGGGTATATGTATGTAAGTATGTATAAATGACATTTAACTTTCTTAAATACTGTAAATGTATATATACTCTTATGGCTAAGACTAAAACTCATACTACTCAAACTACAAACAATAATTCTAAACATCACGTGATATTGTCACCTGTTATTCAGAGTACCCAAGTTTTGCTTGGGCAGTATACTCACGTGATAGGGGGTAGGTCTATCGCCGTTATGTACGAATACACTGTCACATGACTAAGTACAACCCAGCCATGTGGGTTTCCTCACGATGATTACCCTCACCACCGTTAACAACCATGATAAATTAACCACACAAATGTCTTTAGAAAAGACAAATTAGTGTAGGCCCGACCCGGGATTAGAACACTAGTTGTCTGCACGATAATGCTCTAACCATATTATGGATAACAATGAACGTCAATCTCATTTAATTTATTTAATACTACTTTAGTTGTTTCGTTTCTTGTTAAAGGGTAAATCTTAAATGTATGTGGTTTAATTTTATTACAAATAAAAAAAAAGATCTTGTTGACACACGACAACAAAAGAGTAATTTTGTTTTTTTTTCACTAAAGTTGAGTGTTAAAAAGTAAAGCTTATATGCTTTCTAGGCCGTGGCTCTGGGTCTCTTTTTTCGAAATGATTGGTTGTTCCTGGTCCAGCGGTATGTGCGGCTACAGCATGACCTTTAGCTGGTTTTTTAACTTAAGAGTGAAATATAAAATAAAGAATGGTAGGAATGATTACTAGCTCTGATACTATGTGTATGATGCAGGAGATGGCTATCCATCTCGGGCCATATCGGCTAACAATTACTTAAAAAGCTCCAATACCCTTAGATAAGTTTTTAGTTGGGGTAGATTTTCATTGTATTCGGACAAAACTTAATACAGGATCTTCAAAATTGTTTGCATGTATGCCTGAATTCAATTTGAACACCCATTTTACTTTTATCTAGTTGTGAATTATCAGATTTTTTAAAACTTTCTAGCACTTAACTGCAATACAAACAAAATGATTGTTTGAAAGTCAATCAAAAAGCTCAACCATAGCAAGCAAAACCAAATTCATTTTTTAAATTGCTAACATTTCCTGAATAGCAAACATTTTAAAGACCAATACAATTGACGAACAACTAATGCAATATTTCGAACAGATTCAAAAGATGCAAATGATGCTACCCATTAATCATAGCTGACGCTCTGCGCCCGACAAATGCAATGCTGTCACTAATATGATTCTTGCCCATTAATTCAGTTTAATATCTACCATGTTCTGCATAATTTTAGAGCTGGCAACACCGCGATTTGGCAACACCGCGCCTACTGTACGTTTGGCAACGTCACGCCAAACGGTTTTGAGGTTATGATCTAGTAATTGCCATTCCGAGGCGTTGATAGTTGAATATTTGGTTAGCGAAATGTGTTGTTTTAGCACTCCATACAATGGCTCTGTTTGTCTTTGCGATATATTTCGGAGCATTGCTTTGTTGTTTTGCCAACTGAGAGAACAATTAGCAAACAAATTTGTTCAGAGTTGCCACATAATTATGTAATGTTTACTTTTGAATACGTTCGGTGTACATTTTAGTCGTTTGAAATCAAAGCCTTTTACAGTTGTTTGTATTTTCAAACAAGTATTCATTTAGAATATAATACGTGTTCTGTTCAGCGAAATTATATCAAATGCTCATTTTCTTTTATTTATTATGAGTAATTGTTTCTTTTTCATTAGATGAGATGATGAAAGTATAGACATTTTTTAGATTTTTTCAGTAAAGAGATTTGAACGTCTGATGTCCTTACTGAACTACTACGGCAGACAGGACAGTTAAAATCATTTTGCGGATTAGTCATATCTATCTATTAAAACGTGAATTGTAACTTATGGTTTATATAAAAAAGATGTGCATATTATATATTTTTACATTAATTACTTATATAAGAACATTATATCTCTGAAATGTGCAAGGCACACAAATGACTCTAAATACCCTCAAAATGTATATTATATTTATTGTTTGTTTTGCCAAAGTTTGTGGTCACGTCTTTGTACATACATACGGCTATAATTCCCTAGAAAGGGTAGCCAGAGCTTCGGAATAAGAAATTCCTCAGCCACGTCTATGTGAGAACATATAATATTTTTTACCGATACTATTAGTAAAAAAGTGAACCGTGAAGCTAATAAAGTTTGTACATGTTTACAAAAAACATTGTTTTTTTTTGTTATTAAAAAATACACATCTACAAAACTAAGGAAATATTATATAATTTTATATTATTGTCATATTATGAAATTTAGTTTATAGTTCGATCACTGGACGACTTCGATTGAAGATCAAATCCACAATTTGTACTAGAATTTATGGTTCTTACAGTGGCAGTCTGATATGCCACTTGCAACAGAACTGATGGCTGCACACAAGATCCGTATCAACCTGCGGTTTTTGCTGTTGCTCTTCAGCTGTTGGCTGATTCGTATAATATGCTAATGTATTTATAAATTATTAATTATAAATTACTCATTTATATTTATTTTTCTTTGCCGCCGACACGGCTTAGAATAGCACTACCCCATTTCTTCCGGTGGGCGTACGTAAGAGGCGACTAACGGTATTGGGGCTTTTAAGGGATTTTTGGGCGATGCGGTTGGAGACCCATCACCAACAACCTTTATTCTACCATCTTTTTCCCACTCAACTTCCAAAAGTGGCTGAGGAATTTCTAATTTCTCAGCTCTGGCTACCCCTTTTAGGGATTCATAGCCGTGAGTATATGTATGTATATATGGGAATATTGTTTAGTGTACGAGTAAATGAAGCCCGAGAGGTTTTTCAGTAGAGTCTATTATTTACTGGAAGATTGATTGATACAATTTATATCTTTTTCAGTTTATCTTTACGCTGAATAGAGAGTGCGAGTTTAATAACTGTACACTAGAGATGTCTTTGTAATTTAGGCTTCTTGTTTAAGATGCAAGTAGCTTGCCTATACCGAGGCACTTGCACGGCATATATGCATTGTAAAGTTATCTTTCAAAAACACGTGCGGGTGTCGCTACTCGAGCATGAATTAAAGCAACGAACCGCGCTACTAATCCGCGTGCTCTACGATGCGAGGATGTTTCACTTGGTAATTGTATTAATTTCAGTTTTGACAAAATATTTCCCAAGAAGTATACCAATTAATGCGTTTTGAATAAAAAAAAGCTGACTACTCAGCTTGTTTGCTTAGAATAGCACAAACTTATTTGTTGCCGTTGGTATCGAACAAGATGACTCTCTAAGTTGTCTTCAGGCTTTAAGTGATCGTACGGAAGATGTAGTTTGTGTTGTCACACATCCTTTATTTTGGAATCCCTTTCCCTCATCACTCCCAAAAGAGGAAAATTTAAAACACTTAGAGGTTATTTTTTCCAGCTATTTGAACCAAGCAAAGTCGAGTAATTTGAAAAAGTAGCTTACCTATATCATTGGCACTAGTAACCCAAGTGTTTACTTGATTCATCTATTTGCACTGTATAAAATCAGCCAACTATTACCAATAAAAAATTCTAAAATCTAAATAAGCTAACAAAAACTTTATGAAATATTTTAAGCAGAAAGCAAATTTTCACTTCCAATAAACATCTTACCTGACAAGTAAGTAAGAAATATCTCCAGCATTTAATAAAAGAATCCCAAACAGAAGACCAATCGTGAATAGCCGCTACTACAGTGAAATCAGCAGAGCTACCATTGTGCGTTGCAAATTGAAATCGACAGACAAATGGCTACAATAAAAACGTTCTCATTGAAAACGTTAAAAACAATTTCCTAGCGAGTTGGGAACTTAATAAATCAGAAATGCAGGGGAAGTCGCCTGCGGTAATGAATCAAGAGTTTTATTTCATCAAACCAATCTCGAACGTTCTTTTTTCATCTTCGCTCCGTGACTTACCTGGAATAAGGAATAGTTAAATTAATAATTCGTTTTCTTTAGATGTTGGAGCTTATGTTTAAACTTTGTGAAGAAATTCAAAGAAGATACGGATAAAAGAAAATGGCCGGCTCGGATAAACTACTGGGCGATTTATTTTTTCTGTAGCGTTATTTTTATCATTGTTTTTTGCTATTAATTTCAATGTTCCTATACGTAACAATTGTTTAATTTCAAAGCAATTTAAGACTTGTATTTTGATCTCAAAATTAATAGGCAGATCTTTAGGATAAATAATATTTTATATACTAGTATAAATTGACAAATGAGAAAATGTTATTTGAGCGCCCCAAATTAAACAAAAATATTCATACCCATTTCCATCGGTTACTTAGATTAGATTTACAAACAAGGATTATCATCATTATCACAGTAAAGAATACAATATGAACTTTTTAACGCACTTAACCTTTTTTCTTGCAGAAATAACATACTTGAATCAATTATTTTATTGCTGTGTAGTGTCGTTTATGAATGGCACTACCCATTTCTTCCCTTGGGTGTTCGAAGGAGCCGGCTAGGGGTCTTTTAAGTGACATTTGGGCGAGGCTTTTACAATCTTATGCCCACACAACGTCCAAGAGTGGCTGACGAAGTTCTTATTCGAAGCTCCGTCTACCCCTTCTAGGGATTTATAGCCGCGAGTATATGTAAATATGTATTGAGGAACTCTAGAATTTTTTGTTACTATCTCACCCAAAAATCATAAATTCATTCCATCTCAACATTTGGGAGGTCTACCTACATGCTTTATCCAGAGAAGATGCTTTATAATTAAATACAGTATTGTTGCGTTATAAAAACTACCATTCAGTTATTCATAAAAGCAGTAAGCACATTGAGTTAGTAAAACATTTATTGTGACAAAGAATACGATTACACATTAATTTGGCTTTTAAGAGATTTTGGGCGATGCGGTTGGAGACCCATCACCAACAACCTTTATTTTTACCATCTTTTCCCCGCTCACATTTCCAAAAGTAGCTGAGGAATTTCTAATTCCTTAGCTCTGGCTACCCCTTCTAGGGATTCACAGCCGTGAGTATATTTATGTATGTAAATGGTATGAAATTTATAAATTCCTGACTTCAATCATTAAAGTTTTTTTGACAGTTAACTGATATATATCACATACAATATAATACTATAAGTACATAGATTGATTACATATATATAGCAATTACGCAGTGGTTCCAAAATACCATTTTTGAGTACGTTGCCTCTATTTCTAATAATTTTCCTCAAAAATAGAAAAGTTACTTCAGAAGTTCGAATTAAACAAAGCCGAACAAAGGAATAATGGGCTACGCACAATATGGGATTTCTGATGGAGAAAAGCTTTCAGTCTTAAGTACAAATGATTTAGCTTCTGTTTTTTTTAAGTATATCTTCTTTTATTTTCGACGACTTCCGTAGCCTAGTGGATACGTTACTAGCTTCTTGGTCCGGAGGTTGCGGGTTCGATCCCCTCTGAGAGCAATTATGTGATGAGCATAAATGATTGTTTCTTAGTCTTGCATGTTTTTTATATAATCTGTACTTATAATAAATCTGTAGAGAGGTCAATTCTGTACGGGTCTCCAACCACATCGCTTCCTATACCCTTAATCGCCTCTTACGATCACCCACGGGTAGAAATGGGGTAGTATTATTCTAAGCCTAATCTAATAATTAATAGTTTACTCGCATAAAATTGCGACATGAAAGTGGGGTGGATCACTAGTATTGTACAAATACGTTAAGAAAAAGTAATATCTCTGCTGACAGAAATTAAGAGTTAAGCTTATACGGCGGCCGCGTTAGCGATATCTGTAACTTTTTCTATATATCTAAATTTCATAATTTTTTGCTTGAGTATTGTTATGTATATTCTTCTGCAGCATATTTCTATCTTTTATGGTTGACTCATAATAACACGTTTAATTCCTGATAGCTTAGCAGTTCGGAGCATTCTGATTATATTTATTTACTCTTACGTTTATAGTTCTCTCATTTAAAAAAGTTTACATTATTACCTATTCAATAAAAAAATAAACATAGAAATCGGTATAGAATAACCAAACTTACACATGAAATAAGCTATCGCGCCCTGTCGTCGCACGTGAATGCTTGCTATATTGCTATAAGGATATTTTTTTAGTAATGGTTGCGCGCGAAAAAGATAGCCGGGAGTAAACATATACCTATGCTTGCGTTATTTATACTCATTGAAAATGAGAAGAGGCAATTATACGCTACTTTATTTAATCCTTCAAATTATACAGAGAGAGTTATCGCTTTATCATTTTTCAGTTCATCTTACACATGCTCTTTTATTCTTCTTATATTTGTAATCATATACAAAATATAACTACATTATTTCTTCCCGTATGTGTCAAAGCGCAATTGTTAAACAAGTGTTAGCCAGAACTACAAAATAATAATACTCAGCCATTTTTAAAACTGGAGTGGAAAAATGATTGTGAAATAAGGTATAGTTTGGTTGGTGATGGTTCAATGTATTCGCAGTCTCCAATAATCACTTAAAAATATCTAATAGCATAAATCACATATGAAGGAAAGGGGTTAGTGCTATTTACATACATACATATACTCACGGCTATAAATCCCTAAAAGGGGTAGCCAGAGCTGAAGAATTGAAAATGCCTCAGCCTTTTCTGGAATTTGAGAGGGGAAAAGATGGTAAAATAGAGTTGTTTGGTGATGGGTCTCCAACCGCATCGCCCAAAAATCCCTTAAAAGCCCCAATACCCTTAGTCGCGTCTTACGTACACCCACGGGAAGAAATGGGATAGTGCTATTCTACGCCGACACTACACAGCAAGTGCTATTTAAAAAGCGATAGTACACAGCTTACTCAACCTCAAAACAATAGTCATGATTACAAAAATAATTCTAAGGAAGAAACCGGTGAAAAGAAAAAGATGGTAATCAAAGCCATCAATTTAAAATAACCACGGACGCCCTTATCGCTAGAGAACTTACAAAGTTTATAAAAGAATCAAGCCTTATTAAAACTGCACTATTATAGTTCTTGTCAGATTTTTTGTCGCCCTGCTCGTTAGTGCAATATCTTTTCTATGCAACAATTGCTTGGGCGTTCCGTCTGCTTCATTTCCTTGGAAACCTTTTTACCTTCTTACTTTTCGTCTTTTTTCGTCTCATTGGTACGGGTATTTTTGAAGCAATAATTCAGAGTCTTAATGTCTCTCTTCCCGCTGTATTTCAAATGGAAATAAAGTTTTCGCTTTGATGGAAACTGTTGCATTGGCGGTGTTTTAATAAATCTTTTTCTGCTTTCATTCATTCTAATTGAGATGAGAACGACTATGAATAACAACTGGTGAATCGAGATGGAGAGAAAATTTGTGTTTTATTTTAGCATTCATACTATTTTAATGTAAAATAACTACGGAGCTTTTGAAAATATTTTATGCAAAATTTTGTAGATGCTTTGTGATGTTTCATTGAACAAAACTTTGAAAAACTTGTATCCATGGGTACTATACTACTACTACAGTACTACGAGTATAATCTATTTGCTTGACTATTTAACATTGTATAAAATATCATTATATGATTACTTACTACAACATAACTAACAACAGCATAATTAAAACATACATACACACACACACGAACACACACACATACCTATATACATTTCCTTCATTATCATCACAGTATCATCATCATCTTTCATGGTCTTTTTATTTTATTCATTTTTTTTTTCTCTTTCGCGGGCAACCGCCTTAATTTCGTTCCTCTTTTGTTTCGGACTGGTAATTGTGATCACCTGTCATTGGCTTTGTACAACAATTGTATGTTCTGTGCCATGTTTGTTGTGAATCGCTGTTCGTGGTCAACGAATAAATAAATAAATTATAAAAACAATTTGATATTAATATTTAAGTATCATAAATATGCGTCGTTAGGACAAAATATAAAAACAGCCAGCTTGTTAATCTAGGCAGGCTAAGCGAAAGGTACTAGCCTCTACCTGAGATTTGGATATCCTTTAAGATAAATTACATGTAAGAACCAAGGACACTCTTTGTTTATTTTCATAAATTCTAATTTCATAATGAAAGCAGAGTGAATGCAGTAGAAATGAGGTCCCTCAGAAAAGTTTGTATTGTGAGGTTATGTGACCGTGTGAGGAATGACGTGATTCGTGAAAGGTGTGGTGTAAAAGATGATATTGTAAGAAAGATAGATAAAGGAATGTTGAAATGGTTTGGGCTTATAGAGAGCATGGATGACAGTAAATTGGTAAAAGAGATCTATAGACCCAATGTTGAAGGTAATAACATTAGTAGAAGGTAATAGTATAGGACGACCTCGGGGGACTCATTTGGATCAAATAGAAAATGTGCTCAAAAAGGCAGGTGTCCGAAGTACGAAGAATAAAAGAGCAAGTATGAAAAGATTGATGGATGTGAATGAAGCTAGAGAGGTTTGCCAGGATCGTACAGAGTGGCGATCGATAGTCTCTGCCTACCCCTATGGGAATTAATAGCGTGAGTATATGTATGAATGTATGACACTCTTTATTTATTTTCATAAATTCTTACCTCTGCCACCTCTTCGAGGACATTTCTAATGATCACACGATGTAAATGAGTTCTTAATAATATATCTCTAACATCAAATTTTAGCTGTTAACATACACACATAAATATACTCACGGCTATAAATCCCGAGAAGGGGTAGCCAGAGCCAAGGAATTAGAAATTCCTCAGCCACTTTTGGAAAGCTGAGTGGGGAAAAGATGGCAAAGTAAAGGTTGATGGTGATGGGTCTCCAACCGCACCGCCCAAAAATACCTTAAAAGCCCCAATACTGTTAGTCGCCTTTTACGTACACCCACCGGAAGAAATGGGGTAGTGCTATTCTAAACCAACACCACACAGCTAGCTTAGCTGTTAACTAATATATTCAATATTCGTTTGTTTTTGTTTCGAAAATACATCTTTTCTTTGATGGAAAAAGATAATGCGGAAAGCTTCTAGCGTAGAAAATAAAATTAGTCCTTGGTCAAACAGAAAAGAATACTAAAAGTAGTTTGGCAAATATGTCGTCAATAAATGATAAATACGTGTTTTGATCCGTGAAACATCCGACTTAGAGAAGTAGGTAACTTATTGTTAAGGGTGAGGTTCGGCTTTGGCGATATAACCGCTGAATGGGTTTATGGTGCAGACGATGAGAATTCAAGTTATTGAATCAAATTTCTAAAGTCATATGTGTGGTTCATTTATCATGGTTGTAAACGATGAGCAACATCGTGAGGAATTCCACATGGCTAAGTTGTACTTTGTCATGTGACAGTTTTTTTTAACAAAACAGCGATAGGCCTACCCCCTATCACGTGAGTACACTGTCCAAGGAAAACGTGGGTACTATGAACACCTCGTGAAAGACGTGATTTTCAGTAGTAATAGTACCTTTGCCAACCCCTTCGGGGTTGTACGGCGTGAATGTTTGAGTTTGATTAAATAAGTAACTGAATAAAATGTGCTGTTCACTTGTAGCGAATCGCGCCGCTTCCCTTATAAGCTTATTAATGTAACCATGTTATATGTAGGCCGTTACACTAAATAGTTTGCCAACAAATCCACTATCGTTTATCAAACTTGTTTGTGACTATCTGCTGCCTTGGATTAACACATTTATGGATACCAGCACTCGAACATACTTTGTTTACTTAGATATGTAATAAATAAACAGATCCACCGCACTCAGATTAGGTTAGTTCCAAAGTAGGAGAAAATTGAAATCTTTCGGCACTAGAGAGAATGAATGTAAGTGAATTGGTTAAGAGCGAGGAAGTACCTCTATGTTTAAGAAATATACTCAGCAAAATTGAGTAGAGGACGATAAAGACACATTTAGATCAAATAGACAATGTGCTTAGAGAATCAGAATGCAAAGTCTGAAAAATAATAGCCCCGTAACATAAAAAAATCCTTTAGAAAAAATATTATTTATAAAAACTGAAAAGAATAAGTATTATAAGTGTCACCTAGAACGTACTGAGTAATTCAATTCATTAATAATACCGCGACTGGTATACACATACTTGAAATAACACAAGTATATTTCAATAAAGCGATAACATAATAACGACTTAAGCAGTAGGGACCAGAATAAGAATATTAAAATTTAGCTTAACTATACTGACTGGATGAGTCCTAACGGTGTTACGAAAAATGAGATAGGTTTTATCATGTCGACCCAAAAGCATATTTTTAATGATGTCTCTGTGATCTGTGCGGTTAAGACCCGAAGCGATCATCGAAAGGTCAGAGGCACATTAAATATCAATATAGAGCTCAAACGAAGTCGGCTGATGAAGTCTCGCTCCGTCCAACACCAGTCCAAATCCAAAATCCTGAGACATTTCAACTCGAACTTCAAAAACGTTTCGAATGCCTTAGAGATTGCGTGGATGTGGATGATTTTAGTAGCAAAATCGTGGAAACTGTCCAACAGGTTGGGTCAAAGTTCTTCAAGACTCATCGTGGTAATAAAACCAAACGACTCTCCGACCAAACTCTCCAGTTCATGGAAGAAAGACGAAATTTAATCGTGCAGTCTACAGACGACGCGACTAAATACCGGCAGCTTAATAGGCAGATCTCAAAGTGTCTGAAACGCGATTTGAGGCGTCATAACACCGAGCGAATCAAAACCTTTATTGAGCAAAACAAGGACTCCAAGGTATTCACAAGAGACCTGTCTATTGGGTAGAGCCAGTTAACGAGACTGAAGACTGATCATGGCAGAATTTTATCTTTTGGAGGTTCTGAGAGAAATCGAAAGGTTTTATGGGCAGTTGGCTCGAAGTTTCTGAAGAGGCGGCCACGTGCCGGACGACGCAGTGTGGATAGGCCTCCACAAGGTGGACCGATGACTTGGTCAAGGTCGCGGGAAGCCGATGAATGGGGGGTAGCACAGGGCCGGTCGTAGTGGAGATCATTTTGGGGAGGCCTATGTCCAGCAGTGGACGTCTATAGGCTGATGATGATGATTACTATGATGAACTGACTTTACTTCTGCTTAAAATAGCACTAACCTATTTTTCGCGAGTATCGTAAAAGGCATATAAAGGTATAAGGGCCATTTAATGACTTTGGATTATGTTGCTGAATATCCATCATCAATTTTAATTTATTTTACAATCGGTTTTTCTAGCAATCTCCAAGAGTGGCTGGTGGATTCCTAATTTTGTGGCTCTGACTATCTGTTTTCGGATTGATAGTCGTGATGAGTATAGATATAAAAATAACCTCAATCAGCTCTACAAAACCTCGATACAAACATAATTAGTTTTCTTAAGTTATAAATGGCTCTTCTTGTGATTATATTCACCAGTTGACAACAATTGATGACTTAATTTACAGACTTCGGCTTACGTTTGAGCATTGCCCTATCGAAATTTGTTAATATTATCTCTTTCTTTGGCTAAGTAAATACTTTACACCAGCATAGCTAGTACGAGCAACCCTTTAATTAAATATTTCGTGGTTTAAACAACCGCCTCTTTCGCACTTATTTTCTATAGTACGTGTATAATGTCATCTCATTCTAACAGATATCGTGACGATAAAACAGCGCTCAATAGAAAATAAAATTTTAAAATAGGATCTGGAATTTCCATAACATATTAGACTGATCGATCTGTCAATCGAGGGTGCATTTTCAAGTCATTAGTGTGCATATAAAATTTGCTGTGAATAGCACTACCCCATTTCTTCCAGTACGTAAGAGGCAACTAACGGTATTGGGGCTAGTAAGGGATTTTTGGGCGATGCGGTTGGAGACCCATCACCAACAACCTTTATTGAACCATCTTTTCCCCACTCAACTTTCCAAAAGCGGCTGAGGGATAATTTCTAATTCCTTAGTTCTGGCTACCCCTTCTAGGGATTTATAGCCGTGAGTATATGTATGTATGTATGTAATGTGCATAGAAAATTTAACTAAATAGAGCGAAAACTAAACGTAGTTTGAAAAAAACTCCCCTGAAAACGAATTGTCAAAATGACCTATCCCTACACCCTGATTGATTGATTCAATGTTCTGACTTTTGTTGTTCATACATTTGTTTCGTTTAAGTCAGTTGAAATGCACTGAATCCTGAATCATATACATTGCCTTCGTTTCCTCTCTATTTACTCAAGTTCCGTATGTTAGTGTGTGTTTTTTAATGTTCTGCCATGGTTAACATAAAAGTGCGCAAAGTCTATTTGGATGTTCTGCACATTTCGTGTGAAGTTCTAACACACTCATTTTGTATAAATAATAATCGATTTTCATTTCTAAAAATAATTGCCCTAGAGTGACGGACTCGTATATAACGAGTTTAGTAACACAAGTAGTAAATACTATTTGAAATTACATAAAATTTTCATTAGGGTAAGGGCCATTTATGCGTTCTGTTAACGGACCAGCGGTGATTTGATTTTATGAAACCTAGTTCCCTATAGTTTCCTGCGGAAAATGCTAGAATATTAGGTTTCAGTTGTTGTTCTGTGCATGGTGGTAAATAGCTTTATCTCTACCTACATTCATAGAAACTGTAATAGCTCAGTGGACATAAGAGAAAGAGAAAGAAAAAGAAACATTTATTCGCTGCACAGATGAGCAAGAGACATACAGTTAAACATAAAAAGAAAAAATAAAAGCTTTGACAAAATCAACATTGGAAATAAAAACATGAAAAAAATATGTATAATAATAATAGAAAAAACAATGTTATACAGAACGTATTCGATAAAGATAGAAAAAGGCAAAGATAGAAAATAAAAAACTTTATTTTAAATAACAACATAAGTTGACCATTCACATACAAAGGACTCTGCACAGCGAAACGGTGCTGACTCAGCATAACGTTGTGAGCTTTGAGAACTCACAACACTGATTTTCAGTCAGCACCGTAGTGTACGTAGAACAAGACTAATCGTGCTTACGACTAGGGTTCAAATCCCGGGTCGGGCCTACACCAATTTGTCTTTTCTAAAGTCATATGTGTGGTTAACTTATCATGGTTGTTAACGGTGAGGGAAAACATCGTGAGGAAACCCAAATGAGTAATTTGTACTTGTATTACTAAAAAACGGTCAATCGAAACGTGGGTACTCTGAACACCAAGTGACAATGTCACGTGATGCTCAAAAGTATTTGTACCTCTGCCAACCCCTTCGGGGATATACGTTGTGAATTTTACGTTTGATTATTTAAATATTATTAAACAAAACGCTCATTAGCAAAATAGAAAACAGCTTTATGCTGACACTACAAAGCAACACATTATAGCCAAGAAATAAAATACAAGAAAACGACATCGTACAGTATCTCAAAGTAGTAAAGTACAAGTAAGCTGGGTGTTAAAAACTTTCACCCTTATCTGAAAGTTGACGGAACAATATCAGTACTGGGCGTTCGACTATTTACTATATTGTATTTTATGTAGTGAGATTGCCACAAAAAAGTCTGCTTCGTAAATAAAAGATGTTATTAAAGGAAAGAAAAATTTCGACACTGGCGGGGTTCGAACCCGCGACCTTCGGGTATACGCCCCCGTTGCTCTGCCAACTGAGCTACAGTGTCAGTTGGCATCCAGCGCGAAATTTCTCTATCCTTTGTTTCTTTTTTACACGTTCAAGTAGTGTTTGCGTTTCCTACCTCCGAATTTTAACTAATTCGGATGGCCACTTGTCTACCTTTTCAGATAGAATGCAAATGTTGGAACCGCCTAACACTACTTGAACGTGTAAAAAAGAAACAAAGGATAGAGAAATTTCGCGCTGGATGCCAACTGACACTGTAGCTCAGTTGGCAGAGCGACGGGGGCGTATACCCGAAGGTCGCGGGTTCGAACCCCGCCAGTGTCGAAATTTTTCTTTCCTTTAATAACATCTTTTATTTATGAGTAATAATCCCCACATGAGGAATTCATGTCAAAAAACATTAAAGTCTGCTTCGCCCGAATTTAATCTATGTATCTTTTCTTTTACGATTTTTTGTAAGATTTTGTATACATACATACATATACTCACGGCCATAAATCCCAAAAAGGGTTAGCCAGAGCTTCAAAAGCACAAAACTCTTTAGCCAATTTTGGCAGTTAAGTGGGAAAAGGATTGTGAAATAGATGATTTTGATGATCCCATGTTTTAGGAAGGGTTCTCCAACCGCATGGCTTAAAAATCAGTTAAAACGTGGTTGCCTCTTACGTTCACTCATGGGAGCAAATGGGGAAGTGCCATTCTAAGGGCCGACGCTGACTACCGGCATGGCATGGCAAAGGATTTCGGTACAGATATAGCATTTTTAATCTTATTACCATGCGTATAGAATTCATTTTGACACAACGATGCCGAGGGAGGCCGCCGCGGTAGGACAGAACGTCGGCATCGTTGTGTCAAAATAAAGTAAAATGAATTCTATACTCATAGTAATAAGATTAAAAATGCTATATCTGTAACGAAATCCTTTGCCATGCCATGCCGGCAGTCAGCGCCGGCCCTAAGACACTACCAGTAATCTGTGACACTACACAGCAATATTTATGTGTGGTTGATTAAAATGCTAGTCTATCTTTACTTTATTGTGTATCTCAAAGTAGTAAAGTACAGGTAAGCTGGTGTTAGAAACTTTCATCCTTATCTGAAAGTTGACGGAACAACAAAAGAACTCGGCGTTGAACTATTTTTCTGTATTGAATTTTATGTAGTGGGAATGCCACAAAAAAGTCTGCTTCGCCCGAACTTTAATCTATGTATCTTTACGATTTTTCTGTACGCTAATATTTATATCAAACTCGAACTAAAATCAAATGTTCACGCCGGATATCCTCGAAGGGGTTAGCAGAGGAAGTAATACTTCTGAACATCACAAGATATTGTTGTACCCACGTTTTGCTTGGGCAGTGTACTCATATGATAGGGCGCAGGATATCGCCGTTTTGTACCAATACACTGGTTTACATACATGGGTTTCCTTACGATGTGTTCCCTCACCTTACACAACTATGATAAATTAACCACACATATTATGTATGCATAATTTGTTTTTGCATGAAAGACCGTCTGGAGTGGAAGAAGGGGAGAGAGGTCTTTGCCCAGCAGTGGGACATAAATGGCTAATAATAACAATAAATGAAAACCTCATGTGGGGATTATTACTAATCGATTAAACAATAATTTTCGACAGCAGCAGGACTACGACCTCGGGTATAATATGGTGTTAGCGCCATCTATTGCCTAATTGTTACTACTCTGCAATTAATAAACCATTAGTAAAGGTTAAGAGAAACAATCAAACACAAATTTCGCTCGAGTGGTCACCCGATACCATATCTCAGTTGGCAGAGCGGCGGAGGCGTCCCGAGGTCGTAGGTTCGAGTCGTGCTGGTGTCGAAATTTTTAGTTTGCCTAATTGATTAGTAACCACACATATGTCTTTAAAAAAGACAAATTGGTGTGGGCTCGATCCGGGATTCGAACTCTCATCTTCTGCACTATAAGCAGTGTTCTAGCCACTGAGCTGTTACGGCTGTCTAGTCGATATGTCCTTTATTTTTTTTTTTTCAATTAGCATCTTCAAATAAATGTCGACTTGTTTCAGCTTTGATTAGCTTTTTCCCACTGCATTGTAGGCTATATTTTTACATACATACATATACTCACGGCTATATTTCCCTAGAAGGGGTAGCCAGAGCTAAGAAATTATAAATTCCTCAGCCACTTTTGGAAGTTGAGTGGGGAAAAGATGGTAAAAATAAAGGTTTTTGGTGATGGGTCTCCCACCGCATCGCCCAAAACTCCAATAAAAAGCCCCAATACCCTTAGTCGTATCTTACGATAATTAAATTGCAAAGTAATTTAGGATTACTAAGTGGCTACCTTTTCGGAAATCGTATCCTGAAACAATCCAACTAAAACATCTTTGCTTTACCAAGAATTTATAGCTACTCTACTATCTACAGTGTACTGAAAATTTATTCATGGAGAAATTGCTCTTAGTGTTGAAAGGCCATTTCTGCTTATACTTATACTAAGTGGCCTAGCCTCATACAAGTAGTATATAGAACTCACATTAGACTTCCAAGAAGAAGCCGTTTTGATCCTACGGGATAGTCTATATGTCATTCAGGATTAAAATGGCTTCTTTGTGCTAGGTTATGTGGTGAAGGTAGCTTCTAGTGACAAGACGACCAATGGCACATTTTATAAAAACTGCAATATATTATATTTTATTTAATAATTATTGAAAACATGTTGAGCAGTTAAAAGATTACATAATTACAGAAATGATTCTCATTTGGATCAAATGGAGAATGTGCTCAAAAAGGCAGGGGTCCGAAGTATGAAGAAACAAAGAGCATTTATGAAAAGCTTGAGGGATGTGAACGAAGCTAGAGAGGTTTGCCAGGATCGTACATAGTGGCGATAGATAGTCTCTGCCTACCCCGAAGGGAACTAAAGGCATGAGTTTATGTATGCATGTATACTCACAGAACAATAAACACATAAATAAACCACTTTTCATGGTTCCGTAGCGCCTCATAAAACTAAAATCCGTAGAAGTAATAAATGGAAGCAATACTGAATTATTCGAGCTAAGCGAATTTCAATTTCGGATTTCTTTTGCTATTGAAACCAGTTAAATCCAGTTTGCACTTGTTTCCACCAGCCTCAACGAAAACTCATTAAAAATCCCTTATCTGGCCACTAATGAATCGACTTTTGAAGCCGTTTTGACCTTTAAAACTTTCGTAACAAATGTCATTATTGTATGAAAAGATATTCGAGCTTTTCGCTCTAGAATGATAAAGGTATTGCTTTATCTGATTTAAGTTGGACTCACGTATAATTTATCTCATTCACGAAGTTATTTACCGTCACTATCATTAGTAACTATCATTTTCTTTTGAAATAATGTTTAATCAATTAAAATAATTTAATATTATTTATTTCAAGATGGCTCACACAACTCACAATTGCTTATCATTATCCATTTGAAAAAGGTATTTATGAATAGGAGTCTTCGCTTTCTAACATAAAGATTCCTCGTGTTGGCTTATCCAACTCTTATGAATTCATTACGTACATTTATATACTCAAGACTATAAATCCCTAGAAGAGGTAGACAGCATGATAAGAAATTCCGCAGCCTCTTTTGGAAGTTGGGTAGGGATAAGATTATAAAACAAAGGTGATGGGTCTTCAACCGCATTTGTCCCGCCAGGGCGGCCCTTAGCTGCCCGGCACACATAATGTCATGGTGAAGCCGCACAGGCCACAGGGCCAACAGCAACCAATCCTATCAAAAAAAAGAAATTCAACCGCATCGCCCAAAAATCAGTAAAATGCCCTAATACCCTTAATTGCCTCTTACGATCACCCACAGGTATAAATATGGTAGTGCTATTCTAAAAAAAACACTACACAGCGTTGTTCTGAACATCACGTGAGATTAAAATCTATTGAATACAGTTTGTTATTAACACTTCATCCAAAGATCGATACCCACTAGAAACTGACAGATACAAATTTTAGAAGCCCTGCCATGTCTTCCGTCAAAACCTTATAAATAATAAATTTCTCCTGATCTTATAAATAATATAAAATAAGATTTCACGAAGTCCTCAACCCATATCTTCGAAAGACATTGAAGTAAACGGAGTAAAGTGATTAGATTAAATTGAACCAACTAATTGAAACTATTCCTGTAATTTGTCAAACCACAAAATAGAACTTGACCTACTCTGTCAGTATTCCGAAATTTGATACTATTGGGAGATAGCCATGCTCTAGGATTAGTTTCAAACTGAAAACTCAAACTTTCACGCCTTAAACGGCGAAGGGGTTGGCAGAGGTACTAATAGACATATAGACATATACTCACGGCTATATTTCCCTAGAAGGGGTAGCCAGAGCTAAGGAATTATAAATTTCTCAGCCACTTTTGGAAGTTGAGTGGGGAATGATTGTAAAAATAAAGGTTTTTGTTTATGGGTCTCCAAGCGCATCGCCCAAAAATCCAATAAAAAGCCCCAATACCCTTAGTCGCCTCTTACGACACCCGTGGGTAGAAAGGGGTAGCGACATTCTAAGTCGGCACTACACGGCAATACTTCTAATACTTCTGAACATTACGTGACATAGTCGTGTACTCACGTAATAGGGGGCAGGGCTATCGCCGTTTGGTACGAATACACTGTCACATGACTAAGTACAACTCAGCCATGTGGGTTAGGTTAGGTTAGGTTAGGTTAGGTTAGGTTAAGACAAATTGGTGTAGGCTCGACCTGGAATTTGAACACTAGTCTTCTGCACGATAAGCGGTGTTCTATCCACTGAACTATCACGTCTTTAATTGAAACTATTCCCGTAATTTGTCAAACCACAAAACATAACTTGAATTGCTCTATCAGAAGGGCAAGCACGAGCCGTGTTTAAACTAGTTATCGCGTGGGATAAAGCAGCCATCTCTTACGCACTTATTTAGTATCGTATACTGCCGTCTCATTCTAACCGTTATCGTGTCGATAAAATAGCACTCGTGCTTGCCCTACGGTATTCCGATATTTGATACTATTGGGCATCGATATAGTTATCCTTTAGGATTAGTTTCAATTGAACTCAAACATTCACGCCGTTTATCCCGGAGGAATTGAAAAATGTACCTACTAATACTTATGAAAATCTGAGCGCGTATGTCACATGAGAAGTGAAAAACTGGAAGATTGCTAATACGAAATCTGTCAGTATCTCACTTCTCACATGACAAGCTCACTCTTACTCGCCTCATGCTACAGGGGTTGGTGTTCAGAGTACCCACCCAGAGTTTTGCTTTGACAGTGTACTCACGTGATAGGGGGCAGGCCTATCGCCGTTTTGTACGAATACACTATCACTCTATTTAAAGTTTCAATTGAACTGTAACTGTTTAGAATATCACTAAGCCATTATCCCGCGGTAGTTGTATAGGCGAGAAGGGAATGAGGGCTTTTTAAGTGATTGTTCGGTGATGTAAAACCCGTAAGACCACGTAGCTTTTGCAAATCGCTAGTATACTTTAAAGTTATTGATGATTTTAAAAAATCTGACTTAAAATGAACAAAGACTGCGAAAGAGACAGGAATATAAACGATAAAACAAAGATGTTCACCAAATAAACTATTCCAAACGCGAAATATCTGTGAAAGTATATTATGTTTAAACTCGCTATAAAAGTCATTGTTGCAGACATCAGACGAATTCAGTATAGAACGCCCGAAAGCGGAGTTATTCGCACAAACTATGAAAGTTATCTCCTTGTTTAAATACTTATCTCATTTAACTTACAAAGTTTGTTACATCGCACGTTTGTGGATGGTTTCGTGAAGTAGGATTTTATTTTAATTGTTATAGAAGTTGTGATGGATAGCGTTGATAAGGAGTTTTAGAGTATTCTTGGAAATTGGAAGTATGCTACGTATTTTCCTGTAGAGTGATTAGTAAAATTATACCTACCTACTCAAGGCTATAAACCTCAATAACCTAAAGTTATAGATTTATAAATACTATCAAAAGTTGTTCTTCAAGAAATTGAGTAGCAAGTGAGCTCAATAAAGCAGGCGTCCAAAATATTAAGAACTAGCTGACCCCACAGACTTCGTACTATCAAAAGTGTAGACTTTCACGTCGTCAAACTGAAATATTTAACTGACCTGTTGAGGGTCTCTGTCATGCGATGAGAAAAAGGGTGTTTTTCATAGTGTCCTCACAATTTTTTCACTTTATAAATTTTAAGTTTATAAGTATAGTAGCTTCGGCTGAGCATTGATTCTTAGTCTGTTTAACCATTTTTTAAGAAAATTTATTGATCTCTTAATTTTTCTGGGATAAAATGTGTTAATTGGGATCATTATCTGGCTTCCTGTAAATTTTATTTTAAATACGTCCTGTGAATTAGTCTTAATTTAGCTACAAACACACAAACATCTAAACTCATCATCTAAAATCATTTATAATATTAATAGGATAAGGCTTAAACATAAGCTTCTCGCGCAGGTGACCTCGCTCGCCGGCCAGCGCAGCGTCTTGTCTTGCGCTTCATGCACGCGTGTAAATTTTGTTACGGAGTAATTTAAAAATTGTATTATCTTCTAAGATGTTTATTTAAATTAAGTGATGTCAAGGACAATTTTGTTCTCAATTAAATACTCTCAATCAACAACATATTTATTTGGATAAAGATTAATATTATGTTGATAAATCATTATGGCAATTATGCATTAAATTCGAACAAATTTATTTACCATAAAAATGGTTATAGTAAGTGAAACTTAAAAGTTAGACATATGCTGTCGCGGGCATTTTTTAGACATTTGAAGAGAAATAATTCTTTAATACATTTTTTTTGGGTAACTTAAACCGTTTACGCAGCGCACACAACGGAAGCCTTAGTATGAATAATTATCCCCGTTTTTGCAACATTATTCGCTGATAGTTTGCTCTTGTTGGTCGCAGCGTGATGATATATAGCCTAAAACCTTCCTCAATAAATGGACTATCCAACACAAAAATAATTTTTCAATTTGATTGGGTAGTTCCTGAGATCCTAGCGTTCAAACAAACAAACTCTTCAGCTTTATAATATTAGTATAGATAAAAGAGCATGTATGAAAAGATTGATGGATGTAAACGAAGCTAGAGAGGTTGGCCAGGATTGTACGAAGTGGCAATCGATTAGTCTATGCAGGGTATGTATAATGAAAAGTTAAAAAAAACTAAACGAAATATGGTTGGTTTTGGGTCAGCCGCATCGCTTAACAAGCACTTGAAAACAGTAATACATACATACATACATATACTCACGGCTATATTACCCTAGAAGGGCTAGCCAGAGCTAAAGAATCATAAATTCCTCATCCATTTTTGGAAATTAAGTGGGGAAAAGATGGTAAAAAAAAAGGTTTTTGGTGATGGGTCTCCAACCGCATCGCCCAAAAATCCAATAAAAAGCCCCAATACCCTTAGTCGCCTCTTACGATACCCTTGGGTAGAAAGGGGTAGCGACATTCTAAGCCGGCACTACACGAAATATATATGTAAAAACAGTAATATATATGTTTTACACACCCTAAGCTTAGGAATTCATATAACCTTCGTTTTAATAACATACAAAATTTGTTTACAGTAATTCCGCCAACCTACATAGTAGTTTGTTGGCGGATATAAGAAACATGGAGTGTTAATAAAAAAAAAGTAAATTGCAATGGCTAAGTCGCCTTATACGACATCCGCGGGAAAAAATGTGTATTGTTTTCAAATAATTTATTCACGAAAAGCTTACATTTGTCAATAATAGTATTACAGACAAAAGCTATGCTTAAATTAATACAGTGCAATTTTTAAAATATTTATGGAGTTCTTAATATTAGCTATATATACATTGCCGATGAAGATACCAATTTTAAGAGCTTATTTAAAACATCACTGCTTTTGCTGCTGTAAAGTATGGATTCACGCTTTAAAATAACATTGTCAAGCGAAAAATAAAAAGAACCCTAAATGTCTAGTTACACGAATATGACCCAAGACTGATTCGTGAATAAGATGGTATGTATGAATATCAAAGCATGATGGAATGGATTTTCGTGACATTGTCACCTGGTGTTCAGAGAACGTAACATAAAATAACATAACATAAACGTTCACGCCGCATATCCCCGAAGGGGTTGGCAGAGGTGCTAATACTTCTGAATATCACGTGACTTTGTCACCTGGTGTTCAGAGTACCCACGTTTTGCATGGACAGTGTACTCACGTGATAGGAGGCAGGCCTATAGCCGTTTTGTACGAATATGGGTTTCCTCACGATGTTTTCCGTCACCGTTAACAATCATGACAAATTAATCACACATACGTCTTTAGAAAAGACAAATTGATGTAGGCCTAACCAGGAATTGAACCTTCATGTTTTGCACGATAAGCGGTGTTCTACCCACAGGACTATCACGATACTAAAATAAACTAAACGTGTTTAATACTTCAAAATGTGAAGTGCTATTAAAATGCAGTGAATAATACAGATATTTTCCTCAACAAGCATTTTGAAGCTTATCGTCTGCAAAGTTTGTTACCACGAATACATAATCAACTTTTAATTAATTTAGTTCATTTTCAGAAATACTGCGTGATTTTATTTTAAGAATTTCGAGAATCATTCTAGTGTAAGCATTTACATTATAATAGAATTAGTCTATTGTCAATCAGTTCTATTTAATATATTGTTCTTTTCAGTAAATTGCTAAAACTTCCGGGAAATATTAAATGAGTTTTGGGACAGAATCCAAGATTTGGTGAGCGATTCAGCTACGTAAGCATTGGTGAACAACACTAATATTTTACATATATTAATATACTCACGGCTGAAATTCTTAACGGGGGTAGGTAAAGTGAAGGAATAAAAAACAATATTTTAATTTTACTAAATTTAGTCTTATTTATTTAATTGCAAAGAAAATTTGTCTCGTCTATGGTTTTACATTGGTTCGAGTAAAACAGTGTCTTTTGCAAAAAAATATATAAAAATGTATACTTTTAATGAATTTGATTACTTTATATTTAATTACAAATCAAAGAAGAACGAAATAAACTTACAGTATTAAGTTAACTTTAAGTAACGAATTAAAGCACTTTTAACTGGATGGGTACTGAACTTTCAATGGGGCGTTATTTCATCACATAAAATGAAATTAATGAAAACCAACACGTAAAATAAAGCCATGTCAACTTATAACAAACCTTACGTCTTTTACATACACTACATCTACTTATACATACCGACCTCCCTTTGTTCCTTTAGCAAGTTGAGCAATTTCCTAACATTACGTGATAAAAGATCCCGTATTTTGGTTCCCCTACACATCCTAATTGGATTGTTTACGAAAAGAGCACCGACTATTGTCTCCGTTTATTTCTTTTATTTTGCTCTTTTGTTAGAGTTGTGATTCGAGCGATACATCCGAATAGGAAGGAGGTAACTGAGATTTAGATCCAACGCAGAGTGACACAATATGTTTGGTTTATAGACTACTTTGTGTGTCGTATTCAAGGTAAAAAAACAAGAAGGGACTTTGAACTCGTCTACCGAGGGATAAGGGGTAGGTGACTAGATTCTCGGTCCATAGGTTGCGGGTTCGATCCCTGCTGATAGCAACATTTTTGTGATGAGCATAAATGATTGTTTCTTAGCTTGGATGTTATTTATACTTAGTTGCCTCTCACGACAACCTTGAGTAGAAATGAGTAGTGACATTTCAAGCCCGCACTACACGGCAGTAAAATGCTTTCTCTATAAAGGAATAAAGTATGCTTATACGTCAGGAACTAAGAAGAAATTGCTACGATCATATAACTTCTTTAATTCAGGAATACTCAAAATTTAGCTAAAACACTAAAACGGCACGGTTTTAGGATATTCACTTACCCCATCTTGAATCAGGACACTCACACACTTCTGTGAAATAGTTGGATCCCTCAAAGAGATGTTTTAGATCGTTCATTTCGATAACGCACTAAGCCTTCATTTACTAGAGCCTTGCAATTGTAGACCTTATTCCCTTGGTATAAAGCCTACAGTCTGTTAAGATAGTTGACAGTATCTGTCGACCAATGTCATTGCTTCTTTTGTGTTAACAGCAGCTATTTTTTTTAATTGTTTTTATTTAATATCGATGTAATTGGAACAGAATTTTTATTTGCTCGTATTAAGAACCAGCTTTTTGCCTGCGACTACGTCTGCGTGGAATACATTTTTTGCATCTGGTTTACATCCAAAATGCCAAAACACTATCTTAACTTCTGTTTTTTTATATTTATATTCTCGTGGGCGTTGTAATAGATATAAAGAAAATTGAGACTTTTTAAGTGATTATTGGGGGATGCAGTTGAAGACCTTCAACTTCCACTTCCAAAAGCGGATAAACAATTACTATCTCTGAAGCTGTGTCTACCCTTTTTTGGGATTAATAGTCGTTAGTATATACTCATGATTGATTGAAGGATTTCGAATGAATGAAATGAAAGGAAATGAATTTCATATATTCCTTTTTGTAGTTGTTATATCAGTCAATCGCACCAAGTTTCAAAGTGCTAGATACATTATTTTTATAGATCAAAATCTGTATACTATATTTCAATCCCTTAGGGGTTGAGTTCCAAAAGACCTTTTTAATTCTTCATAAGAATCATGAAACAAACCATTTTGTACAAAGTTTCTATGTTTAAAAAAGCGGCCAAGAGCGAGATGGACTCGCTAATGAAGGGTTCCGTAGCAGCACTAGCAGCAGGTAGGTAACATAGTAATATACAAGTTTTTGTAGTTCGTTGTAAGTTTGATTGACGTGTTATCTACTATATAAATATAAGGTAAAATAACGTAATAATCATCAATGGTTCACGTTTTATGCGTAAGGCCTGTGATAGTAAAATTTTTGTTATATATTTCAGTGAAATTAATAAATTAGGTAAGTAATTTGATTTATGACGTTTAAAAATAGAACTACTGGCTAGATCTCATTCAAACCAATTTTCGTTAGTAGTTTGTATAGTAATACACATCATATATTTTTTTCAGTTTTATCATGCCCATATTTTAGAAGTTACGGGGGGGGGGACACACATTTTACCACTTTGGAAAAGTCTCTCGCGCAAACTATTCAGTTTTGAAAAAAATGATATAAGAAACCTCAACATCATTTTCAAATACCTTTTGATAGATACCCCACACGTATAGGTTTGATGAAAAAAAAAAATTTGAGTTTCAGTTCTATGTATGGGGAACCCTAAAAATTTTGGTTTTTTTTCAGATTTTATTTTAAAATCTTAATGCGGTTTACAGAATACATCTACGCACCAATTTTCAATAATGTAATTCTTATAGTTTCGGAATAAACTGGCTGTGACATACGGACGGACGGACGGACGGACAGACAGACAGACATGACGAATCTATAAGGGTCCCGTTTTTGCCATTTGGCTACGGAACCCTAAAAATGAGAATATCTTTAGTAAGTATGGATAGGAGTTTGGCGATGCGATGTCGGCCCGGTGCTACCCCAACTGTTGGTGATGTGTGAGAGATTGCAGCCAATCAGTCATCAATCAATAGATGGCGGTACTAAATTAAAATTAAGATATGTGCTATCATTCACTAACTATGCATTCTGAGGCTTAAACAGAAAATAAATTTATGCGTAAGTATAGCAAAATATATCTATGAGAATATTAGCTTAAAAATAGTTAGTAAAACAGTTATAAACATATTCTCAAACTTACCAAATGAATTCGCAAAATTCATACAATATACTTTCCATAGTTTGCATATGCATTCGCATAGTTGAATGTGAAAGAGAAGGAATAGTGCTTTCTTTTACTCTAAGCTAACACAAAAGCAAAAGAAAAACGCAAAAAGATTGCGATGCCCGAGATTTGAACTTGGGTCTTCCGTTCGATTAGTATTAACCGAACGGTATACAGCAATCTTCTCTTTAAGGAGCATCACCGAAAAGTTCTTAGCTAAGAACCGAAAGGTGTATTGCTCCTTCATTGATTTAGAGAAGGCGTATGATAAGGTGGTAAGAAAGTGTTTATGGGAGGTGTTATCCAAGTTCGGTTTGGGGAGTCGACTTATACGTGCACTGGTATCACTCTATGAGGATTCCAGTGCATGTGTGAGAGTAAACGGGGAAAATACTGACTGGTTCGGGATCTCTCGGGGTATCCGACAGGGTTGTGTAGCTTCCCCGTGGCTCTTCAATTTGTTCATGGATGACTGTTTAACAGAGTTGCGTGAAAGTGATTATGGATTGAGAATGGGTGGATTCATCATTAAATGCCTCTTATATGCCGACGATCAAGTGCTACTTGCATCATCGGTGGAAGAGCTGCAAGAGATGATGAATATTGCATGTGCGTCTTTTGAAAAAAAGGGAATGAGGGTGAATGTGGATAAAACAAAAACTATGGTTTTTGAGAGAGAGGTGAATATGACCGAATGCGTGATTGAGATTAATGGTAAGAAAGTGGAACAAGTGAAAGAGTTTGTATATTTGGGAAGTTTGTTTACTAGGGATGGAAAGTGTGATGAAGATATCGAGAGAAGAGTGAAAAAGGGTAATGCGGTAAATGGAGCACTGGATAGTCTAATGTCTAGTCAGTCGGTGTCTGAAAAGGCCCGAATGGCTGTGCATGATGCTGTCCTCGTTCCTACGCTTATGTATGGCAGTGAATGTTGGGTGTGAAATGAGATCCCTCAGAAAAGTGTGTAATGTAAGGTTATGTGATCGTGTGAGGAATGATGTGATTCGTGAAAGGTGTGGTGTAAAAGATGATATTGTAAGAAAGATAGAAAAAGGAATGTTGAGATGGTTTGGGCACATAGAGAGGATGGATGACAGTAAATTGGTGAAAGAGATATATAGAGCCAATGTGGAAGGTAATGTTAGTAGAGGACGACCTCGGAGGACACATTTGGATCAAATAGAACATGTGCTCAAAAAGGCAGGTGTCCGCAGTATGAAGAATAAAAGAGCATGTATGAAAAGATTGATGGATGTAAACGAAGCCAGAGAGGTTTGCCAGGATCGTACAAAGTGGCGATCGATAGTCTCTGCCTACCCCAATGGGAACTAACGGCGTGAGAATATGATGATGAATGAATGAATGGTATACAGCTACGCCACGAATACGTTAGTGCTGACTTTAAAATTTTGATAAGCTATAATATCTAGTAGTCATACTATTGACAAACAATTAAATGGACATTTATTTTGATGATAATGGATGAAAAACTTATTTTTTTCCGAAAATACTATTAATTAAGAGGTTGATAAAGTCCTTCGATGAAAAAAATAATCGTGTAGATATGGGGAGCCATATAAAAGTTATGTTATTTTTATGTTCCTGTAGGAACCCTTGTGAAATCCGGGATAAATGATATCCTTTATTTGTTGGCCAGGCGTATTAGCTACATTTATACCAAATTTGATCAAGATCCGTCTGCTAGAATTAACGTGATGACCGGACATACAGACAGACAGACAGACAGCATTTTTTTTCAAAAAGCGCAAATTTGGCTACAGTATCGGATATTAAACATATTCCACCGGTTTTTAATTTTTTTTATTCAATGTACAGTTTTGACCTCGGTACAGTGTTATTATAGTATAGATAGATTTCTCTTGTGTACAAATTTAAATACAACTCAAACTCAAACGTGCACGCCGTAGGGGTTGGCAGAGGTACTAATACTTCTGAACATCACGTGATGTTTACTTATTGTCATTTGGTACAGTGTACTCATGTGATAGGGTGCAGGCCTATCGCAATTTTAGTACGAATGCACCTTCACGTGAAATGTGAGGTCATAGGTCGATCGGGGTTGCCCATCTTGCCCATATGACTGGATCCGCCCTTGCCGTTAACAACCATGATAAATTAAACACACATATGTCTTTAGAAAAGACAAATTGATGTAGGCCCGACCCAGGATTTGAACCCTCATAGTCTGCACAATAAGCGGTGTGCTACCAACAGAGGTATTACGGTTGGAGCAAAAGTTAAATTAATGAATTTAACAAACTTCTCCATTCACAATAAACAAACCAAATGAAAACAGTTGTTAGATGTTCGCTTTTTATGAGGTTTGATTTTAATTAAAAACTTTAGATAAGGTTCGTTACTTTCGATAAATTTTAAATATATATATTTTTACTTTTAATTTTAACCAGGTAATAACGGAAAATAGTTTATAGCAATGATATACACACGGCCATAAATCACAAAGAGGTTCACCAGAGCTTCAGAGCTAGAAACTGCTTAGCCACGTTTGGAAGTTGATTGGGGACAAGATGGTACAAATAAAGTATCTTTCGTGATGGGTCTCCAACCGCATCGCCAAAAAAACCACTTAAAAAAGCCCCTTACCGTTGCCTCTTACGGCTCCCGTAGATAGAAAGGAGTAGTGATATTCTAAGCCGGCACTACACGGCAAGAAGTAGTAAGTAGAATACGTCTATAAGTAAGCTTTAGATTATGTTAACTTGCTTACAACACAACAAAGCTAAGTTAGTATTTCGCCAAGGAAGCTGAGCTCATAATTATTAATTTAATTAGTGCAGTGCCGCTAGGGCTCGTCTCGGGAATATACGTCGTATCGTCACTATAATTACGTTACCAACGTGATGTTACGTCACGTGATATCATTGGTGTATTACTATGACCTGTGTATGGAAATTACCGGTTTGAGATCTGACAATATGATAGTGATTTTGAATATGAGTGTTGAGAATAAAGTTGTAAATAAAGAGGATAAATAAGTGTTGCTTTTATGTAGTTTTGATAAGATTAGGGCCTGCATCTTTATATTTGTCTTAATTTTAATCATAAATTAACAACCATGGTTGTTAACGGGGAGGGAAAACATCGTGAGGAAACCCACATGGCTGAGTTGTACTTAGTCATGTGACAGTGTATTCGTACAAAACGGCCTGCCCCCTATCACGTGAGTACACTGTCCATGCAAAACGTGGGTACTACTCTGAACACCAGGTGACAAAGTCACGTGATGTTCAGAAGAATTAGTACCTCTGCCAACTCCTCCGGGGATATTCGGCGTGAACGTTTATGTTATGTTATGTTATGTTGAATCATAAATTCTTAAAGACAACCATGTAACTCAGTGGGTGACAATTTTCGTGCAGATGATGAGAATTTGAATCCTGGGTCGGACTTACACAAATTCGTCTTTTCTAAAGACATATGTGTGGTTAAGTTATGATTGTTGTTAACGTTAAAAAACATCGTGAGGAAAATGGCTGAGTTTTACTTTGTTATATGACAGTGTATTAAAAAAATATATACGGTCGAATTGAGAACACTCCTTTTTTTGGAGTCGGTTAAAAACAGTGATAAGTCTGCCCCCTATCACGTGAGTACACTATCTAAGCAAAACTCTGAAGAGATGATTTGAAAAAACAGAATGCTGAAAAGTGATGTTCAGATGTCTTAGTACCTCTGCCAACCCATTTAGGGATAAACAGCATGAACTATTCAATTGGATCACATTTTCATAATGTGTCTTTCAAAGATGTTCTTGTCTGTAATTGATATCCACTGAAATCAAATATCTGAATTAAATAACGAAAATAGATTGTTAGCAACTTTATGAATAGGACTTCGCCGACCAAATTGTATCAAATTACAGAATGTAATTAGATAGCTAAGTGCAAGATCAAAAGATACAAATGTATAAGAGAGCTTTCTTTCTTGAGGTTGTCTGTAGGTTACTTTTGTGCTTATTTAATATTACTGTATTTGTGAAGATTTGCCCTAAGAGGCTTTTAATTTATTGAATGAGGACTAACTTTCTTTCAGTTATAGATAAAATATTATGCTGTATTGTGTCAGTTCAAAATAGCACTACCAAGTATATTTTCTTTTGTACCATGGGAGGCACTGAATTTACGGCACATAGCTCAATGGGTAGAACACCGGTTAACGTGCAAGCGACTAGTGTTCAAATCCCGGGTCGGGCCTACACCAATTTGTCTTTTCTAAAGACACATGTGTGGTTAATTTATCATGGTTGTTAACGGTGAGGGAAAACATCGTGAGGAAACACACATGGCTGAGTTGTACTTAGTCATGTGACAGTGTATTCGTACAAAACGGCGATAGGCCTGCCCCCTATCACGTGAGTACACTGTTCCATGCAAAACATGGGTACTCTGAACACCAGGTGACAAATTCACGTGATGTTAAAAGTATTAGTACCTCTGCCAACCCCTTCGGGGATATTCGGCGTGAACGTTTATTTTTATGTTATTTTACGATGAATGGCACTACTGCATTACTGCCTGTGAGTGTTCGTAGGAGGCGGTCAAGGGTATTAGGGCTTTTTGCGATTGCTATTGCCCCTCACCAAGAATCTTTATTTATACCATCTTGTTATACTTATCCACTTCCAACTGAGCCTGAGTAGTTTCTAGCTCTGAAGGTGTGGCTACCCATTTTTGGGATTTGTGGCCTAATGTTACATACATTCAATCAAAATATTTATCTCACACTACGCCCATACATACATACATATACTCACGGCTATAAATCCCTAAAAGGGGTAGGTAGGGTAGGTAGGGTAGGTAGGTAGGGGTAGGTAGTAGTCCACTTTTGGAAGTTGAGTGGGGAAAAGATGGTAGAATAAAGGTTGTTGGTGATGGATCTCCAACCGCATCGCCCAAAAATCCCTTAAAAAGCCCCAAGTCCATTAGTCGCCTCTTCCGTACACCCACCGGAAGAAATGGGGTAGTGCTATTCTAAGCCGACACTACACAGCCTTACACTACGCCCATATGTCTGTTAATTCCAATATCAAGACTAACAAACTAGTGATAGTACAGAATACTGAACATACATAACGTATCCTTTGGGGTAGGCAGAGATCGCCCCTTCGTATGATCCTGGCAAACCTCTGTAGCTTAGTTGACATCGTTCAATCTTTTGATATATGCCCTTTCCTCTTCATAGTTTATACCCCGCCGCATCTAATAGCGCAATCTCTATTTGATTCAAATGTGTCCTCCGTGGTCGTCCTCTACTAACATTAAGTTCTACATTGAGTATCAAACGAGTTCAAAAAATATATTTTACCAATATAAAAAAAATAATTGCTGTGTAGTGTCGGCATAGAATAGCACTACCCCATCTCTTCCCATGGGTGTCGTAGAAGTCGACTAAGGGAAAAGGGCTTTTTCATCTTCGCCCCTACACCAATCCAAGGTCTGCCGTGCCGAGGGATGCGTGGCCAGGGGTGAGCCTGGTCGTTAGCGTGCCGCCGTCCCGCAGCCTGGTGAACTCCGGGTACTAAATAACCTTACCTAGTCAAGCGGGGCTCTGGCTAGGCGGACAGTTTACTTCCCTTGCTTTTCGTGGGGTCCAAATGTGTTTCGCAACAAAAAATAAACACGATGGCGGCGATATGGCTCGCCACCTATCACGCCGTGGTTCCTCACGGGGCGGAAAGTGGGCTAAAGAGACCCGCTTTGGTACGATGAATGTGTGTGGAGGGATGCATGAAAAATAAGATGAAGTATGTTTGATTATGGAAGACAGAAAACTAGATTTTCTGTGTGTAAATGAAACGAAGCGCAAGGAAAAAGAGGTTTCACAACTTGGCCCATTTACAGCTATCTGGTCGGGAGTTGCCGAGAGTGACAGAGCTTGCCAAGGCGTGGGACTTCTGATATCTGAAAGGATGGCTAAGTGCATGAAAGATTATGCGTGTGTGAGTCCAAGGCTCCTATGGATAAAGGTGAAGGTAGGGCTTGTCCGGATGCGCATAATTTGCGTGTATGCTCCGGACATGTCCAGATCACTATCCGAGAGGGAGGAGTTTTGGAATCTGTTAGACGATGTTGCGAATGGGTGTGATGAAAATGAGAAAATTGTTATGTTAGGAGATTTTAATGGTTGGGTTGGTGTGTCACGCAACGGTTGTGAAAGAGTTTTAGGAAAGTTTGGTGATAAGAGAGTGAACGAGAATGGTGAGAAAGTGATTGATGTATGTTTGGAGAGGAATCTTTGTGTTACGAACACGTTGTTTGAACACAAAGATATCCATATGTATACTAGACAGAGAGGAAGCGAGAGAAGTATGATAGATTTTGTGATAGTGGATGAAAGGCTAAGAGCAAAGGTTGTTGACACCAGAGTCCATAGGGGCATTAACGTTGGCACAGACCACTTTCTCGTGATATCACGATTGAGGGGACTGTGCACGCGTTGGCGTCACAGGGCCAAAGTGTCGACAACTGAATTTGCGAGAATAAAAGTGGAGAAATTGGAAGAGGATGAAAATATTAGAGATGAATATATGAAGAAATTGGACGACAAGCTAAGTTGCGTGGAGATGAAGGATGAATTGGAAATAGAAGAAGTATGGGATGTGCTCAAATCGTCAATGGTTGAATGTGCGACGGAAGTATGTGGATTGAGTAAAAGAACAAATAGACCACCAACAAGTTGGTGGGATAAAGATGTTAAAGAGGCAGTTGGAGATAAGAAGAAAGCTTGGTTAGATTTAATAGCGATTAAAGCTAGTAAACGAATGGATGCGCGAGTAACAGATGATGTAGTGAAGAATAGTGAAGATGAATATAAGAGAGTTAAGAATGAGGTTAAGAAGAAAATAGAAAAGAAAAAGCGTGATCTGATAGAATGGTGTGAGAGGAAACTCTCCGATAATTTCAGGAATAACCAGAAGTTGTTCTGGAAATATATCCGGAAAGAAAAGGGAGTTTCCCAAAACACAAGAGTGAATGTTGTGAGAGATGAACAGGGTGGATTGGCGACGGATGAAAGTAGCATAAGGCGAGTATGGAAGAAATATTTTGAGAGACTCTTTGAAAAAGAGGATACATCCATTTCTTCGCCAATCGGCAGTAATGTTGATTGGAACGACGTTATGGGTGACTTTAGTGACAGTGAGATCAGTATGGAAGAAATAATGAAAGCAATGAAAAGTATGAAACTAGGGAAAGCGGCAGGGTATGACAGGATAAACACTGAAATGCTGAGGGCTGGTAAAGCTGTGGTGGCTTCCTGGTTGTACTTCCTTTTCCAAAAATGCTGGTCGAGTGGCAAAGTGCCACAAGACTGGTGCAAAGCGGTAATTGTGCCTTTATATAAAGGAAAGGGGTCACACGAGGAGGCTAGAAACTACCGTGGAATTAGCCTACTCAGCATTGTCGGTAAATTGTATGCAAAGGTTTTGATTGAAAGAGTGATGAATGAAACGGATGATAAAATTTGGGATGTGCAAGCAGGATTTAGAAAGGGAATGGGATGTATGGACCAAATCTTCTCTTTAACACGTTGAACGCCATGGCAGACACCACTTATCTGCCAGTGTGTATTCTCAGTGGGCTTCATGAAATATTAAAAAACAGTCAAAATTTGTTAACATATTTTTCCGGTTTAATTGTATGAAAAATGGGTATAATCTAATATGAAATAAACACAATAGCGAAAAATAGTAAATATAGAGAAAAAATAGCTGGCAGTCACCATTATCTGCCATGGCCCAGCCAAAGCACTATTCGTTATTTCAGTGGAGGGGGCCACGCGGGTCACCTTGCACCCCCCGCACCCGCGCGTAAGCGCTGCGCTTGCTCTCGCTACTACTCAGTGGCAAAAGTCGTACGGACCGTTTCGCGCGCTCTGTAATTTGTAATTATACCTACATACGTATTCAGTATTCGTTACTAATACTCCTACTATTACTAATAAACATGGAAGACTTGGATTTTGATATAACCGCTGAACATCTGATGCAACTGGACAATATTGAAATATCATTAATAAATAATAGTTTTATAATGCCGAGTTCAGATGACGAGTGTAGTGATATAATTCAACCCCTAAGACGAAAGTGCCGCCGAATTATATTATCAACTAGCGAAGACAGCGATGCCGAAAACGTTCCGCCCTGCCCCAGTAATAATACAAGCCCTTCGAACATCTGGACAGAGGTTCAAGGTAATCAACGCCGTATTATTCCGTTTACAGACATTTCTGGTCCCGCACCCCATATAAAGTGTATGCATGGAATGACTCCTGCGCAATGTTTTTCGCTTTTTTTGACTGATAACATATTGCAACTAATAGTCGATGCCACTAATGAATATGCAATTAAAGAAATAACACAATTACCTGAAGCTTCTAAATTTGCACGGGTTCGTAGATGGACACCCACTAACCCTGCTGAGTTGAAATGTTTTTTTGGCTTGATTTTATTTATGGGCTTGGTGAGGCTACCTAAATTAGCTGATTATTGGTGTAAGGACGACATGATTAGCCATCCATTTCCAAAGACCATTATGTCTCGTAATCGTTTCGAGCTGTTGCTGCAAATGTTACACTTTTCAGAAAATGACAATGAACATAAATCAGACCGACTGCATCGTGTCCGCAAGCTGTATGATGAAGTAAATAAAGTATTTCAGGAAAACTTTTCGCCAACAGAAAACCTGTGTATAGACGAAAGCATGGTCCCTTTCCGTGGGAGAATTATTTTCAGACAATACAATAAACAAAAGAGGCATAAATACGGGATTAAAGAATTTAAACTATGTACCATACCGGGCTATACTTATAAAGTAAAAGTATACGCGGGGAAAAATGATGATGTTCATAACACACCCACTAATGTTGTGATGTCTTTATGTGAAGATCGTTTTGAAAGAGGGCATACATTATTTACGGACAACTGGTACACAAGCATTACATTAGCCAGACAATTATTACAAAGAGAAATGCATCTCGTCGGCACCGTAAGAAAAAATCGTAAAGGTTTACCAAAAGAGGTCATTGATGCCAAACTTAAGCGTGGAGAGTATAAAGCTGCAGAGAGTAACGACGGAATAACGTGTTTAAAATGGAAGGATAAGAGGGATGTGTATGTTCTATCCACTAAACATACTGATCGATTTGTTAATATTCAACAGCGTGGGAAAACTATACGGAAGCCAAAAATAATTGTTGATTACAATATGGCAAAGGGTGCGGTAGACCTCTCTGATCAATTAGCGTCTTATTCGACTCCACTACGAAAATCTGTCAAATGGTATAAGAAGCTTGCCATTAATTTACTACTAAACACTACAGTGATAAATGCTCTAATTTTGTATCAGTCAGTCACAAAGAAAACTATTCAAATAGTAGATTTTAGAAAGGAAATTGTACAACAATTCTGCCAAACAGAGAGCGAGGAGTATCGACTTCGTGAGGTGCCTAAACGGTTGAAGCATCAATTGTCTAAAAAAGATGGCAAATCTAAAAGTACCCGACGTTTGTGCTCTGGATGCTATAAGCAAAATGTCATTTTGATGGGCCGACAATATGCTAGAAATAAAACCAAGAAAGTCAACACATTTTGTGAAACCTGCCCTTGTAAGCCGTTCATGTGTTTTGATTGTTTTAATAGATTACATAAAGTTTAGAACTTATGTCTATTTCATGGGCCGACAATATGCTAGAAATAAAACCAAGAAAGTCAGTATATTTTGTGAAACCTGCCCTTATAAGCCGTCCATGTGTTTTGATTGTTTTTTTTTTCATTTTTATTATGTAAATTTAAGAAAGAAGTCATTTAATTTGTTTGATCTCCAATTTTAAGTCATAGCGTAGAGTACTGTATTTTTTATTTTATAATAAAGGTATTTTTCTAATATTTGGCATGCTTAATTTTATACCCCAATGATGTAAATAATTAAAATCATAACTGTATGACACAATTTATTTAACTAAAAGTCATCCGTATAAATGTTAAACCAGAAATGTCAGAGAAAAAATGTGTCGGGTCCGTCAGGTCCCAAATATCTCAAAGACTTGTAAGATTTTTGCCGCGCTAAGGCGCGAGGTTTGTTCTACAGCGCCCCGCGGGTCACTGCGAATAGCGTTCACAAACTTATTTATGTCTGCTAGCCCAGTAAAGACATTTTAACGCAGATCGTACTGGCAGTCAAACCGTGTCTGCCGCGGCCCGATGGACCCGGCTCATTGTCAGCCATACGGTGTCTGCCATGGCCCATAGGGCGAAGGCGTATTTTTTTTTGGGCGTTCAACGTGTTAAGGAGCATATCCGAAAAGTTCTTAGCTAAGAACCAAAAGGTGTATTGCTCCTTCATTGATTTAGAGAAGGCGTATGATAGGGTGGTAAGAAAGTGTTTATGGGAGGTGTTATCCAAGTTCGGTTTGGGGAGTCGACTTATACGTGCACTGGTATCACTCTATGACGATTCCAGTGCATGTGTGAGAGTAAACGGGAAAATACTGACTGGTTCGGGATCACTCGGGGGGTCCGACAGGGTTGTGTGGCTTCCCCGTGGCTCTTCAATTTGTTCATGGATGACTGTTTAACAGAGTTGCGTGAAAGTGATTATGGATTGAGAATGGGTGGATTCATCATTAAATGCCTCTTATATGCCGACGATCAAGTGCTACTTGCATCATCGGTGGAAGAGCTGCAAGAGATGATGAATATTGCATGTGCGTCTTTTAAAAAAAAAAAGGGAATGAGGGTGAATGTGGATAAAACAAAAACTATGGTTTTTGAGAGAGATGTGAATATGACCGAATGCGTGATTGAGATTAATGGTAAGAAAGTGGAACAAGTGAAAAAGTTTGTATATTTGGGAAGTTTGTTTACTAGGGATGGAAAGTGTGATGAAGATATCGAGAGAAGAGTGAAAAAGGGTAATGCGGTAAATGGAGCACTGGATAGTCTAATGTCTAGTCAGTCGGTGTCTGAAAAGGTCCGAATGGCTGTGCATGATGCTGTCCTCGTTCCTACACTTATGTATGGCAGTGAATGTTGGGTGTGGCAGAAGAAGCATGAAAGTAGAGTGAATGCAGTAGAAATGAGATCCCTCAGAAAAGTGTGTAATGTAAGGTTATGTGATCGTGTGAGGAATGATGTGATTCGTGAAAGGTGTGGTGTAAAAGATGATATTGTAAGAAAGATAGAAAAAGGAATGTTGAGATGGTTTGGGCACATAGAGAAGATGGATGACAGTAAATTGGTGAAAGAGATATATAGAGCCAATGTGGAAGGTAATGTTAGTAGAGGACGACCTCGGAGGACACATTTGTCCGCAGTATGAAGAATAAAAGAGCATGTATGAAAAGATTGATGGATGTAAACGAAGCCAGAGAGGTTTGCCAGGATCGTACAAAGTGGCGATCGATAGTCTCTGCCTACCCCAATCGGAACTAACGGCGTGAGAATAAATATGTATGTATGTATGAAAAAAATAACCATATACTGAAAATAGGGTGTTTTAAAATTAATTGTTATGTGTACAAATCACTATAGAATGACCGGAACTACACGAAAAGTTGCTGAATGTGATAAAAAGTTTTTTTTTTAAATTGACATCACTTCACTGTTAAATATTAATGATCAGGAATTTACTTATTTTTAGAGGTACATTTGGCTTCGGTGAAAGCCACCCAACTAACTTACTTATACTCACGCCCATTATTCCTATTGGAGTAGGCAGAGACTATGAATCACTGCTTAGCACGGTCTTGACAAATCACTCTTGCTTCCCTAACATTCATTATTCTTACATAACATATAAACATGATCATAAACGTTCATGCCGTTTATTACCGAAGGGGTTGGCAGAGGAACCAATACTTCTGCACTCACATGGCAATGCCATCTAGTGTCCAGAGAAGGTACCCACGTTTAGCTTAGACAGTGTACTCACGTGATAGGGGGCAGGCCTATCGCCGTTTTGTAAGAATACACTGTCACATGACTAAGTACAACTCAGCCATGTGGGTTTCCTCACGATGTTTTCCCTCACCGTTAACAACCATAATAAATTAACCACACATAGCACTTTAGAAAAAACAAATTGGTGTAGGCCCGACCCAGGATTGGAACTCACGCCCTTCTGTTTTCGGGCGGGTGTTCTACCCACTGGACTATCATGTCATTATTCTTCTATCCAACCAACTTTAAGAAAAATACTGAGTTTAAAAAACAGACTTATCTTTATTTTGAATAGAAAACGTTTTATTTAATTTCGTCGCCTCAAAATCTCGCTGAGCCAAGGAAATAAGAACAATGCTAAATTATGATGTAATATTCAAAGGCTTTCAATTGAAATCGCCGAATCTTTGATGTTATCTTTGTGTTAGACCTTTTTATTATTTCAAACGCTTTGCGAATTTTATTATTAATTCACCGTTCCCAATTTTGCTGTCAATAAAAGGGTTCTTAGAGAATCTTTAGGTACATAATTATAAAAAAGTATTTTTTTCAGATTAATAATGTGAGTGCCTGGTAGTGTCGGCTTAGATTATCACTACCCCTTTGTACCCACGGGTGAGATTACAGGCGACTAAGGGTATGGTGATTTTTTAAGTGGTTATTGGGCGATTAGGTTTGAGACCCGTCATCAATTACCTTTATTTTACAATCTTTTCCCCACTCAACTTTAATAAAGTTGCTGAGATATTTGTTATACTGAAGCTCTGACTACCATTTCTGGGGATTTATAGCCGTGAATATATGTATGAGTATATTTTTTTTACAATTTCATATGTTATGTGTTTTTATAAAACAATTACATGCTTTTGATCTCCAAGCAGTTAAATTAAAGAACTCCACGAGGCTTAATCATTCAACATTACCTATCAATATTTATATTATTTATACCAATAAAAAAATATAAGGGATTGAGTGATTACCTTTTATGTGAGAATTCGGTATGCAAAGTTTTTTTTTGGTATTTATTAAATATTTTTATTCGATAGTAAACACGAAAAGAAAAGACTAATTTGAATATTTTCCATTTAAAATGAGTAATTGTAAAGTTATGATTTTTTAAAGATTGTTCAACTTTTGTACTTAATGACGTCATCGATCGATAAAATCACGTAGCGACATGCAAATGAAGCGAAATGTTTTATAAAAATGTTGCTGATTGCAAAACATATCACGAATTTGTGATGTCAAATGAAATTATTACGATATTATACTAAACAAACCTATGATTTTCGATATTTTATTAATAAACTGCAAAACCGTATGTCTTTGAAACAACATTGAAGGTCAAACACTGTTACAGTTTTTTGATAAAATAACAGTCATCTTAGCTTCAATTGATATAATTTCAAGAAAATATTGTTTATAACCATAATATCTCGAAATGGTTTTGTAATCAGCATCACTTTAGTAAAACTTTGCATACCGATCAGTAGAGGGACTTATTAATCTCAAAAAACTCTGTTTAAAGTCGGCTTAGAATAGCATTACCCCATTTCTACCCATGGGTGATTGTAAGAAGCAATAAAGGGTTTTGGGGCTTTTTAGAGCCTTTATTTTACTTCTATCTTTTCCTCACTTAACATCCAAATGTGGCTGAAGAGTTATTATTCAGAAGCTCCGGATACCTCTTTTAGGGAGATATGACATTCCTGAGTATATGTATGTATGTATTTCAAATAGAATCACGACTTTATTGTGACATTTATGTACGTGGATTTATTTGCCGGTAATAGATTCATTTTATGTTTTAAGTGGTTTGAATTTGGAGAAAAGGTGGATTAGTTTCTCATGATCTTACAAAGTGGTGATCAATGATCCCTGCGTAGACCCATTGGGATTCAAATTCTGAGTACACATTATGATGATATAAAAAAGGAAAACAGGGGCATTTGAGTAATTATTTGGCCAGTTGCCAACACTTCTTCATGGTACATTGTCCTACCTTGGCCTTAAATTGTCTTATGTAATATTTATTTTGATACATTGAAGGAGTGGTACACGTATATGGTATATATATATGGTGAAGATTTATAATTAGTACACAAATATTTAAAAGTAGTTTATAAGTAATATCTTGCTGTTAATCTTCCAAATATTTTTTTTATACAGAATGTCCCATTGCCAAGAAAAACTCTGAGTGAATGCAGATATTTCTCAGCTATGAGCTGATGATTTGCACAGAGACATAGAGACAGTTTTACAACAAAAAAAATTGATATCACTGAGAGCTGCCAAAGATCCGTTTAACGCCTCGTCTGGATTTTTAGTGATCCATCCCTAATGATATTTTATTTTACCATATTTTTCCTCTCTGGCTACCTTATTTTTATTATAGTCACTAGTATAAAATTCCTATTTACTCATGCAAAAAGGTAAATACTCTTCCTTCCATAAATTATACAGAAAATTATGAAACGACGTCGACTAGATCTCGGATGAAAAAGGGAGAATGTATAAAACTCTGGCTCTGTGCTTTATGGTCTGAATAATGCGATAAAACAATAAAAAATATTACCGAAGGACGCCGGGAGTTACCGACTTGGGTTTGTGCTACTATGAATTCACGACGCTGAGTTTTTTTTAACATTATTCAGTAGAAAAGGTTTTTAAGCGCATTTATTTTCGTTTGTAGGTAACTAAACGAAGTATTTTACTTTACGTCAAATACTGAGTTCATTACTCATTCTTTATATTACTCATTAATTTACACCCACTTGACGTCAAGATTTGTTTTTAAGGAAGGATCGAGTGAAATAAAAATGTCGCATTAGGTGCTAACCATCTGCTATTTAAAAATCTTTAAAGCCAATTGAATACAACACAAAAAATGCATAGTCCAAGATTATCTTCGCATACATACACATTATGAACTTGATTGTAAAAGAGTGGAGCGAATAGACATTCTTAACGTACATAATTTTAGTCCGAAATTCGGATAACCATGGTAAGATTTGATTCTGATCGAGTTATAGTTTACAAGTTGAAAGCTAGTGTACATAAAGCTCAGATGAAGACAATAACACAGAGAAGTTATTCTAAACCGTACTGTTTTCGGGTGCTTTTACGGAAAAACATCATTCCTAGAATCACAAATAGAAAATAGTACCGGTTTTCCCCAGTTTTGAACGGGTAGCAAGGTTTTTTATTCTGCGGGACACTGATATTGACATTGAGCTCATGACTAGTAAAAAAAAGACGATTTGGTTTCGTAATTCCAAAGATTAGCTCTTACTGTGTTCTTGTTTCTTAGTGTGTATAAACACACCTTAAGTTCTGACTAGTATCTCGGTTTAGATCGGTAGTATTTATACATATTTTTGGGCGTTAAAATTTTCTGAATGTTTTTGTTCATAAAAACCTCATGTGGGGATTATAACATTTTAATAAAAAAATATAAAGTAATAAATAAATTCTTTACTTTATTTATTAAAAAATCAAGCTTGTATCTCAACAATTGATGTCTCTGTGACCAATAATGTCAAAAAGCCAAGGTTTAACAAAAAATATGAATAAAACTAATCTCGAAAACTGCAAAAAGTCGCAAAACATACATGGGGGGTAATTCGGGTACCCCTAGGGGTATTCTGTGCTTGGACATCCGCTTGACACTATTTCTTGGGACACCCTGAATAATACCCAGAAATGCATTACTAGAGCTTGGCAATTAATCACTTAAGAAGACATAGTCGCCTTTCAACCGTGGAAAGAAATGGATTTGTGCTATTCTAAGCCGATACCACGCAGCTACCAAATTGGTACTGCAGACAAACTGGTTGTAACATAAACGTTCACGCCGAATGTCCCCGATGGGATTGGCAGAGGTACTAATACTTCTAAACATCACGTGACTTTGTCACCTGGTGTTCAAAGTACCCACGTTTTGTCTGGACAGAGTACTCACGTGATAGGGGGCCGGCCTATCGCCGTTTTTGTACGAATACACACTGTCACATGACTAAGTACAACTCAGCCATGTGGGTTTCCTCACGATGTTTTCCCGCACCATTAACAACCATGATAAATTAACCACACATATGTCCTTGGAAAAGACAAATTGGTGTAGGCCCAACCCGGGATTTGAACACTAGTCGTTTGCACGATAACCGGTGTTTTACCTATTGAGCTATCACGGTTGCTGGTCAAATCAAATTGGTTGTCTATTTCTGAAAATACAAAACAATAATATTAAACTCAAACATATTCGCTATGTCATGTACCTGTTATCCAAAAGGATTACATGTAATATTGGGGACAATAGCCTGGTGGATTAAAGGGTGACTAAGAGAAAAAAAGATAATAGTAAATAAATAACAGATTACATTATTATCATCTGGCTTGTCATCCTTAAATGTCTGCAAGTGAAATGGAATGAAAATTAAAACTCAACGAGCTCAGCGAAATTTCTAAACATCACTAAAAAAAACAGATTCTAGTAAGCTCTGACAGGAAGAGATATCCTATTGAATACTTACAAAGAAAATATAATAAGCATGACAGTCAGTGCACTTATTTTATTTTAATACTTGGATTGAAAAAAAATTTACGACAATGAAATCTTCCATAGCAAATGGATGCATTCTCAATTACTAAGGTTCGATCACACGAGAGACGACACGGTTGACCGAACTGACTGTCAATGTGCGTTGCACTTTGAAAGAGATTAGAAGAGGCGGCGCTGGGACAATTCTACTGTCAAAGTGAACAGATAAATATAAACTTTTGAATTCTAGCGCTAGCTTTATATTGGAAAGATGAAAGAGGTAGTTTGTTTGTGTTTGAGGGATGTATTTTTTTATGTTTAAGAGATGATAATCATCGAGTGGATTTGTGACGTGTTGGATGTTTGTTTTTTTTTCAATGGCTGCGTTAAAAGGCGACTAAGTATTTTTGGGCTATTAAATAATTGTTGCAGCAACCTTAAGCGAATTAAACGTTTCTTCTATCGCACATTAAGTCGATAATTTGTAGACAATTGACGTGCCCCACGGTTTTATTTTAGTCTAGTCTATGCATATGTATATAATACCCACGACTGTATCTATTTTATTATTATTTTTAGGTTTTTAGTACATTTATCTTAAACATTGCTCTGTATGTTTACAATAAAACCGTTTAACTTAAAAAGTTTTTTTACCTATTTTTATTTTCTAGTTTTTAGTTTTTATTTCGCATTCTGTTTAATTCATATAGTGCTTCATTATTGCAAGGTTTCTTGCCCGTTAGTTTATTGCAGTCCAACTCCTCTATACGTAGTCCCTGCAAAGATCTGACTCTACTATGAGCCACGTAGGCTTGACCTTCTTCAAACAGTTTCGCACCTAAGTATACGACTGCGTAATCCACAGTGCTGCCCTGCATTTTATGTATTGTAGAAGCCCATGATAGTATTGATTTGGTATAGTGCCACTGTATAGCGACCATCTTAGATTTTAATTTTGCATAGTAAATTGTATTCTACTTGTTGAGACCTTTCATTTGATACCCATGTTGATGGGATTGATATAAAACCTAAGTTATCCGCCATTTTGTAGAGGCCGCCATCTTGGATTTTAATTTTATATAGTACATTGTATTCTACTGGTTGAGCACATTAATTTGATACCCATATTGATAGGATTGATAAAACCTACGTTATCCGCCATTTTGTAGCGGCGGCCATCTTGAATTTATAATGATAATGAATAAATATAATTGTATTGTCACCAAAATCCAAAGTGTACACAAAATTTCAGATTAATCGGTTGATAGGAAGAGGGTGAAATTTGAATTACTAAATTTGACCCAAGAAAGAATAAAACAAACGGGGTGAGCTAAATAAAACCGTTTAAAAAAACAGATTCTAGTAAGCTCTGACAGGAAGAGATATCCTATTGTATACTTACAAAGAAAATATAATAAGCATGACAGTCAATGCACTTATTTTATTTTAATACTTGGATTGAAAAAAAAATGGACGACAATGAAATCTTCCATAGCAAATGGATGCATTCTCAATTACTAAGGTTCGATCACACGAGAGACGACACGGTTGACAAAACTGCCTGTCAATGTGCGTTGCACTTTGAAAGAGATTAGAAGAGGCGGCGCTGGGACAATTCTACTGTCAAAGTGAACAGATAAATATAGCGACGGGGGCGTATACCCGAAGGTCGCGGGTTCGAACCCCGCCAGTGTCGAAATTTTTCTTTCCTTTACTAACATCTTTTATTTATGAGTAATAATCCCCACATGAGGAATTCATGTCAAAAAACATTAAATTAGATAAATATAAACTTTTGAATTCTAGCGCCTGCTTTATATTGGAAAGATGAAAGAGGTAGTTTGTTTGTGTTTGAGGGATGTATTTTTTTTATGTTTAAGTGATGATAATCATCGAGTGGATTTGTGACGTGTTGGACGTTTGTTTTTTTTCTATGGCTAACACAGCCAACTAAAAGGCGACTAAGTATTTTTGGGCTATTAAATATTTGTTGCAGCAACCTAAAGGATAGTAAATCGCCGATTAAGACACCTAGGGGAAGAATTTAGCAAGTGTTATAATATAAGGTGACACTACAAAGCCCCCTTATGTTTTTAACAGACTAAAAATGAATTCATGATAATAATCTCTTCCAACAGCAAATAGATTACATTCACATAATATCTCAATCATTAAGGTTCGATCACACGAGAGACGACACGGTTGACAGAACTGCCTGTCAATGTGCATCGGCAGAGAGAGTGCAAAGAAATCAGAAGAGGTAAACGCCGGGACAATTCTACTGTAAAAGTGTTCAAATAAATATAAACGTTTGAATTCAAGCGCTTGCTTTTTATTGGAAGGGTGAAAGAGTGTGAAGAGAAGAAAGAAAAGAAAGAAAAGAAGAGAAGTTGAGTTATGTGAATCAGTGAGTGATATATTTGATAGATGTATGTTTGAAAAAATATTGTAAAGATTCAGAATGCGTTTTCAACTGCAAAATTGTAAAATATAGCATATTAGTGATACGCTTTTATTAGTTTAACTCGATGTTGTTCAACTTTAAACGGACATATTTAATTAATACTTTGTATACTTATCAAGGATCAGTGAAAATACATTGATATATTTTTTTAAGCTTATCTCATTATCTTTACTCTAGACCGGATTATAAAGCCATTAATTTGTGATACATTTGGAATGATAATAAAAATAATGGAATGAAAATAATGGACTTGCAGTATTTCAGAAAAACCTACGGTACTATTATTATAGAAAATAAAATGTCATGCCAGCTATGTCGCGCCAAAGTGACATCCATAAAAGGCGATATTTCTTACATTAAACTTCATAGCATGGATACCTTACATGAGCTTTAAAGTCAAATTTCTGAGAAACGCTTTCAAAGTCCCTTTATACGATTTTCATTTACGTCAAATAGTAGCTCTCGAACCTTCGATGCATCCTTTAAATGGGTCTTACGTTTGAGTGTCTTTTTATATGCATACATATACTCACGGCTATAAATCCCTAGATGGGGTAGCCAGAGCTAAGGAATTAGAAATTCCTCAGCCACTTTTGGAAAGTTAAGTGAGGGAAAAGACAGTCAAATCCCACCGCATCGTCCAAAAATCCCCTAAAAGCCTCAATACCGTTAGTCACCTCTAACGTAAACCCATCGGAAGGAATGGGGTAGCGTTATTCTCAAGCCGACACTATACAGCCAGTGAGTGTTTTTTTTATAAGCTCTAAATTATGTATCCTTTGTAGCCATTCAAAATTTAACTTTTTATTTAATAAATAAATCTCTAAATTAAATAATCACAGATAAAATTATTTACTTTACAATAATTAAAAATACATATACTCACGCCATTAATTCCCATTGGGGTAGGCAGAGACTATCGATCGCCACTTCGTACGATCCTGACAAACCTCTCTAGCTTCGTTTACATCCATCAATCTTTTCATACATGCTCTTTTGTTCTTCATACTTCGGACGCCAGCCTTTTTGAGCACACTCGCAATTTGGTCCAAGTGTGTTCTCCGTGGTCGTCCTCTACTAACATTACCATCCACACTAGCTCTATAGATCCCTTTTACCAATTTTCTATCATTCATCCTCTCTATGTGCCCAAACCATCTCAACATTCCTTTTTCTATCTTTCTTACAATATCATCTTTCACACCACACTTTTCACGAATAACACTATTTCTCACTCGGTCACACAATCTAACATTACATTTTTTTCTGAGGGACCTCATCTCTACTGCATTCACTCATTAAAAATCTATTTGATATACTGTGCGAAGATCTGATACATCAGTATCTGAACCTCTAATTCCGGATATTTTTAATTACAAACAAATTAACATACAATGAACCTGCTCTTTGTATTAGATAAAGATAAAAATAATTTATTTCAAAATGCAACCGTGATAGCTCACTGGGTAGAACACCAGTCGTGCAAACGACTAATGTTGAAATCCCGGGTCGGGCCTAAACCAATTTGTCTTTTCTAAAGACATATATGTGGTTAATTTATCATGGTTGTTAACTGTGAGGGAAAGCATCATGAAGAAAGCCACGTGGCTGAGTTGTACTTAGTCATGTGATAGTGTATTCGTACAAAAACGGCGATAGGCCTGCCCCCTATCACGTGAGTAGTGTACGTACAAGCAAAACGTGGGTACTCTGAACACCAGGTGACAAAGTTACGTGATGTTCCGCAGTATTAGTACCTCTGCCAACCCTTTGTTATGTTATAAAACTACAATACCGAGTGGGTAGAACCCCACCTATTTATAAAAGCGTGGGTTTAGATCCCGGTTCGGGCCTTCACCAATTTGTTTTTCCTAAAGTCATATTTATGTATATTTAATCACGGTTGTTATTGTTAGCGGCAAGAGTAAAAATCGTTAGGAAACCCACTTACTCGTACTCAGTCATAAGACAGTGAATTCTTACAATACAGCGCGGCGATAGGCCTCTGCCACGTTAGTTCACTGTCCAAGCAAAAAGCAAAACTATAAACACCAGGTGAAAATTTCACGTGATGTTAAGAAGTATTAGTACCACTGCTAACCCCTTCTTGGATATTACGGCGTGAACGTTTGAGATTGAGATTAAATCAATGTGTGCTTTGGAATGTAACTTGTGGGCAAGGTGTAACTTGATATTACTATCTATCGCATATCCGCGCATACATAAATAACTACAAACTTTGCTTTTAGCTATATTTGCTACCTTGCGCTTTGAGCAATGCAACTGCATTATTGGCACATTATTTTCTATCATCGCAAAGCAGAATACCCCTTCTAGCTGCATAGAGATTCAATTTCACACCGGATTGGAACAGGATCCGATGTAGTGAGGCGAAATCTATTTTCTGTCACGTATGGCAAATGTATTTGGAATTAACTCCATTGTTATTCATCACCTGTCGTTATTTTATGGTTGGTTTCCAGTTCGTTTTGTGTTACTTACGGGTTGGATTACTGATTTAGTGGGTAGATGAGGAAATTAGTTAAGGTGAAAATTTAAAGCTTAGACGTAAAACTTTAAGTATAGCAAGGTATTGCGGATATCTTAGTTATGTTAGATGAACAAAACAAGCATGTTTAATTGTTTGTGTTGAAGCATTGATTTAGCAAAATAACATATCAAACATATAAATATATGCACGGCTATAAATTCCAAAACAGCATCAGAATATGAAGTTCCTGAGCTATTTTTGAAAGTAGGGTGTGGAAAAGATTATAGGCTTGTTAAGCGTCTCCGTCTCCGTCTTGAAAAACCCTTGAAAGCCTAAGGTATTTATCATATTTCAACAAAACAATTAGGTTTAGATATAGGTATAAGTTATGTTTTGAATATTGGGAATTGTAAAAACCACTTTTAGTAAGTTTTTTCTGGTTCTGAGGATCTCGCTAGTAGTGCAGCGTGGAAATGCTATCAGTGTGATGGGAACCTTTGGCCCAGGCGTGGCTTCGGGTGGTTTATTTGTTAAAATGTGTTTTGTTATTCTTTAACTTTTTTATTAGTTTAAGTTATATATAGTTCTATTTTTAGTGTATAAATTAGTATTTCAAGTACCGTTTGATTAGTGTCACAAACTACATTATGTTATTGTTAAAATATACTTCTAAACAAAATGTCAAGTTTCTAGGTATAGTAGAAGAAGAAGAAGAAACAATGTTTAATTGGTTATTTACACAAGACAATGACAATTATATAAAAAAAATATGTACTCGTATGAGAGAGTATATATAGTAGTTTTGGCTCTGCGTTTATTCTAAGTAAGTCAGTCTCTTTTGCCATTTATATAGATTTATTATATAGAATTTATTATATTTTCATGATAAATTTTTGATTTTAGATTGTAATATGAAGTGAAATGTAATTTTATTGGGTGTTCATAGGTCAAGATTATATTTCTTGTATTTAATAATAAATACTTTATAGTAATTTAACATAACATAACATAACATAAACGTTCACGCCGAATATCCCCGAAGGGGTTGGCAGAGGTACTAATACTTCTGAACATCACGTGACTTTGTCACCTGGTGTTCAGAGTACCCACGTTTTGCATAGACAGTGTACTCACGTGATAGGGGGCAGGCCTATAGTAATTTATTATAATAAATATTACTATACTGAGCCAGTACTACAAAGCGACACTTTCGTCTATACTTGTTCTTAAACTTTGTTGGAGGTATCGTTTAACCAAAATTACAGGCCCCCTTTTGTAAGCTTTGAAAAAAATTAACAACATAATTATGTTTATCGCTAAAGTTTTGAGCGAAAAAATATTTTATAATTTACGATTACAATGTACCTAGTTCCTTTTTGTATTTTTGGTACACTTTCAATTAAGCAAGGTTCGTTACTGTATAAGGAAATATGGGTTCTGTGTTTTTGCAAACTTCATTGCAGTCATTGTTAAAACATACATACATAAGCATTATTAGCATCAGGCTTGTGAAAGCGCGTATGTCACATAAGAAATGAGGAATTGACAGATAGCCATAAATATTCTGCTAGTATTTCATTTCTCACATGAAAAAATCGCTCTCACACGCCTAATTCTACGGGGGCTGGTAAGAATAAAAAGCTTTGCTAAAAGGTGGCTATGTATGTGGCTATCCTCCTAAATATCATCCCTTTATAAACAAGTATGTTTGTCTTTTATTTTTAATTCAATGTCAGGTTTAAACGTAGTGGTGCCGATGAAAATAGTTCTACCGGTATGTGTTTAAAACTAGAAAATGTGCTCAAAAAGGCAGGTGTCCGAAGTACGAAGAATAAAAGAGCATGTATGAAAAGATTGATGGATGTGAATGAAGCTAGAGAGGTTTGCCAGGATCGTACAAAGTGGCGATCGATAGTCTCTGCCTACCCCAATGGGAACTAACGGCGTGAGAATATGTATGTATGTCTTTAAAAATAAGTCCTCTTGGTTAATGTTGGATTTTGTGACGAAAAAATAGGAAACTATATATTTTTTTACATATTTTACTGACGCCATCTCACGCCTCTTGTCCCAATGTGGTTAGTAGAGAGACCATAGATCGCCACCTAGTACACTATAGACTACTACTAGACTAAACCTAGTAGACTATCATTTAGTGATGTTTAGGTATGTTAGCTGTAAACTGTTGCAAAGACTTAATAGATTTAAGAACCATCAACAACCACAGCTTTTATTTTACTATATTTTCCCTATTCAAGTTCCAAAAGTGGCTGATGAATTACTGATTATAAAGCTGGCAACCCCATTTTGGCACTTATGGTCTTCATTTTATTAATGTATGTGTGTATAAAAGATTGATTAAACTAACCGGAAAACCAAATTTAAATTTCAACTAAAATTTAAGTTTAACTCAAATAAAAAGACAGGTTTTAATTAGAAACGGATACTGCACTAACCGCCGCGTTTCCCGCGCGCTGTGTACTCAACTCTTTAGTTAACTTTAAGAACCTCGCTACTGTTTACTATCTATTTGTTTTACTCATTAAATATCCGAATGAACGTGGTATAATAGTAATACGAAAGTCCAGATTGTAGTATGATTGTGTTTAGGAGTTACAGTCTTGGTCTTTGCCTGTTTCGTGAATGACTTACTTTACTACAACTAGTATTTTTTTAGCAATAATTTAATACGACATATTAAAATATATATTTCTGTATAAACTAATAGCATTAGCTCCCATTAGTGTAGTTCGAGACTATCGGTCGCCAATTTGTACGATTCCGGAATGAAAAATCATCATAATGAAAAAAAAAACGAAAATAGTAATACAAAAAAAAATGCCTTTAGTTAATACATTTGAAATATATATAATTTATATATAACACAATTTAGATTTGGAATTTGCGACTTTTTACAAACATTTTTGTCGTGTCTCCCAAACTATAACTGTACTATGGGAGACAGTTTTGAGTAGAGTAAATCTTTACAGATATTAATGAATACATTTTGAAGGCATTAGAACTAACCTAACTATTTACAGTTGAAAAATTTGTGTGTGGTGTTTGTGTGTGTGTGTGTGTGTGTGTAAAGGGTTTGCAATAAAAATAATGTAATGTGATTGATTATGAAATTAACTCATCTTGTAATAATTTGCTCAGTTTCCTGGTAATTAAATGTAATTAAATAGTTGGTAATCTTATTTTTAACTTCGTACTTGTTGCATTCCAGAATTTGTAATTTTTGATCTAGTTTGTTGTATATGAATGAACACCTACGACAAAATGTCGAGAGCCAAATACCGTTCTATTCCTAACTGTTTCACAAGCCTGTTTTCGTCTTCGCTGGTTGAGGGTAATTTCAGGTTGTAAGTTAATATTTGAATGCTGTCGTACAATGGTATTTAGCAGATATAGTTGCCTGACAGTAAGGACCCTACACTCTTGGTAAAGCTGGAAGGTGGGGAATCTATACGGTTTATTATTCATTCCTTTTAGGTTTGCTCTCTAATTTTAATAATAAAGTTTAAGCCACGCCTCCCCATTAGGAAATAATTGATTTTCATAGAGAATCGTAGACCAATCGGAGAGTTTTTGAGTCGGCTGAAGGCCTCAGCTTTTTAAAAACATAGATTAGTTTACGAACCCTAGAGCAAAGAGCGTTTATGTGTTCATTCCAGTTTAGTTTTTCATCCAAGAGGATACCTAAATATTTCATGCTCTTAGTCCTTGTAATTTCCTGGCATTGACACGGTTTTGCATCATTTAGGCAAGAGTGCAACACGATAGAAAATATTTGTGAAGGTCCACTTTCCCGCCCCATTGTAAATGCCATGAATTTGGTTTTTTCTATGTTAAGGGTAAGAAGATTGCAATTTAGCCATTCTGTAACAATAGAAAGTGCCTTCTCAGTGTGTAATTTTAGTTGCTGATTTAAAATGAATATGAAAGCCATGTTTTCATTTGAAAACTGCTCCCGCGAGCGGTCCCGCAGTTATGTTTACATAATAGATACATACATACACTCACGACCATATATCCAAAGAAGAAGTAGCCAGAGCTTCAGACCTGTATACTCCTCGGCCACGTTTGGAAACTGATAGGGAACAAGATGTTAGAAATAAAGTATCGTTGTTGATGGGTCGCGAACCGCATCGCCCAAAAACCACTTAAAAGTCCCATACCCTTAGTCGCCTCTTACGACACCAATGGGCAGAATTAGTATAGACATTCTAAGCCGGCACTACACCGCAAAAGAAATATGAAAGACACGTTTTAATTAGAAATGAATACTGCTCCCGCGAGCGTTCCCGCAGACAGTGTGCACAATGCTTTGGAGTAAACTCGGCTACAATTAATTCCTTATTGGTTCTACTCGTTAAGCTGAGTAAACACGCTAATACTTGAACCGTCCGTTTTAATGTTTCAACCTTTTCGGATTTTACTGAGGATGTTTTGAAATTTTCATACATATTTTAGGGGTCCGCATAGTTTTGATCCTGAGTAAATTAATAGCCTTTTAATGTTTATTGTATTTCAAATAGTGGTAAAAGTAATATTGAAACTAAAACAGTAAATAAATATTTAAGTAGATAATCCAATGTATGTTTTAAAAATAAACAGCATAAATGAACTTAAATATTGATAAATGAAAAGAATAAGCTTTCTCGTAATGGAAAATAGTGCTGGCGATGGATAGGTAATTATGTATTTTTCAACCTATTTCTCGAAACTACAACACATCACATGTACCAACATACACTCACGACAATAAATCCCTAAAAGGGGTAGTCAGAGTTTCAGAATCAGAAAAATCTTTAGCCACTTGTGGAAATAAATATTTTTGGTGATCGCCCAATCCTTAGTTGCCTCTAACGATCACCCATGCATAGTAAGAAATGAGGTGATCTATTTTAAGCCAAGACTACACCGCGACACAAAACTTTAACACATGCCAAAAATAATTTTCTTCACACATACGGAACCTAGAGTTTACAAAATATAATTTCGCTTGTAAAAATCCTAAGTTCATCCTTTTACCAATGGAATAAAGCTGAGTGGTATAACCGGATAAAATTAAAAAGATGATTGAATAATGGAATGTGCATAATTTTTACAAATGTTTATTTTGGTTGGGTTATGCTTGCTTGCATAATACATCGGCTTAGAATTTCAATTTAATTTTGGAGTATAATCGAGGGTGGAGTGGACTTAATTTATTTGTTTATTTTTACAGAACTGGGTCAGCTTTTTTGATAGATAAATTATACCTTTGGGAGCGTTTGCTTTTAACATATATGAAATAATACAGTATCTATTAGAATCGCTTTTATTTCCCAAAGTCAAACTGAAATGATATTCTACCAACAATCCTAGTAAACAAACATAGTTAAGGTAACCATAAATAAATATATATTATATAATGTGTGAGTAAAAATAATGAAAGATTTCAAATCTTACATTACAATGTCTTACTGTTTATGTCTTAAACTAACAGAGAATATCTTCTGTAGAGTATTAAGTTTTTCACAATTTATTTGCACCTCTCGGGTATATGTAATCGAAAACAATAGTGATTTTTTTAAACTTGAATAATTTAATTCACGATCGAAATTGTGTACTTTTAGTAATAATCTCAAGCTCACTACTACAATTGTGCCTTATAATGTCTTGTACATAAACCGTACAGACATGTCCGTGGTATGCCCGGCGATAGAAACCATACTGAGAAGGCCATGACTAATGACTCCAAGAATTTCTAGCTTTAAAGACATACCTTTACTCAGAGGGTCCACTATCTCAAAGTCTGAAAAGCCATATACTGATTTGATAAAACTCCAACAAAAATACTATTTCTTCGCTTCGAAACCAGACGGCGCTGGCAAACGGGGGAGACGATGCATTCCGTTTAGTGAGATACTTCTTTGAAAATACCTTACCTGATCATATATAGAAGAAGAAGAAGAAAAGACATTTATTCACATTTGAACTATTAACTACTACACAGTTTTCTTGAATATTAAAATTATAAAAGAGACATAAAAAGTGATACAAAATAAAATAAATGAAACAAATGTGAATAGGTCCTGCCTCAGCTTATTTTTGTGCGTTTTACACACAACTGATTTTCAGTCAGGACCCATTTGGAGTGACACATATAACATACATTTCATGCTACATAAAATACTACATGCTACATATATACATGTACTCCCGGCTATAAATCTCAAACAAGAGGTAGACAGAGCTTCAGAAGTAGAATTTTCTCAGCAACTTTGGGAAGTTTCAAGGAGAAAATATTGTAAAATAAAGGATGTTAAGATACCAAGTCAAAACAGGATACAAATTTTCTCATATTATGTTTGTATGTAAACGGGTGTATGACCTGTATGTATTCATGAAGAGATGAGGTCGCTCAGACAAATTTGTGATGAAAGGCTTTGTGATCGAGTGTGAAATGACGTGATTCGTGAAAGTGTAGTGTGATAAATAATAAAATGTTAAAAAAGTTAGGAAAAGGAATGTTGAGATGGTTTGGGCACATAGAGAGATGAATGATTGTAAATTATTGAAAAAGAATTAAAGAGCCAATAGGAAGGTAATTTATTAGAGGACGACCACGAAGGACACATGTGATTTAGAACAAATAGAGAATGTGCTTAAAAAGGCTGGCGCTTGAAGTGTAAATATTAAATAGCATATATGAACAGATTTATGAATGGAGACGAAGCTCGAGAGGTTCTCTGTGTACCCCAATGGGAATTAACGACGTGCGTATATTTAGACGTGTGTATGTATGTGAAATTTCCTAGCCACTCTTTTTTGCAAGTGTCCAGTCTTTGCACGTTTTTTCATAATTTAAAGATAACATTATACAAAAGTATTTTGTCTGTGAAAAACGTGATAGCTAAAAGTAAGTTCATGTTTTCATAATAAGTTCTTGTACTTACTCTAAGCAAGAGCTCTTAACAAGATCGTGTTAAATTTTATTTTTACTCCTTCCTCCCAAATACAGCTAAATTGTGCACCTGCTTCCTATCCCATTTTGATGTTTGAAATGCTCCGTTGTTATTTATTTGTTGGAAGTACTAATGACGCGCCGTGTCGCGATAATGACCGTTTGTGCCGCCAGGTGCCGCTAAGTTGCAGTAGATTTGAACGTTATCTCCGCCATTTTGTATTTAAATGCATTGTAAGTTGTAATGTTATATTTAAACTTACGATAAGCATCTCGTTTATAACATACCTACCAGAGAGGCAGCCGGCTTTCGAATCTATAAGTAACTTACCTGGAATATCAAAACAATTCAGTTAGTAAACATTTTAGTATTTGTAGTAACACATACTCACGGCCATAAATTCCGAAAATGGGTAGCCAGAGCTTCAGAGCTAGAAACTCCTCAGCCACATTTGGATGTTGATAGCGGAGAAGATGGTAGAAATAAAGTGTCGTTGGTGATGGGTTTCCAAACGCATCGCCCAAAAACCATTTGAAAACAAGACCCATACACTTAGTCGCCTCTTATGACACCCGTAGGTAGAAAGGGGTAGTGACATTCTAAGCCGACACTACAAGGCAACAGTATACATATTAATCAAAAACTTGGGATGTAATTCACGGTAGGGGTACGATATCACTATTTGATTTATTTAGCTGTGTAATGTCGGCTTAGAATAGCACTACCCCATTTCATCCGGTAGGTGTCGTAAGAGGCGACTAACGGTATTAGGGCTTTTAGGGGATTTTTGGGCGATGTGGTTGGAGAACCACCACCAACTACCTTCATATCATCATTTCCTCACGCAACTTCCAAAAGTGGCTGAGGAGTTTCTTATTCCCTAGCTCTGGCTACCCCTTCAAGAGATTTATAGCCGTAAGTATATGCATGTATGTACAACCAAATCAAATCAATGAAGGAGATTATGATACAAGTTAGCAAAGTTAGCCTTTACATCCGAGGTGGATCCTAAGATAGAGCCGAAGGCGCTTCTAAAGTGCAGTTTGCGTTGAACCAAATGTTAAAGCGTAGTTGGGATCAGCTTTAATACGTTTATTATTTCGTGTATTTAATAATTAGATACTTAAACTCACGACCATTATTTCCATTGGGGTAGGCAGAGACTATCGATTGCCACTTGGCACGATCTTGACAAATATCTACTGCTTCCCTTACAATCATTATTTTTTTCATACAATTATTTATTTATTAGTTCGGAATACTTACAGCTACATAATACAATAAGTGTTTACAAATTCAGTTATCAACTAAGCCAATAACAAGTTTCCGCAAATAACATATAATAAAACATGCTTTTTTATTCTTTACACTTCAGACCCCCGCTCTCCTCTTCTAATAATACCTATGTACACATTTTTCCATTCTTATTTACTTTCACCTGAATTACAAATTTAACAGAACTCCATCATTAAATAAAAATTTATATGTCCCACTTCTTTATTCCTAAATCAAATCATAGTCGTGATAGATTGGCTGATAGTAAATTAGTAAAAGAGATTTATAAAGCCAATTTAGATGGTAATGTTAGTTAAGTACGACCTCGAAAGACACATAACATAACATAACATTAACGTTCACGCCGAGTATCCCCGAAGTTCAGAGTACCCATGTTTAGCATGGACAGTGTACTCACGTGATAGGGGGGAGGTCTATCGCCGTTTTGTTCGAATACACTGTCACATGACTAAGTACAACTCAGTCATGTGGGTTTCCTCACGATGTTTTCCCTCACCGTTAACAACCATGATAAATTAACCACACATATGTCTTTAGAAAAGACAAATTGGTGTAGGCCCGACCCGGGATTTTTAACACTACTCGCTTGTACGTTAACCGGTGTTCTACCCATTGAGCTATCACGTCACGAAATGTGTCTACATTTAGACTAAATAGCGAGTGTGCTCAAAAACATAGGCATCCTAAGTATGAATATGTATAAAAGATCATGTATGAGAATATTGATGGATGTAAACGAAGCTAGAAAGGTTTGTCAGGATCGTACAAAGAGGTGATCGGTAGTCTCTGCCTAGCCCAGTGGGAACAAATGGCGCGATTATATATATGTTTAGTATTATATTAGCTACGGTATAAACTAAACACATTCTGCTCCTACTCGTATACCGATCTTTATAAAATTCCATCGACAAAAACCTGATATTATGTTCGAAGTTTATAATTTAATTCATAAGAATCACGATGGAAATGTCAAGAAATGAAATAAATCTTAATAAATTGAAGGATCTTTTTGAACGTAAAATATATAATATAACGCTTTCACGTCTTCAGGCAGTAGGTACTTATATAAATCGCCAATCAAGAGATCGATGGCAAACATACCAATATTACTCAAAGGAATACAGTTTAGGGGTGCTTGATAAATAAAAATAATGAGGGGTTGTCTTTATTGAGACATATCTAATTTTATCAATACATACATACACATATCCTAAAAAGGGGTAGCCAGAGCTTCAGAGAAGGTAGAAGATGGTAGACATAAGGTATCGTTGGTGATGAGTCTCCAACCGCATCGCCTAAAAAGCACTTAAAAAGAAAAGGGTAGTGATATTCTAAGCCGGCACTACAGAGCAAATCAATACGTGCATATAATTAGCTGTGTAGTATCGGTTTTCAAAAGCACTAATCCATTTCTTCCCGCGGGTGTCATACGAGGTGATTTAGAGTCTGTTTAATGTTGTTGTTGGGCCATGTGGTTGAATTGAAGATCCATTAACAACCAACCCTTTTTTCCACTCAACTTTGAAAACTTGATGAGAGATTGCCAATTGTTAAGATCTAAATACCCTTTTTTGGAATTGATAAACTTGAGTATTATGTATATAAAATAAGGAAGTAAATGTCCTTATTTAATTTTAAAAAGTATCATACTGGCGTATAAAACATTCAAATAAACAAAATATTTTTTCTATATCAGAAAGCATATCAGTAGTAATAAAATACAAATCGATGCAAAATCGAATGCACTCGAATCGGCAGTCGCATTCCGAATGATATATTTAACGGCGGAACCATTCCGAATCTGATAATGTACGTACTCGACAAAGTGTTTTAGTCGAACAGGAAAAATGCGTTTCTGGATTTCGCTTTTTCAGTTTTTTACGTTATGGCCCCAGTGATTATGTTTGCGGAAAACTCTTACTCGGCTGAATTATTTTCCGCAATTTCTCCTTGAATTATTTTTATATAACGTATTTATTTTATGAAAGTCTTTTTGTGACTCTGATCTTTGATAAAGACGTGTATGTATGCATGACGTATTAGTATATGTCTAGAGTAAGTTCTTTTTCAAGTTACTCAAAGCATTAAAGTTATTTATTTTTAGGTTTTTTTGTTATAAAGTAAAGTTCTTCTTACTAAATGTCGTTAAATACAATACCTATAGTGCTAGTCTATTTTCACTCAAACTGAAACGTTCACACCGTAGGTATATTATCGAAAGGGTTGGTATGAGTGCCCTTTTTCACTCAAAACTCTAGGACTCCTGTAGTGCGAATTTTTCTGTGGAGCAATTTAGTCTGTTAAGAAACCGCCCCTCAGAAATGATGCCGCGATTTTTTGATCTGTAACGCTAGTTAAAAAAAAGCTAGATTTTAAAGAGCATAAAAAAGTACTATTACAAGTGTCAACGATGTTTTCATTCATCATTTGAGTATCTTTTATGCGACTTACTTTTACAGAAGTTGACTCAAAATTACTACAGTATAAAACTTCTTTCAATAAATAAATATTTATTCTTTAAGCTCCACGTGCCCTCTGCATTTAATGAGTAAAACGGTCAAAAGTGTAATTCAGAGCACCTTAAAAGTTAGGGCCAAAAGTAAGCGAAACATCAAAAGTATCTTAATTAAATGCTTCAAGCAACAATTATGTGAGATGTACCGTTTTCGTGTAGTGCGAATGTTACGGTGGAGCAATTTAGTCCGTTTTCAGAAAACGCCCCTCAATTATGATTCCGCAATGTTTTGATTATAATATAAAGCGAAATAATTGCGGTTCCGTTTCGTGTGAATTTCAAATATCTTCATTGCTAGGTGTAATAAGGTTTTTTGTTGGCTTACAGTTTTTGAAATAAATGTTCTAGCTTTTAACTTCAAAAGTAACATTACATTAAATAACATATACTCACGCCATTAGTTCCCGTTGGGGTAGGCAAAGACTATCGATCGCCACTTTGTACGATCCTAAAAATCCTCTCTAGCTTCGTTTACATCCACCAATCTTTTTATACGTGCTCTTTTATTCTTTATATTTCAGACGCTAGGCTTTTTGAGCACACTCTCTATTTGGCACAGCTGTGTCCACCATGGTCAGCCTCTACTAACGTTACGTTCCACATTAGCTCTTTTACCAATTTCCCATAATTCATCCGCTCTATTATAACTTTAAAAGTTATTAGCTGGAATTGATTTTGAACTATACTTGACCTTAACATGACTCTAACAATATGATATAAACTACGCAAATGCGCTTGTGTATCTATTGCGTATAAGGTGTTTAAGTATTTTGACGGTTTATAAAATAAAATGACAGGAGGACACAATTAGATCTCAATGATGAAATACCTAAAAAGGCAGGCATAGGAAAAGAATAAAAAGAGATGTATAAATGTTTTATTTTTGTTAATGAAGCTCCTGAAGCTTTGTCAGGATCGTACAAATGGATAGTTGTGTGGCTAGTCTATGTCTGTCTACCCCTAAGGGAACTTATGGCGTAAGAATATTATGAAAGTATGTACTCAACTATGCAAATTGAACTTGTGTATTTATTACGTATAAAAGATAAACTTATAAAGATAAAATCACGATAAAAGATAGAAGAACAGCAATCAAACATGTTTTATCTCCACTGAATGTTGAGTTACAAATAACTTCTCGAAAGGTCTGCTAATGAAGAGTACGTTACTATTCATTTTATTACAAACAGAAACAAACTTTCCACACCACTTTAAAGTTAGTCTCGGACTCGTAAAATCCTGCCAAATTAAAATGTTTACATCATAACCAACAATTAAAGCACTTAGATAGCGATTTCGGGTCGCAAAGTTATATTCAGGAAATAATCCCCAACCGCCGTGCGACCTAATTTAATAATTTCAGCGAAATTGTTTTACTGGACCAAGTTAGAGAACATTTCCATTCAAATACAAACTACTCCCTTATGACACTAAATAACTTTTAATAATTTTAGTTTTGGAAATATGAAATATGTCAAACTGAAATTGGGACTTGTGTGGTAATTATCTGTTTTCTATTTAAACTTGCGTAGGCGAAGGGCAAAACTAAACATTTATTTATTCGTCTTGACTGTCTGCTTATAGTATTCAGATTTTTTTCTAAAGGTGCCGTAGCTGACCAAATGTGGCTGAGGAGTTACTAACTCTGAAGCTCTGGCTAACCCTTTTTGGGATTTATGGCCGTGAGTATATGTATGTATGTATGTTTTTTTTCTAAAGCTATCCCAGTTACGCATTTAAAACTTGATCAAATCAACGCTGACACCGTACCCATGAGAAGAGCTGGCAGAGGTACCAATACATCAGAATATACATAAACTTTTTGTCAACGGATGAAATTACCCAGTTTTTGCTTGGACAGAGCATTTACGTGATGGACAGTTCTATCGCTGCTTTGTACAAATAGACAGTCTCGCATGACTTAGTATATCAGCCATGCGAGAATACATTGCTAAATATATAAAACTTACATACATACATACATATACTCACGGCTATAAATCCCTAGAAGGGGTAGCCAGAGCTAAGGAACTTGAAGTTCCTCAGCCACTTTTGGAAGTTGCGTGGGGAAAAGATGGTAAAATAAAGGTCGTTGGTGATGGGTCTCCAACCGCATCACCCAAAAATCCCTTCAAAAGCCCCAATACCGTAAGTCGCCTCTTACGTACACCCACCGGAAGAAATGGGGTAGTGCTATTCACTGTAACAATTATTGCTTCCAAAAGTGGCTGAGGAATTTTTAATTCCTTAGCTCTGGCTACCCCTTCTAGGGTTTTATAGCCGTGAGTATATGTATGTATATAAAACTTAAGTAGGAAATATTAGACGACCACGGGTGACACATTTGGACCAAATAGAAAGTGTGCTCAAAATGGCAGGCTTCCGAAATATGAAGAGTAAAAGAGCATGTGTGAGATGATTGATGGATGTAAACGAAAATAGAGAGGTTTGTCAGGATCATACAAAGGTAGCTCTGCCTACCCAAATGGGAAGGAATGGCGTGAGGATATGTATGCAGGTATTCTTCAAAATATTTTTAATTAAAAAGTATGGACACGAATCTCTCCATGAATGGGGATAAAGGGGTGTAAGCGTTGTTGAAAAAATACTTTGAATAGTGTTTCTTATAAACAAGTTATGAATCACCGATTAGATTATAGATAAATCATGTAAAAATTGGATGGATGTCTTGTACTGCATCCGTAGGAAGACTGGTATGCTTAGCCGTCACTAGAGAGCGTAAGATTTAAAATATTAAAACTTAAACATGTACGGAAATTGACAAAGTAAAATATTATTTTTACTCTAGACTATGTTGCAATAGTACTATAAATAAAAATCCAAAAACATAATATGCTAAAAATATGGACTGGTTTTAATATGAAGGTATTAATTAGGCTTAATTCATTATGACATAGTAAATTATGAACAGAATATAATACGTTTAAAGGTGCTTCCAGCAAACAGCCATGCCAAATTCATTACTAAAATATTCAACAAGCTTATCTTATATTATTCAAAACGAATGAAAGGTTCCTGAGCAATTAAACGGTAATAAAGTTGTTCCCTAAACAATAAAAAGTTATTCCTAATAAAGGCGGTCCCTCGGATCAAAGTTAGCAAACAACAGGTATGGTTACCTTGGTAATGTAATTTTAGGGGTATTTGATAATAGCAACAATGAAACTTATTCTAAAATCAAACGGAAAGTATTTTTTTTTGTTCAAAAAAGTTTTTTGCAAACGAATTTTCTTAAATATTCATAATCAATTTCAAAAAATAAACTTATACGATTCTAAAAGAAGAAGCAACTAGGAACTTTTAACATCCTCATGTGACAGACCAAATTTTTTCAAAGGTAAACACAAAAGGACTCGAGCCTATCCTAGACTCTAGACTCAAACACTCAAACGTTTACGCCAAATATCCCCTATGGGGTTGGCAGAAAAAGTACAACAATAATATTAATAAATAAAGGAAAGAAAAATTTCGACACAGGCGGGAATCGAACCCGCGACCTCGGGTGTACGCCCCCGTCGCTCAGCCAATTGGGCTACCGTGTCAATGGCTGCCAGCGCGAAATTCTTCAACATTTGCATCCTATTTGAAAAGGTAGACAAGTGGCCTTCCAACTTAGCAAAAATTCGGAGGTAGGAAACGCAAACACTCCTTAAACGTGTAAAAGAAATAAAGGATAGAAGAATTTCGCGCTGGCAGCCATTGACACGGTAGCTCAATTGGCAGAGCGACGGGGGCGTACACCCGAGGTCGCGGGTTCGATTCCCGCCTGTGTCGAAATTTTTCTTTCCCTTATTTATTCTTTATTTATTTGTATCCCCAGATGATGTTTTCATGAACAAAAAGATTTAAATTACAACAATAATACCTCTGAATATAACGTGACATTGTGAGTACCCACGTTTTGCTTGGACTGTGTGCTCACGTTTTCGGGGGCAGGCCTATCGTCGTTTGGTACGAATACACTGTCACATGACTAAGCAAAACTCAGCCATGTAGGTTTCCTCGTGATGTTTTCCCTTACAGTTAACAACCATGATAAATTAACCACACACATGACTTTATCAACGTTAAATTGGTGTTGGGCCGACCCGAAATTTGAACTCACGCCTGTCTGTGTTGACGGGCGGGTGTTCTACCCATTGGACTATCACGGTTATTGAAGACATTCTTATCGAATACCTTTATTCATAGCTCATGTACGTCGCAACCGAGTGGCTTGAGCTTACACTGTACAGCGTAATTTGGCTATAGTCCACTATGTTGGTGAAGTGCGGGTAGGGTAGGTATTAAAATTTCTAACGTGAAAGTAGCCGGGACTTAGCCGGGCTTAACGCCCCAAAGCAAAGTGCGGAATCATCTTAATTTTCGGATAGAAAGATGATTCAAGCTCGCAATATCTTTCCAAACTGAGTTAAATCTATAAAAATTAGTTTGTAAATTACAACTACTTACTCCTGAACCTAAACAGATATAACTAGCTAACCAACTACACCGTGGTAGCAACATTCGACTTTTATTTTTATTGTTCAAAAATATTTTGATATAATAAAGCGAAGATAAGTCTAAAATGACACAGTAAACCCCAACTTCCCCCTAAAGCGAGGACGAAATGAGGAAAATATGTCCAAAAACCATATTTATGCAAGTCTGAAACAAAACCTTCGGCTTACATAACACAACAAATTTAATTAAAGCTCCGAAGCTTACTGAAAACTGAAAGAAAAGCCAACGTTTCCAAACAAAAGTTTGTGAAGTCACGACAGTAAAATTTATATCTTTATTTACCCGAACCGATGTACTCTGAGGCAGCCGGCTTCCGAATCAATAAGTTACTTACCTGAAATATCAAAACAATTTGGTTAGTAAACATTATAATATTTTAAGTTACACTTATTTGTTAGCTCTTTGACAACGTCCGTGGCCGAGTAGATAGGTGACTAGTTTCTCGGTCCGAAGGTTGTGAGTTCGATCTCAGCTGAGAGCAACATTTAAGTGATGAGCATGAATGATTGTTTCTTAGTCTTGGATGTCATTAATACGTATATTATATACATACATACATACATATACTCACGGCTATAAATCCCTTAACGGGGTAGCCTGAGCTTCGGAATGAAAAATTCCTCAGCCACTTTTGGAAGTTGATTGGGGAAAAGATGGTAATAATAAATGTTTTCGGTGACGGGTCTCCAACCACATCGCCCAAATATCCCTTAAAAAGCCCCTATACCCTTAGTCGACTCTTACGATCACCCACGATTAGAAATGGGGTAGTTTTATTCTAAGCCGACACTACACAGCAATCTAAGCCGACAATACACAGCAATATTATATAATATTAAATATATCGTTGAGTTAGTATCCCATAATACCAGTCCCACTTAGTTTGAGGCTAACTTGATCTGTGTATAATATGTCCCTAATTACTAGTTTTTTGTCCGCGTCTACGTCCGCGTGGACTACCTTTTTTGCATCCGGTTTACATCCAAAATACCAAAACACTATCTTAACTTCTGATTTTTTTATGTTTATATTCTCGTGGGCGTTGTAATAGGTATAAAAAACATTGAGGCTTTTTAAGTGATTATTGGGCGATGCAGTTGGAGACCCGTTTGACTACCTTTTCCCCTATCTCCGAAGCTGTGGCTACCCCTTTTTAGGATTAATAGCCGTTATATCCCATGATTGATTACATATACACATGATTGATTGATAGATGAATTTCATACATTCCTTTTTCATCAATCAATCTGTATGCTATATTTCAATCCCTTAGGTGGTGAGTTCCAAAAAACCTTTTTAATCTATACATATAATAAATCTGTAGAAAAGTAATTTTTGTACATTGAAGAAATTGAAAAAAAAAATAGCCAGCGTGTGAACAGATAAGTAACAGAACCCATTTCCATCATTTTTAAATTTTTTGTCTGTTTGTCTGTTTGTCTGTTTATATGTTTGTTTGTGCGCGCAAAACGTAAAATCTACGAATTTAATGCTGAAAATGTTTATATACAAAAATTAAACGTAACTTGAGGTATAACTTAGTTTTTGTTTCATCGAAATCGGTTCACTCTATCAAAAGATATGATTAATTTTGTGAGTTCAAGAAGAAAAATATTACGTTACGCAATTCAGTATAGTACTTGCAACGACATCTTAAGTCTAAATATAGAACTAATGTTGATAGTTGGAATCCAAAGTCCGATAGATGGCGTTGTGCAAAAATAAAATAAAGAACCAAAATAAAATAAAGCAAAAATAAAATTTGCATTTTTTTAGCCCCTTTAACCCCTTATTTTAAAGTCGGTTAAAGTAATAGAAGCTACAGGAAACAAGCTAGGCGAAATTAAGGCGCCGTTGGTTCAGCGAAAAATATCATCTGAGGGGGTGCTGCCCCAGCGGGCGCGGGGAAGCGCCTACGCGCCGATCGAGCGGCCGTCTCCTCGACGCGACGCCGTGCGCGCGTTTTAAAAACATACAGTAGGGTAAGCAATACAGTTATTGTCAACTCGACAGTTTTAGCCACTCGCAAATATTTTCTATGGTATGGGTTCGGACATTTGTTTATGATTATTTACATTTTCTTTCTAAAATATTTACGAATGGTTATAACAGTCAGGGTGACGAAAACTGTATCGCTTACCCTAGGTTATCAATTTCAAAAATAGTTTCTACCATGGCCGTTTACAATATAAAATATAACATAACATAAACATAAACGTTCACGCCGTTTATCCCCGAAGGGGTTGGCAGAGGTACCAAATACTTCTGAACTCTCATGGCAGCGCCATCTAGTGTCCAGAGAAGGTACCCACGTTTTGCTTAGACAGTGTACTCACGTGATAGGGGGCAGGCCTATCGCCGTTTTGTACGAATACACTGTCACATGACTAAGTACAACTCAGCCATGTGGGTTTCCTCACGATGTTTTCCCTCACCGTTAACAACCATAATAAATTAACCACACCATATGACTTTAGAAAAGACAAATTGGTGTAGGCCCGACCTAGGATTGGAACTCACGCCCTTCTGTTCTACCCACTGGACTATCATGTCGTCGTCGTATAAAATATAATGATACGATAGATTTGTCTACCCCTGTCAGTTTAACAAAATTATTATAGTGATAATTTCATAACTTTTGTCGTGTCGTGTCGGCATAGAATAACACTACCCCATTTCTACCCGTGATCGTAAGAGGCGACTAAGGGTATAGGGGCTTTTTAAGTGATTTTTGGGGCGATGTGGTTGGAGAACCGTCACCGAAATCATATATTATTACCATCTTTTCCCAAATCAACTTCCAAAAGTGGCTGAGGAATTTCTCATTCCAAAGCTCTGGCTATCCCGTTAAGGGATTTATAGCCGTGAGTATATGTATGTATATAATTTTCAGTTTACACCTGTAACTATTTAATATTATTAATTGAAATTAGAAGTTACTTTAACGGTTTTGTTTTTTTCCCATTCCTAATAAATTAAACAATAAAATATAAAAATGAGTGCAATCTATGAATTGAATGAATTCTTTTATATTTGCTAATGCTAACCGTACGCACGGTCACTCTCACGCCTACATTGACGCGCATCGTATACAGATAGGTCACACGCACACTAACGGCGCCGCACGCGCGTAAATTGTAAGATCTGTAACACAATGCGCGCGCGACATAGGTCCATCCCCTAAAGCAGCTCGCCGAGCACTGAGCGGGCGGCGGGCGGCGCTCGGGCACGAGTAGGACTGCGAATATCGATGTTTTTAAAATATTTTTTTTATTGAATTTATTAAAAAAGAAAACTAATCGCCAATTATTATTAGAAATACAAATGCTCAAATTATGATGCAAGTTATATGTAAGTAGGTAAAATAAATAAAATATAAAACCATTTTCAAGAGTGTAATTAGAGGTATGTTGGCGATTTTTTTCTATCGAGCGAAAATGTATTAATCATGTTTCGAATCGCCAATTTTACAGCAGACACGCCTCAAGATTTTGATGTATTTTTTTCAAAACCATATTGTTATAAACATACGCATTATAATGTTTCAAAAACTCTGTTCGCTGCACTAACGACACCTTAATACAAGCTGCCAATATCAAGTGAATTCGCCGACTATGAAAATAACTGAAATGCTTTTAAATATTATCTTTACTTAGTTTCTTAAATTAGGCTTATTAATATTAATATATTATGTAAATAGTCTGCCTATTAATAAATCCAATTTGGTGAGCATAATTTTGAAATTCTTAGCCATTCTTCAAATGCACGTCACTTCACAACCAGTTTTCGTGAACGTTTATAATAAAAAACTGAATTTTGGTCTACATTAAACACCAAACCTCTCTGGCTTCGTTTACATCCATCAATCTTTTCATACATGCTCTTTTATTCTTCATACTGCGGACACCTGCCTTTTTGAGCACGTTTTCTATTTGATCCAAATCTGTCCTCCGAGGTCGTCCTCTACTAACATTACCTTCCACATTGGCGATAAAAAAAGTGTCAAGTACAAAGTGGCGATCGATAGTCTGTGCCTACCCCAATGGAAACTAACGGCGTGAGAATATGTATGTATGTATGTATTAAACACCAGAAACATAAGACATATTTTAAGTTCTACTTTTTTTAACACTAAAATGATGTAGTGACCTTAGTGACTAACCTTAATTTAGTTATATTTGCATATTATACATACATACATATACTCACGACTATAAATCCCTAGAAGGGGTAGCCTGAGCTAAGGAATTAGAAATTCCTCAGCCACTTTTGGAAAATTGAGTGGGGAAAAGATGGTAAAATAAAGGTTGTTGGTAATGGGTCTCCAACCGCATCGCCCAAAAATCCCTTAAAAACCCCCAATACCGTTAGTCGCCTCTTACGTACATCCACCGGAAGAAATGGGGTAGTGCTATTCTAAGCCGACACTACACAGCTACTACAGTGCATATTATGCCACTGATAAATCGATTTAATTCAATGTATTATCATAGTACAACCAACAACCGTAAACCCTAATAATAGTAAAGTACCTTTTTTGAGCGGTTTTATTTAGCTTACCCCGTTTGTTTTATTCTTTCTTGAGTGAAATTTAGTAATTTAGTTTTCACCCCCTTCCTGTCAACCGGTTAATATTTCTTTTCGGAAGGAAAAGACGTGATGAGCTCGAAGCAAAGAGTGATGAGCTCAAGGCCCGACCACCTGCGGCCATCAATAATAACTACCTATATATTGGAGGGGTACTGATTTTTCAACATACTCGTACGTCATAGAACATTTGTCGGAAAGATTGGCTATGTCAGTCACATGAGAGCACATGAACACACTCTTAATAGCCGGATACCAGAACTTGCTGTGGCCGAAATCGGGCGGGATTGATATATGATCTATGTGCAAAATTCCGAAGTGTTAAAAACAAAAGGGCTTTATAAATATATTGATGCATTATGCAGATCTGCTAGGATCGTACAAGGTAGCGATCCTTAATCTTCGGCTAACCCTGTAACTGTATCTAAATAAACACTAATTCAAATGAGATACACACAGTTACGACCTTTTATTATTTCAACTGGATAATGGCTACTGTAATTAATTAAATATCATTATAAAATACTCAATAGTTCCTACATCACAATAAGTGTGCGCATTAGATTTCATTGGTTCTTTATTTTATTTCAAAAAGGTGATATACTCTTAACTAAACGACGTTTTTTTGTTCTCGACAATCACGCGAACGAAGTCGCGGGCACAGCTAGTTGTTCATAAGAATCATGAAACAAACCATTTTGTACCAAGTTTCTAGGTTAATTGCTGTGTAGTGTCGGCTTAGAATAGCACTACCCTATTTCTTCCGGTGGGTGTACGTAAGAGGCGACTAACGGTATTGGGACTATTAAGGAATTTTTGGGCGATGCGGTTGGAGACCCATCACCGACAACCTTTATCTCACCATCTTTTCCCCACTCAACTTTCCAAAAGTGGCTGAGGAATTTCTAATGCTCAACTCTGGCTACCCCTTCTAGGGATTTATAGCCGTGAGTATATGTATGTATGTTTCTAGGTTAAAAAAAATGAGAATTTCTTTAGCAAGTATGGATAGCAGTTTGGCGACCCGGTGCTGCTCTCTACACTGACTGTTGGTGATGTGTGCGAGATTGCAGCCAATCAGTCATCGGTCAATAGATGGCGGTACTAAATTAAAATTCACATGTTTGAATGTGAAAGGGAAAGTGCTTTCTATTATTCTAAGCTAACACAAAAGAAATAAAAAATCGGAAAAAGATTGCGATGCCTGAGATTCGAACCTGGGTCTTCCGTTCGATAAGTATTTATTTATTGGGAACTATATTTTCTATCACCAAAATTTATATTTGTCATCAAGTTGTATCATCTAATAAATAGATCTATCGCCACGAAATATTTTCGTTCTCAAATAAACAAAAATTGTTCCCAGGTATGAATTATCAAATTAATGTTAATATATGTGTAAAATAAGAGATCGATAACCAATAAAATTATATTGCATAACATGAATATAAACTTCGTTCTTATAATAACAGTTTTGTTACTTAAATAATAGCTCTGTGCTCAGAATGGTAGATCTGTCACCAAATAAATCGATTATCGATCCCTAACTGCGACTCCTTTTTATTTGATATGTTGTCACCAATACAGTAGTAACATTTTATTTCGTTCAGATATTAAATTAATAGTATTCGTTACCAATTTAATACATCAATTTATAATTTTAATGAAAAAAATATCAAAGGGGCGGAGACAAATTGGCAAATTACAAGAAAGATATGTGCAAACATATTATCGGATTAGCCATACGCTTAAAGCTGGCCAACCCCCCACCAGAAGCAAAAAATGTGCTTATGGGCCAGAAAAGAAAAAGGGGGCGCCCTTTGAAATCCAAACCAGCGCTGATTATTCAGTGATTATTGTTTTTAACAATAAATATTGATTATTTTCACTTTAATTAAGTGTTTTATCTACTATTCTGCTAGCCATAAGCCAGCTATTTTAAACCAGCGCTGATTGTTCAGTGGTAATTATTTTAAACAATAAATATTGATTATTGACTTTAATTGTTTTATTTACTACTCTGCAAAAAAAAAATATTTAAACATAATTTATACTACCAGTGATGATGACAACCCTAGTTTTTTATTTGCACTTATTAGCGACATGATAGTCCAGTGGGTAGAACACCCGCCCGAAAAACAGAAGGGCGTGAGTTCCAATCCTGGGACGGGCCTACACCAATTTGTCTTTTCTAAAGTCATATGTGTGGTTAATTTATCATGGTTGCTAACGGTGAGGGAAAACATCGTGAGGAAACCCACATGGCTGAGTTGTACTTAGTCATGTGACAGTGTATTCGTACAAAAACGGCGATAGGCCTGCCCCCTATCACGTGAGTACACTGTCTAAGCAAAACGTGGGTACCTTCTCTGGAAACTAGATGGCGCTTGCCATGTGAGTTCAGGAGTATTGGTACCTCTGCCAACCCCTTCGGGGATAAACGGCGTGAACGTTTATGTTTATGTTATGTTTTATGTTAATGCAATTTTCTAGTAACATAATATGATTTATTGGTGATCTCTTTAAATTAGTTTGCTTAAATACTTATAGGACACACCTATTTATAATACATACAAAAACATTTATTTGGTACTAGACCTTATATCTCAGGATTTTAGGTGATTTATTGTGGAACTGATTTTGCATTGTTTGGTGACTACATTTTGGTGACAGATCTACTATTTTGAGGACAAACCATATTATTTAAGAAACACAAAACTAATTAAATTGGTGATAGCTTAAATGATACCCTTATTTATTTATTTATTTATTATTATTAGGACCTTCAACAAGAAATACATAATTCATTTATAGTTTTTTACATTGGTATTACGGTAGACAGTATGCATTCTTAATTATAGAAGGCCACAGCATTCTCTGGAAAACATGTACAAAAATTCATTATTCCCTAATTCCCTATTATTAACATAACTTACAACATTAAATCCTTAACCTAACTTAAACCTAGACTTAAACTAAAACTATGCGGAACCTGAGTAAACAACCGTTACAACACCTATAAAATACATTTAATGTTGACTACAAAAGAGACCACTTTATAATACAATAAATCAAATTGTTAATTAACCTGCGCGGGTATCCTAACCATAACTAACATTATTACTGATAAAGAAATATAAACTTAAATTAAAAGAGATTCAGAGAGTACATTATTACTGAAGATTTACACTTTTCAAACAACAACGCTTAATGTTAACCGTGTCATCGCCACAAATATCGATTTCATCTCTTAGCTGATTCAAGGCTCTCGTCGCTCTGTTTAATGGAGAGTTGAAACCAAGATTAGTCCTAGCCAATGTTTGTTTAAAGGGCACAATTGCATGCCTCTGACGCCTGCACGGGGCATTGAAATTAATTTGACCTAACAATTGGGGACAGTCAATATTGTTGCGAATAATGTTGACAACAAACATATTGCTCAGCATTTCACGGCGATCGTGAAGGGACGTCATTTTAAAGTGACTCAGCCTATCATTATATGATGCAAGAGATTTAGCCTTACCACAAGAATAAGATAGGTGATACAGAAATCTTTTTTGAAGCCTTTCTATTCTTAGTGAGTGCACGTTGTAATAGGGATTCCAGACCACACTGCCGTATTCCAAGATGCTTCTAACTAACGAGTTGAACAGTGCTATCTTGGTATGATTATTCTTGAAACACTTGGTGTTTCTAAGGACAAATCCAAGACACTTTGACGCTTTACCAATAACGTTATCAAAATGTTTGATAAAAGTAAGCTTGCTATCAAAGGTAACACCAAGATCGCGAATAAGCTCAACTTTTTCCAGTTTCTCATTCTCGATTACATAGTTGCCCTCCAACACTTTATGTTTCCTTGTAAACGACACCGAAAAGCACTTCCTGGCATTAAGTATCATTTTATTTTTAAAACACCATGAGCTTAGTCGATTAAGATCCTGTTGCAAAAGATTTGAGTCGGCAACAGAAGAAATCTCTCTGGAGATCTTTAGGTCATCAGCAAACAAGTATGAATCGCAATACCAAAAGCAGTCTAGGACATCGTTTACAAATAGGTTGAACAATAGTGGACCGAGGTGCGAGCCCTGAGGAACACCTGAATTAACTAAAAATGAGAATGAGTTACTACTATTAAATACAACTCTGGCCATTCGGTCTGAAAGGTATGACCGAAGCCATACCAACAAAAAGTCTGATACACCCAAGCTCTCTAACTTTTCCAAAAGTATAACATGGTTGACCCTATCAAAAGCCTTGCTGAAATCGGTGTATATGCAATCTATTTGTCCACCCTTATCGACCACTGCACAAAGCTTTTCCAGGTGTGAAACTAAGTTAGTCGTTGTTGAGCGTTTTTTAACAAAACCATGCTGTGACTCCGATATAAACCGTTCTGCGTCTAAAATTAAGTGCTCGTATATATAAGACTTTCAAATAATTTAGCGAATTGCGAAAGTATGCAGATTGGTCTGTAGTCCCTGACATCACTAGCATCTCCACTCTTGAAAATTGGGACAACCTTAGTAATTTTCCAATCAGTAGGAAATATACCTGTATCAATAGACTTTGTATAAATAATATATAAAGGAGTCACAAGATTGCTAGCGCATTTAACCAGGAAAAGAGGGGGGATACTATCTGGACCGGCACCTTTGTACAAGGAGAGTCTTTTTATTTTTTGGAGTATCTTGTCTTTAGAAATAAATTTGTGCATCGGTTTGCCGGGTAATACAGTCACTGGGGGATATTTTTGACACGCGTTAGAGCAATCGTAAGTTAGAGAAAAATGTTCTGCAAATAAATCTGCTATTTGTTCATTATTTGAAGCTTTCTTATCTCGGAACTTCATCGATTCCGGGTAATCATTACGAAGTGTTTTCTTCTGTTTAATGAAAGACCAAAAATATTTCGGATTCTTTCGGATGCTAATTTCTATACGGGCTATGTAATCGTTGTAACAAGATTTTGATAAGTGGTCACAACTTTTTTTGAGAGACTCAAAGGCAAGCTCATCAAGTGGATTTGCGTACTTTTTAAACCTAGTTCTTACTTTATTTTTTTCTTTTAATAATTTTATTAGATCTTTAGAGAACCAGGCAGGATAACATTTGACAATCTTTTGAGTTTTAGGTATATGTTTTTCAATGAGGTCATTTAAAATAGTGTAAAACTCTTTAAGCATTAAGTTGACATCATCCATGAGGCCTAATCTGTCATCCCAATCAATTTTATCAAGTTCTTGCACTATAACTGAGTAATCTGCTTTAAAAAAGTTCGGTCTTACTGAATCTGCAGGTTTAATAGATTTGAGCTGTGAAATACTAAGAGTAACCTCTAGGGGAGGATGCAATGGGTCAATACGGCTGATTATCTCGGCAGCATTTTCTACGTGAATGGTCCTTATATTGGACAGAATTAAGTCCAAAATTCTATTTTGATTGTTTTGAATAGTGTTGAATTGCTCTAAGTCATTGACAGACATACAATCAATTAGGGTTTGCGCCAACAGAGAATTATTGTGGTCCGCGCTTGCATGTGAACGATTTGAGATTTGGGGCCAAGAAATAGAACTAAGGTTAAAATCACCAATTACCATAATTTTGTCAAGCAGCGTTGCATGCTTGTTAAGATTATCAATAAAGTGGTTAAGAATGTGCTTCTGAAGAGGCGGGGGCAGATAAACTGCGCAAATATTGATAGACTCTTTTTTCTTTTTACCACCTTGTCCTTCAACGCATACCCAAAGATCTTCACAATCACTTTCAACATCAAACATTCGGAATGACTTATATTTCTTAAGAACGGCAATTAACACCCCTCCTCCTTTTTTGCAACCATGGAATCCGCTGCTTTCTCGATCGCGCCTGTAAACTGCATACCTATCATCAAAGAACTCTGAAGAAATTATATTAGAATCAGCCCAAGTTTCAGTCAATACTATAATGTCATAAGAAGTACAGCATATATTTTGCCAGATATCATGAACCTTAGTCCGAACACCCCGGACATTCTGATAATAAATTGATAGACAATTGAATTTTACATAGAATTACTATCTTTTGGTCTCAGTGCAGTGTAATACAAACAGATCAAGAATTGATATCGGCTGATTTACTCTGGTCCCGCTTTCCTTTACTAGTAGAAACGTTTTCTAGATTATCCAGTGTATTTGTACTTTTAACTAAGATGTATGGGGAATCGTTGTCCTTTCGCAGAAAAAAAAAAAGGATTAACCAAATGGTATCCCGCTACGCCACGGAGACGTAAGAGTTGGTGTCAAAATTTTTATAACTTATATATCTAGTAGTCATACTATTGACAAACAATTAAACATTTATTTTGATGAAAATGGATGAAACCTTTATCTGTTCCAAAAAGACTAATAATGAAGGGTTTGATAAAGTCGTTTGATGAAAAAATTAATCGTGTAAATATGGGGAGCCATATAAAAGTTATGTGTTTTGATGTTCCTGTAGGAACCCTTGCAAAATCCGGGATAAATGATGATCTTATATGTTGGCCAGGTGTATAAGCTACATTCATGCCAAATTTGATCAAGATCCGTCCGGTATAATTATCGTGATGACCGGGCATACAGACAAACAGACATTGTTTTCATAAAACACAAATTTGGCTTCAGTATCGAAAATAAAACATATTCCACCGGTTTTTTTCTTTAATGTACAGTTTTGACCTTGGTATAGTCTTATTATAGTATGGATAGATAATTATTATTTCTTAGCTTCTATGTAAGATAAGTGATTTTATATTTATTCATCAATGATCCCAAATCACACACAAAAATTTCTTGGTTAAGGAGGTTATTTTACTATTTAGTTATAAAACTATTATAATTAGATTTAAAAACGTTAAAAAATAGGAAAATTAGTAAAATAAAAAAAAACGCACTCATTACGAGATACTCACACTTATTTTCCCAAATTTTTATACTTATGCCTTTAGTATTTGTAAATTATGACTATGCTAACATTCCCCGCTCTACCAAATGAACCAAATAAATGAAAGTAAAGTTTGTTAAGTTAAAACTACACGGGGCTAAGCAAACACCTGCGGTCGGGTCTAATGATAATTACTAACATAAAGCCCGATTATCTGGGACGGAACCCGCGCACAAAGGGTTTATTTATTAATTTCCCGCTCAAGGAGGTGGGTTAGAATAACTCACAAAGGATCCCCACTTGTGGCTGTTTGCACTTTAATTTATTATCTGTTCAATTTTGGTGCAGCGGGAATAAGAAATGTTGAATAGAGTACGGTTTCTTGGGAGATATCTTTAGATAAAGGTTTTTCTTATACTAGTGTACATTCTTGTAGAATAGTTTCGTAAAACACAGAAATGTTTACTCTTGTCTGTGAATCAAATAAAGGGATAGGTAGACCTAGAAATTTCACAGACAAACAACTTTAAAGTCTTGTAGAAAATAAATTAAATTAAAAAGTATGTTTTCCAACACTCCAAACTCTGTGTTTCATCATCTATTTCCCACTTGATAAATTAATATGAATGAAAAATATCAAACATAAATCTCGTGTAACTTATTTTTATGGTTTTACTCGTAAATACTTACTTATAATCACGCTCATTATTCCCAATGGGGTAGGCAGACACTATCGATCGCCACGTAGCACGATCTGGCCAAATTTTCTTTCCTTCCCTTACGTTCATTATTCTTCTCGTACATGCTCTTTTATTAATGTATATGTATTTAACACATGTACGGATATTTCACACAATAGATTGCTGCTAAATATCCGCTCCCATATGATAACTTCACTGGGTGAATGTAAATCAACTGTCCAAGTGTCATAGTAAACAATAAGACATCCTGAATTGTACGAATAATACAAGAGCTATATCGTCGAATCAGAGATTAAGTTGTCCTTGTCGGTAAATTAATCAAACTGAGTTAATACTCAAGTTAATTCGAGAGCGTAGAAAACCGAAGGAGTTGGCAAAGCTACTTATACTTCCAAGGTTCACGTGACATTGCTACCCGGTGGTCAGAGTACCCACGTTTTGTTTGGACAGGTGTACTCACGTGATAGGGGGCATTCCTATTGCCTTTTTTTACAAATACACTGTAATAAATACACGGCAATATAACTCACGATGTTTCCCCTCACCGTTAGCAGCCATCAGAAATTGATAACACATATGATACGAGGGGCATGCCATTAGAAGTTAGATTCTCTTTTCTCATTTTATTGACACTGGCAAGCTATACACCATCTTATAGGCTGGTTTTTTATTGATATATTTGAATATAGAACACACTTCTTTTATTTATTTTTTATTTGAATGAGCATCATTTATCCGAGAATCTGGCGGGAATTCACTTGCAACAATGGCGCTCAGTCGACGTGATTGTCGCTTATTATTATTGATTGTCATTTATTATGACTTTAAACAAGGTTTCAAGCCTCAAGAAGGTTTTGAACTTTTGGCTTCTACTTTTGGTGATTCTGCTTGTTCCCGAGCAACACTATTCAATTGGTTTGCTGAATTTAAAAGAGGACGGGGATATCTCGAAGATGAAGCGAAGACAGGACGGCCGCCAACCGCGGTCACGCAATAAAACGTTTGTGCAGTCGAAAAACTTATTCGCGAAAACCGACGAATTACATATGTAGAGCTAGAACGAGAACTAGGAATTGGATCAGCAGCAATGCAAACCATAATTCACGACCACCTTTCTCTCCGTAAACGTTGTTCGAGATGGGTGCCGCACTAACTTACCGATGAACAGAAAGACCGTGGGGTGGATTGGTGCCTCATGATAGATAAATTCAACGGAGGCGAGAAAAATCGTATATGATATACTGATTGTTGACGAAACATGGCTATATAATTATGATCCCGAATCAAAGCGGCAGTCGACTGTATGGTGCTATAAGACGAGCCAACTCCAGCGAAATGTCGCCGTGCCCGAAGCACACAGAAACAAATGGTCGCCTCGTTTTTCTGAAAAAGGGGCATATTGCTACTGTTGAACTAGAGAATGAGAGAAAGGTGAACTCCGAATGGTATGTGACAGTTTGTGCTCCAACAGTAATATCAGCTTGGTGTGACAAGCGACCGAAGTCAGGAATCGGGCACCTTCTCTGGCACCACGACAATGCGTCGCCGCACACGTCTGCCAGAACACTAGACTTTTTCAACTCGAAAAATGTGTCAATTCTCCCTCACCCGCCATATTCCCCCGACCCGTTTCCAAAAATCAAAGAAAAACTTAAAGGGAAGAGGTTTGGAAGCAAACAAGATGCGCTGGTTGCCTATAATTTCGAGATTACTGAGGTATTTAGATACCTCAGAAATTTCGAAATTCGAAGAGTGGTGACAGGTATTTTCCAATTGGTTCAGACGTATGGAAAAGTGTATATGTGCTCAGGGTGAATACTTCGAAAAGATCGATACTTGTAATAAAGAACAAATTTTATAATTTTTGAGTATCTAGTTTCTTTTGGCATGCCCCTCGTATCTTCACAAGGTGGATGTAAATCAACTGTCCAAGTTTCATAGTAAACAATAGGACATCTTAAATTGTACGTATAATACAAGAGCTATATCATCTAATCAGAGATTAAGTTGTCCTTGTCCGTAAATTAATCAAACCAACTTAAGCTGGTACACAAAATAATTAATTATTATTAATTAGATTGTATCGTATTCTTATTAATGTTTATTAAAAGTTGCATAATTAATTACGGATTATTTGATTAGAGTTTATTGGATTGGCTGATTAATCGTTTTTGCCCTTTATGTAATTACTTTGTAAGACGGATGTTTAATTGGTTTTGGATGCTTCCTAATGGTCTGATATAAGTTATTTCATGAGCCGATTATAAAGTGATAGCTATGTCATTCACTTATTTTGTACAAAAAGAACAACTACATTTCTTTTGTGTGAAATAAATAGACATTCCGTTCTTTTCAAAAACAATTTTCTTATTATACATAAAACTTTATTTCTCATCATTATATAAGCTACTGTCTTTTTAATGTTTATAATAAACATTATTTTTTATGGGTGATTTATTCAGGAGTGGCGATTGATGGTTTCAAGCTACCCAAATAGGAACAACTCGCGTGATAATAAGTATATTGTTCATTCAGTAGTTCCTAAACTATTAAAGTATCTTAAAAAAATAAGCTAACCATTTCAGATTGAAACCTAGCTAAATCTTGCATACAATTAAAAATTTTCCTATTTCTTATTCAAAAAAACCGTACTATAATTTCCGTTTATCACAAAACTCAGCTCACATCGAACCCTATTCTGGCATTCGTTTGAAATTCGTGCAATAAATCAGCGACCAGCTTATCGTACCAACAAACTTCTTGACACTGGTCTTCGTGACCGATTACAGAGGGTTGTGTTATTGCTATCCTTTATGTAGTTGATACAGAAAATTTTATACCGTGATCCTGACTCATTTTCGTCCGATGTACTATTGTTAACTTTATGTTTAAAAAATTTTATTGATTGATTAATATATACCACTTATTTGTTTGCATACTTATTAACGTGTAGCGTGGGCTTAGAATATCACTACCCCGTTTTTACCGATGGGTGTACGTAAGAGACGACTAACAGTATTGGGACTTTAAAAGGATTTTTTGGCGATGCGGTTGGAGACCCATCACCAACAACCTTTATTTTTACCATCTTTTCCTCACTCACATTTCCAAAAGTGGCTGAGGAATTTCTAATTCCTTAGCTCTGGCTACCCTTTCTAGGGATTTACAGCCGTGAGTTTATGTATGTACTTATTAATGTACATTAGTACATATACGCACGCTAATAGTGTCAAGAGTAGGACGATAGATAAATAGAATATATGCTCTCTATGTTTTACATTTAATATTAGACCTGTATGAGTTATGCGTGATCGTCTCTAAAATTACGATCAATTAATCAATTGAGCTCTGAATGTTTAATTGCCAATTTCTTTTGATCCAACCTTTTCAATCCTAGCCACACTTGTAAGAAAACTTTGAGGCTCAATTTTAGTTTACTTCCAATGCAATATAACTATTCTGAAACTTTTTACAACAGTAAAGTTTCAATATGATCTAATAGCTTAGTGGAAATACCAGCGTTTCTATTGCAGGATGCATCTCAAATTTTGAGTTGGGCTTACACCAATGTACATACATACATACATACATAAACTCATGGCTATTAATCCCTAGAAGAGGTAGCCAGAGCTAAGGAATTAGAAATTGCTCAGTCACTTTTGGAAATGTGAGTAGGGAAAATATGGTAAAAGAATGGTTGTTGGTATGAGTATAACACCAATGTGTCATATCTTAAAGCGAGGATGTAATGATGATGAGGAATAACATTGTAAGAAAACTGCATAGCTGAGCTGACAAAACAAGGCGACAGACCTGCCCCCATCGGTCACACCCCAGTATCATGTGAATATACTATCTAAGTAAACGTGGGTACTCGGAACACAACTCGTGGATATTCGGGTTTTCGCAAGTTATGTACCATAACTGTAATATTCTATTAAACTAAACAAACTGTAAAAATTACCGTTGAAAGTTTGTGAAAAAAGAAAAACGAATATCCCAAAAGAATAGAAACTATAAGAAAAAATTCTGACGTAGAAAATATTGAATTTAATTTGACGATTGTAAAATAAATACACCATGTTGCTGTAATTTTGATACTTTATTGTTAATATTTTGATAGACATACAAACATTCATATACTCACGGCCATAGATCCCAAAAAGAGGTAGCCAGAGCTTCAGAGCTAGAAACTCCACAGCCACATTTGGAAGTTGAAAGGGGACAAAATGATTACTTAACTTGTTTGTAAAGTGTTTTAACTATTATTAAATCTAACAACTTCCTACCAATTATTTAAAAGCCTCATACAAACACCATAACGAGTGAATCACCGATATTAAATTACTGTATAAAATAACTACACAACTCAATCGGTAAAAGCGAATGCAAACAATCCAATAAAAATATTGTGTCAACAAGTGAAACAGCAGGAAAGCACTCACTGCACAATTTTATAACAAGCACTCAGACAAAGTGGCCCGACAGTCCTACAAACACGCCTATACAACCACTACACGACTATTACTGCACATTTACAACAGTAGAGGCTGTATTACAGTTATAATATAGCTTTTTGTGCTATAACAGATTACGGTTATTATTGAAGTAGCTGGTGTAAAAATGTTGTTACTTCAAGTATTGTTTATCTGAAGAAATGGCAAAGCATGTTAGATATGCTTAAAATTCCTATATTATTATTCTTATAAAGGCGGGGGTCCGAAGTGAGAAGAATAATGAATGTAAGGGAAGCAAGAGAGTTCTGCCAAGATCGTACTAAGTGGCGATCGATAGTATCTGCCTGCCCCAATGGGAATAATGGGCGTGAGTATAAGTAAGTAAGTATATTTAACACACAGAGATCATAATTCATAACTTAAGCCTTGCATTATCGGCTTACATTCAACTGTTCCCGTAGGTTCCCGTCCCCTGTTCAAACGAAGGGCTGTTAACGGGAAAGTAAGGGTGTAACCGAAAACCCATCACTAGTGATACTTAATTGAACCAACATTTCCCTTTATAATAAACAAAACATACATACATACATACATATACTCACGGCTATAATTCCCTAGAAGGGGCAGCCAGAGCCAAGGAATCATAAATTCCTCAGCCACTTTTGGAAGTTGACTGGGGGAAAGGCGGTAAAATAAAGGTTTTTGGTGATGGATCTCCAACTGCATCGCCCAAAAATCCAATAAAAAGCCCCAATACCCTTAGTCGCCTCTTACGACACCCGTGGGTAGTAAGGGGTAGTGACATTCTAAGCCGGCACTACACAGCTAAATTAAGGTACAACGTATAAATTCACAATAATAAACAAAAGCAGAGGTACATATTCGATTTCGAAGCTTTGCTATGGTTTAAGTTTAAAAATAACTTAATACGTTGTTCCTTAATTTAGCTGTGTAGTGCTGGCTTAGAATAGCACTACCCCATTTCTTTCGGTGGGTGTACGTTAGAGGCGACTAACCATATTGGGGCTTTTAAGGGATTTTTGGGCGATGCGGTAGGAGACCCATCACCGACATCCTTTATTTCACCACCTTTTCCCCACGCAACTTCCAAAAGTGTCTGTGAAATTTCTGATTCCCTAGATCTGGCTACCCCTTCAAGGGATTTTAGCCATGTATATAAGTATGTATGTGTGTTGTACCTAAAATTTATTGCTTAAAAACCTCAAAGGTACGTAGTTATTTATATTTTTATATTGCTGTGTGCTCATCACTAATCATCATTTATTTTACAATCTTTTCCCCTCTTAACTTCTAAAAGTCTCCCAAGAATTTAAAATTTTAAAGCTTTGGCAATTCGTTTTTGGGATAATAAGCCGTGATTATATGTATGCAAATCTAAAGTGAAACTTAAAACGGTAGGCAGGAACGATACATTTATTTCTCTGTTGATAAGTTGTAATACATTTTCATTTACCAATTTATACTTATTATCTGAGCTTTACCTGAGCTGCCCAGAGTCTTTTTTTCAAGTTCAATAGACTTCATCAGACAAAAACTACTTACGTTGACGAACAGAAGACATAATCAGAAGAAATCAGACGAATTAGTATTTAAACTTACCCTTTTAGATTAATAGGATACACAGTTTATATAATTTACATTTGTTCTTTATACTGAATTATCTTGTGTAAGCAATCCTTCAAGTAACATGAGATACAATTAATGCTGAACGTAGGCAAAATGATGAAACAAGAATGTATAACATGATTCATGTGGAATTCTCGGAAGGCCCCTAATAGGTTGCCTTCAGGAAATCATTCCTTTGAATAACATAACTCATCAAAAGACTATTTTTGGTAGCGTGCATGTGTAAATATTAATATAGAACGATATTTACAAAACGTACATATAAACGTACTATGTAGTGTCGGCTTAGAATAGCACTACCCCATTTCTTCCGGTGGGTGTACGTAAGAGGCGACTAACGGTATTGGGGCTTTTAAGGGATTTTTGGGCGATGAGGTTGGAGACCCATCACCAACAACCTTTATTTTACCATCTTTTCCCCACTAAACTTTCCGAAAGTGGCTGAGGAATTTCTAATTCCTTAGCTCTGGCTACCCCATCTAGGGATTTATAACCGTGAGTATATGTATGTTATTAATTACGGCCATAAATCCCTAAAAGAAGTAGCCAGAGCCTCAGAATAAGAAATTTCTCAGCCATTTTTGGAAGTTAGGGTGTAGAAGATTGTACGAGTAAGGTTCTTGGTAATGGGTCTCCAACCACTCCGCCCAAAAAGATCTTACGAAGCCCCAACACCCTTCGCCTCTTACAATCAACCATGGTAAGAAATGGTGTTTTACTATTCTAAGCCGGCACTACACAGCTTAATAATTATTAATAAGAGATATATACCCTCTCAACGAAGCTAGAGAGTTTGGCCAGGATCGTACAAAGTGGCAATCGATAGTTTCTGCCAACCCCAATGGGAACTAACGGCGTGAGAATATGTTTACATATATTATGTATGTACTCTCTCAACAGCTGGAAGCTACCATATGTCACTGAGCTGTCAACTGCTAGTAGCTCTTTTGATTGTATACGTGTGTATTGTGTATTGGTATTGTACAAAGCCTTGTATATGTTCAAACGAAACTGTGGTTTGCTACGCAGCTGTAGCTTACAACATAACATAACATAACATAACATAATATAAACGTTCACGCCGAATTTCCCCGAAGGGGTTGGCAGAGGTGCTAATACTTCTGAACATCACGAGACTTTGTCACCTGGTGTTCAGAGTACCCACGTTTTGCATGGACAATGTACTCACGTGATTGGGGCAGGCCTATCGCCGTTTTGTACGAATACACTGTCACATGACTAGGTACAACTCAGCCATGTGGGTTTCCTCGCGATGTTTTCCCTCACTGTTAACAACCATGATAAATTAACCACACATGTCTTTAGAAAAGACAAATTGGTGTAGGCCCGACCCGGGATTTGAACACTAGTCGCTTGCACGTTAACCGGTGTTCTACCCATTGAGCTATCACGTGTCGTCGAGCTTACAACAGTCTTAGATATTTGCTAAAACATCGAATATGTTCCCGTTTGAATTCTATAGTTACTTTGAAATACAACAAAGTTGATTCATTTTTAAAGTAATTTACGGAAAAGTTCATACAAGCAAATGATCGATTTCGAATATCATAGCCAAATAACAGGACTTTTTTGTCGCCGTATTTGTCGCATTATTTTAATGATTGTAATTTAAATCTTTTTGTTCATGCAAACCTCATGTGGGGATTATTACTAATAAATAAAGAATAAATAAAGGAAAGAAAAATTTCGACACTGGCGGGATTCGAACCCGCGACCTCGGGTATACGCCCCCATCGCTCTTGCCAATTGAGCTACCGTGTCAATGGCTGCCAGCGCGAAATTCTTCTATCCTTTATTTCTTTTACACGTTTTAGTAGTGTTTGCGTTTCCTACCTCCGAAATTTTTACTAATTCGGAAGGCCACTTGTCTATCTTTTCAGATAGAATGCAAATGTTGAAGACGCCTAACTTTCACACAATTTATATCTTTTTGTTCATGAAAACCTCATGTGGGGATTATTACTAATAAATAAAGAATAAATAAAGGAAAGAAAAATTTTCAGACACTGGCGGGATTCGAACCCGCGACCTCGGGTATACGCCCCCGTCGCTCTTGCCAATTGAGTTACCGTGTCAATGGCTGCCAGAGCGAAATTCTTCTATCCTTTATTTCTTTTACACGTTTTAGTAGTGTGTGCGTTTCCTACCTCCGAATTTTTTACTAATTCGGAAGGCCACTTGTCTATCTTTTCAGATAGAATGCAAATGTTGAAGACGCCTAACTTTCACACAATTTAAATCTTTTTGTTCATGAAAACCTCATGTGGGGATTATTACTAATAAATAAAAAATAAATAAAGGAAAGAAAAATGTTTAGACACTGACGGGATTCGAACCCGCGACCTCGGGTATACGCCCCCGTCGCTCTTGCCAATTGAGCTACCGTGTCAATGGCTGCTGGCGCGAAATTCTTCTATCCTTTATTTCTTTTACACGTTTTAGTAGTGTTTGCGTTTCCTACCTCCGAATTTTTTACTAATTCGGAAGGCCACTTGTCTATCTTTTCAGATAGAATGCAAATGTTGAAGACGCCTAACTTTCACACAATTTATATCTTTTTGTTCATGAAAACCTCATGTGGGGATTATTACTAATAAATAAAGAATAAATAAAGGAAAGAAAAATTTTCAGACACTGGCGGGATTCGAACCCGCGACCTCGGGTATACGCCCCCGTCGCTCTTGCCAATTGAGTTACCGTGTCAATGACTGCCAGAGCGAAATTCTTCTATCCTTTATTTCTTTTACACGTTTTAGTAGTGTGTGCGTTTCCTACCTCCGAATTTTTTACTAATTCGGAAGGCCACTTGTCTATCTTTTCAGATAGAATGCAAATGTTGAAGACGCCTAACTTTCACACAATTTATATCTTTTTGTTCATGAAAACCTCATGTGGGGATTATTACTAATAAATAAAAAATAAATAAAGGAAAGAAAAATGTTTAGACACTGACGGGATTCGAACCCGCGACCTCGGGTATACGCCCCCGTCGCTCTTGCCAATTGAGCTACCATGTCAATGGCTGCCAGCGCGAAATTCTTCTATCCTTTATTTCTTTTACACGTTTTAGTAGTGTGTGCGTTTCCTACCTCCGATTTTTTTACTGATTCGGAAGGCCATAATATAATAAGACTAATAAGTAAAAAATTAACTTAATCGGTGCCACTCGTAAGCGCCGGTTTCCTCGTAAATGACATATCTAACGTTTTTTAATCTATGGCCATGTAGCTGTACAAACGAAACTGTGGTTTGCTACGCAGCTGCAGCTTACAACAGTTAATCTTGTCTCAAGTATAGCGCCTCTAAGATATTTGCTAAAGCAAGGGATATGTTTCCATTTAATTCTATATATTCCGTGAAGGGCCGGCTTAGAATGTCAATACCCCTTCTACCCACGGGTGTCGTAAGAGGCGCGTATAGGGTTTTTGGGCGATGCAGTTGGAGATGTATCACCATTGATACCTTATTTCTACTTTTTCCCCACTTATCTTCCAAAAGTGGCAGAGGACTTTCGAGCTCTAATGCTCTGGCTACCCCTTTTTGGGATTCATGGCCGTGAGTATTGCTGTTCCAGAAAGCCGTGAATACGTTCAAAGGAGACTGTGGTTTGCTACGCAGCTGTAGCTTACAACAGTTAATTAAGTCTCCAGTATAGGCCTCTAGCAATGGATAAGTAACCATTTGAATTCTATAGATATATAGCAACCGTGATAGCCCAGTGGGTAGAACACTCGGTTATCGTGCAAACGACTAGTGTTCAAATCCTGGGTCCGGCCTACACCAATTTGTCTTTGATAAAGACATATGTGTGGTTAATTTATCATGGTTGTTAACGGTGAGGGAAAACATCGCGAGGAAACCCACATGGCTGAGTTGTACTTAGTCATGTGACAGTGTATTCGTACAAAACGGCGATAGGCCTGCCCCCTATCACGTGAGTACACTGTCCATGCAAAACGTGGGTACTCTGAACACCAGGTGACAAAGTCACATGATGTTCAGAAGTATTAGTACCTCTGCCAACCCCTTCGGGGATATTCGGCGTGAACGTTTATGCTATTATTATTATTGAATTCTATATATTCCATGTAGTGCCGGCTTAGAATGTCATTATGGGGCTTTTTAAGTGGTTTTAAGGCGATGCGGTATGAGACCCATCGCTATCGATACTTTATTTCTACCATCATGTCCTCTATCAACTTCCAAATTTGCCTGAGGGGTTTCTAGGTCTAATGTTCTGGCTACCCCTATTTGGGATTTATGGCCGTGAGTATTGCTGTTACAAAACGCCATGTATCTGTGCAAATGAAACTGTGGTTTGCTACGCAGCTGCAGCTTACAACAGTTAATATTGTCTCAAGTACAGCGCCTCTAAGATATTTGGTGAGGCAGCGGATATGTTTCCATATTAATTGTATTATAACTTTGAAATACACCAAAGTTGATGAATTGCATTTCATTTTACGAAAAAAACAAACAAGCGATTGATTGGTTTTAATGAAATGTGAACTAATAATAGTGTAACTAATAAATAAAGAATAAATAAAGGAAAGAAAAATTTTTCGACACAGGCGGTCGAAAAAAAAATATTCTATCCTTTATTTATTCTTTATTTATTAGTAACTAGTGGATCGGCCCAGCTTCGCACGGGTAGCGTAGTTTTAAAAATGTCTGACGTTTCTTCAATCACTGCTCAACCTTTGTGAAATTTAGCGCAACTTATAGCACTCCTGAATAGTATATACAACCGGCTATCTTTTGCGCGCGCAACCATTGGGACGTGATGGCTTATTTCATGTATAAGTTTGGTGTTTCTATACCGATTTCTATGATTCTTTTTTTTTGGATAGGTAATAATGTAAACTTTTTTAAATGAGATATGAATGAGAGAACTATAAATGTAAGAGTAAACAAATATAATCAGAATGCTCCGAACTGCTAAGCTATCAGGAGTTACACGTGTTATTGTGAGTCAGCCATAAAAGATAGACATATGCTGTCCTAGATATTTTTTTAGACAATTTTATGTTAAATATTTTCGTCATACATGATTTCTATGTAACTATAACCATTAAGGCTGCACACGCGACGGAAGCTTAAAAAATGGAGTAACTTCTCCCGTTTTCCCAGAATTTCCAAAAATTCCCGTTCAATATTCTGCTGAAAAGTATACTATAACCTGCCCAAAAGTATGAAGAACAATTGTGCCAAGTTTCGTTAAAATCCGTCGAGTAGTTTTTGTTTCCATAAGGAACATACAAACCGACAGACAGACAGACAGACAGACAGACAGACAGACAAAAATTTTACTGATTGCATTTTTGGCTACCACTAATCACCCCCTGATAGTTATTTTGAAAATATATTTAATGTACAGAATTGACCTCTCTACAGATTTATTATAAGTATAGATATAGATAATAAGTAATAATCCCCACATGAGGTTTTCATGAACAAAAAGATTAAAATTTATAATAGTGTATTTATGACATGTGAGCTTGTATTTCGATTTTCATGCCAAATATTTAAAGAGCTTACAATAATAACAGCTTATAATTTAATGTGCGTTTTTTTACACAAATGAGAAAATACTGATTGTTTGCCGAAAGGTCGATTGCCTGCCCAGCCCCTTACTTATCGAGTTAAACAGAGAGTTATTTTTACCTTTATAATTATACTAAGTATGAAGAATTATATAAGTAAAAAGCATATATGAAAAGAATTATGAATGTACACAGGACTGTAGTGGTTTGCTAGGATCCTACAACAAAGTGGCAGCTGATATTCTCTACCTACCCCATTGGGAAATAATGGCGTGAGTATGTCTATGTATGTTAACTGAATAGAATTTGTTCTATTTTATGATAACAATCATTTTAATGATAATTCGGTATGCAAAGTTTTACAAAAGTGATGCTGATTACAAAACCATTTCGAGATATTATGTTTTTAAAACATATTTTCTTGAAATTAAATCAAACAAAGCTAAGATGACCGTTATTTTAACAAAATACTGTAACAGTATTTGACCTTCAGCGTTGTTTCAAAGACGATCGTTTTATCAGTTTATTAATAAAATATCGAAAATCATAGGTTTCTTTAGTATAATATCCTAATAATTTCATTTGAGATTACAAATTCGCGAAATGCTTTGCAATCAGCAACATTTTTATTAAACATTTCGCTTTATTTGCATGTCGCTACGTGATATTTTCGATCGATGACGTCATTAAGTACAAAAGTTAAACAATCTTTAAAAAATCATAACTTTGCAATTACTCATTTTAAATGAAAAATATTCAAATTAGTCTTTTATTTTCGTGTTTGCTATCGAATAAAAAATATTTAATAAATACCAAAAAAAAACTTTGTATACCGAATTACCTCATCAGACTAGCTCTTTACACTATCGAGCTCGTTCGCGCCGCCATTGAACCTCGTTCAGCCGTGTTTCAGTGCTTCTGTTGTTATCAAAGTGTTAGAATGACCCGTTACCGCTCTCATGAGACCCATTTTAATATAAATATATAGCAACATGATGATGATGATGATGATGATGATGATGATGTGGTCCAACCGATTTCGGTCACGGCGACCGCTTCAACGTGTCCTCTATGGACGCCGGTCGTGGGCTCGCATGTGGCTGACATAGCCAATCTTCTTTGTGAAGATCCTCGCACAAAGAAGATTATAGCAACATACATACGAGGTATATCTATTGATTTTGAATTGTGTTTTAAAAGGGAAAAAAAGTAAATTGAACATACGTACATAAATGTATAATCATGCCATCAGTTCCCATAGCGGTAGGCAGAGACTATCGATCACCACTTTGTACTATCCTGGCAAATCTCTCATCAATCTTTTTAAACAGGCTTTTATAATAAATTGAACTTTTCTTCTTAATTTTTGTTACAGTCCTGTAAATGTATAAAATAATTCTACTCCGAAGTGAGAGTATCAAATATGAATGGAAGCCTTAACTGATTGTCTACCAGTCTAGAACTTTGGGTCACGAAGAGTTTTGTTAATTTCGAGGTAAAGAAATTAAATAATATAATGTAATTTGCTCTGTAGTGCCGGCTTAGAATTACACTACCCCTTTCCCCTTTATCCCCACTTAGCTTCCAAAAGTGGCTGAAGAATTTTCTGAATTTGAAGCTCCGGCTACCCCTTTTAGGGATTTATAGCCGTGATTATATGTATGTATGTATTTAGGTCATAATCATAACTGCAAGAAAGATCAAGAATTTCTCAAATTTACTGAAAAACTACATCTTCATATCTACACTACACTAGCCTTACACTACACAAGCCAAGTTTCACCAAAAAAAGTTACAGGAAGGTTTACGTAATACATGCATATTCGACCGCGCCTAAGGCTATCCTCCATGAATCATTGATTTCATTCTAGCGAACCACAATCTGGTGTATTATTTATTTATGAGAACCCCTGGATGTGCAAGTGAAGGCGTGAGATATTTGTAAGAGTTGAGTTAGTTATACCACAGATAATATAATACTTATAACATAACATAAACGTTCACGCCGAATATCCCCGAAGGTGTTGGCAGAGGTACTAATACTCCTGAACTCACATGGCAAGCGCCAACTAGTTTCCAGAGAAGGTACCCACGTTTTGCTTAGGCAGTGTACTCACGTGATAGGGGGCAGGCCTATCGCCGTTTTGTACGAATACACTGTCACATGACTAATTACAACTCAGCCATGTGGGTTTCCTCACGATGTTTTCCCTCACCGTAACAACCATGATAAATTAACCACACATATGTCTTTAGAAAAGACAAATTGGTGTAGGCCCGACCCGGGATTTGAACACTAGTCGCTTTCACGATAACCGGTGTTCTACCCATTGAGCTATTACGTCGTTCTACTACAGTAATACTAATACATGTATTCGCTGGGTGCGCGACGGCACCGCCAACTAGCGTTCACAATTATGGCGGACATTTTAATGTCAAATGGGCGGCTGTAAACAAACAAATAATTTCAAGAAAGTATCGTAATTTATATATATTCTATTTGATCATGTAAATCTATAGCGTCGATAATAACGCTGATGTTTTGTATTACCCGTTTAGAATGACAATAAATAAATTACAGATTGGTGTAGGCCCGTCCCAGGATTGGAACTCACGCCCTTCTGTTACGCATATGTACGGGCGGGTGTTCTACCCACTGGACTATCATGTCGCATGACTGTATTGTTGTAAGTAATACATACATACATACATATACTCACGCCATTAGTTCCCATTGGGGTAGGCAGAGACTATTGATCGCCACTTCGCACGATCCTGACAAACCTTTCTAGCTTCGTTTACATCCATCAATCTTTTCATACATGCTCTTTTATTCTTCATACTTCGGACGCCAGCCTTTTTGAGCACACTCTCAATTTGGTCCAAGTGTGTTCTCCGTGGTCGTCCTCTACTAACATTGCCATCCACACTAGCTCTATAGATCCCTTTTACCAATTTTCTATCATCCATCCTCTCTATGTGCCCAAACCATCTCAACATTCCTTTTTCTATCTTTCTTACAATATCATCTTTCACACCACACTTTTCACGAATAACACTATTTCTCACTCGGTCACATAATCTAACATTACAAATTTTTCTGAGGGACCTCATCTCTACTGCATTCACTCTGCTCTCATGCTTCTTCTGCCACACCCAACATTCGCTTCCATACATAAGCGTAGGAACAAGAACAGCATCATGCACAGCCATTCGGGCCTTTTCAGACACCGATTGACTGATCATTAGGCTATTCATTGCTCCATTTACCGCATTACCCTTTTCCACTCTTCTTTCAATGTCTTCATCACATTTTCCATCCCTTGTAAACAAACTTCCCAGATATACAAACTCCTTCACCTGTTCCACACCCTTACCATCAATCGCAATCACGCATTCTGTCACATCTTCCTGTCTCTCAAAAACCATCGTTTTGGTCTTATCCACATTCACCCTCATTCCCTTTCTTACAAAAGACTCACATGCAATATTCATCATCTCTTGCAACTCTTCTGCCGACGATGCAAGTAGCACTTGATCGTCAGCATACAAGAGGCATTTAATGATGAATCCACTCATTCTTAGTCCATAATCACTTTCACGCAACTCTGTCAAACAGTCATCCATGAACAAATTGAAGAGCCACGGAGAAGCTACACATCCCTGTCGGACACCCCTAGAGATTCCGAACCAGTCAGTGTTTTCCCCGTTTACTCTTACACATGCACTAGAATCCTCATAGAGTGATACTAATGCACGTATAAGTTGACTCCCCAAACCGAACTTGGATAACACCTCCCATAAACACTTTCTTACCACCCTATCATACGCCTTCTCTGAATCAATGAAGGAGCAATACACCTTTTTGTTCTTAGCTAAGAACTTTTCGGTGATGCTCCTTACAGAGAAGATTTGATCCATACATCCCATTCCTTTCCTAAATCCCGCTTGCACATCCCATATTTTCTCATCAGTTTCATTCATCACTCTTTCAATCAGTACCTTAGCATACAATTTACCAACAATGCTGAGTAAGCTGATGCCGCGGTAGTTTTTAGCCTCTTGGTGTGACCCCTTTCCTTTATATAGAGGCACAATCACCGCCTTAAAAATAAATAAAATAAAATAAAAAGCGTTTATTTACGAGAAACAAGAGTTAAATAAGGTGGTAGGTTTTTTTAAATAGTTCATCTTGTTCTACCTTGCGGCGTGTAAATACTTATTACATTGCACCAGTCTCGTGGAACTTTGCCACTCAACCAGCATTTTTGGAAAAGGAAGTACAACCAAGAAGCCACCAACCCTTTACCAGCCCTCAGCATTTCGATAGTAATCCTATCATACCCTGCCGCCTTCCCTAATTTCATACTTTTCATTGCTTTCATTATTTCTTCCATACTAATCTCGCTGTCACTAAATTCACCCATCTCCCCGTTCCAATCAACATAACTGTCGATTGGCGAAGAAATGGATGCATCCTCTTTCTCAAACAGTCCCTCAAAATAATTCTTCCATACCCGTTTCATGCTACTTTCATCCGTCGCCAATTCACCCTGTTCATCTCTTATTACACTCACTCTCGTGTTTTGGGAAACTCCCTTTTCTTTCCGGATATACTTCCAGAATAACTTTTGGTTATTCCGGAAATTATCAGAAAGTTTCCTCTCACACCACTCTTGCAAATCCCGCTTTTTATTTCTATTTTCTTCTTTACCTCATTCTTAACTCTCTTATATTCATCTTCACTTTTCTGCACTACATCGTCAGTTACACTCGCATCCATCCGTTTACTAGCTTTAATCGCTAGTAAATCTAACCACGCTTTCTTCTTATCTCCAACCGCCTCTTTCACAACTTTATCCCACCAACTTGTTGGTGGTCTATTTGACCTTTTACACACTCCACATACTTCCGTCGCACATTCAACCATCGTCGATTTGAGCACATCCCATACTTCTTCTATTTCCATTTCATCCTTCATCTCCACGCAACTTAGTCCGCATCCAATTTTCTCAAGTATTCATCTCTGATATTTTCATCTTCTTGCAGTTTTTCTACTTTTATTCTCGCGAAATCCGTTGTTGACACTTTAGGCCTGTGACGCCAACGCGTGCACAGACCCCTTAATCGTGATATAACGAGAAAGTGATCTGTGCCAACGTTCGTGCCCCTATAGACCCTGTTGTCAACAACTTTTGTTCTCAGCCTTTTATCAACTATCACAAAATCAATCATACTTCTCTCGCTTCCCCTCTGTCTTGTATACATATGGATATCTTTGTGCTTAAACAACGTGTTTGTAACACAAAGATTCCTCTCCAAACATACCTCAATCAATTTCTCACCATTCTCATTTACCCTTTGATCACTAAACTTTCCTAAAACTCTTTCGCAACCGTTGCATGACACACCAACCCAGCCATTAAAATCTCCTAACATTACAAGTCTCTCATTCTGATCACACCCATTCGCAACATCGTCTAACAGATTCCAAAACTCCTCCCTCTCGGATAGGGATTTAGACATGTCCGGAGCGTATACGCAAATTATGCGCATCCGGACTAGTCCCAATTTCACCTTAATCCACAGGAGCCTTGGACTCACACATTCGTAATCTTTCATACACTGAGCCATCCTTTCAGATATCAGAAGTCCCACTCCTTGGCTCGGTCACTGTCAGCGACTCCAGACCAGATTGCTGTAATGTTGCCAAGTTGTGAAACTTCCTTTCCCTTACGCTTCGTCTCATTTACACAAAGAAAATCCAGTTTTCTTTCATTCATAATCATACATACTTCATCTAATTTTTCAAACATTCCTCCACATACATTCATCGTACTGAAGCGGGTCTCTTTAGCCCACTTTTCGCCCCGTGAGCAACCATGGCGTGATGAGTGGCGAGCTACATCGCCGTCTCCCTGTTTACTAAAATTTGAACACATATTGGACCCACGAGAAGCAAGGGAAGTAAACTGTCCACCTAGCCAGAGCCCCGCTTGACTAGGTAAGGTTATTTAGTACCCGGAGTGCACCAAGCTCCGGGACGGCGGCACGCTAGCGACCAGGCTCACCCCTGGCCATGCATCCCTCGGCGCGGCAGACCTTGGATTGGTGTAAGAGCGAAGATGGAAAAGCCCTAGTCCCTTAGTCGACTTCTACGACACCCACGGGAAGAGATGGGGTAGTGCTATTCTAAGCCGACACTACACAGCAAAGTTGTAAGTAATGAACTCTTTTTATGTATTTTCAGTTAAATATGGCCAAATTAATTATAAAAACTGGATTCCAAGCAATAACACACGACTTCACTTTCCAACTACAAACGACAATAAAAGGAAGAAAATTAGTTTTAGCTCAACATGGGCAAGATGTGAAAGAAATTAAATCTTAAAATAATAATAAACAGATTCTGCCAAAGCGTTCTTTTACTGGTAAAAACATAATAAATCTATAAAAAATATGAAGTTAGGTGAATACTGCTGTTGATTTATCTGTTAAAGTATATTGTTCTGTTCTATTATTGTGTTCTTAAATAAAATTAAATTGTGTTATATATTTTGTTTTATTGAGTTCTGCAAATTTACTTATACACAACAAATATGCAAAATATGATCTGTATGGCAAACAAGTTTTAATAAAGTCTCAGCCGTTGCATTATCGACATGAATCCTAACCCAAGCGATACCGATGTAAGTAGCATCTGTCTCATCTCTTGAAAATTCCCTTTTATCACTTCGAAAAGGTGGCATAACAATTCCTATTTCTTATCCACTTTCATCTAAAATTTTCTTTATTTGTGGAAATCCTTTGTCAGCCAAAACAATGTCTCCATTTTCTAAATACCTATAATCAACAATCCTGATTCAACTGTTATTTGAGCATAGCTTTTCCTTCCACCGGCCACTTTTGATATAAAGGAAATGAAGCCTCCGGGTGTTATACCTATGAGCACCTTTGCAGTAAATCCTTTCTTGTAGCACCACACACGATAATCAACTGTAGATGGTATTTCTACTTAAAACTCTGCCGGCATTTGCAAGCAAGGTTGCTTGATGAGCGAAAGTCTTTACAATAGTATTACATTCTTGGTGCTTGGTTTTTTTTGCCAAACTTGATAATCTTCGAAGTGCTTGATATTTCAATTTGAACTTCAGAATTACATATATCTTTGCCACTATGTGCATAAATATTGCAGATGAATGTTTTTCCTTCATTTCCGATACGCGAAAATATATTAACTTGGCATTATTTGTAAATTTTAATACTATGAATATTTTCCATCATTTAAATTACACTTGATTAGCCGCCGAATGTTCCTTTTTTTGCCACAGTGCGCGCTGTGATCGTTTCGAGTTCCCCCACCCCCTACTTTGCACCCAGCGAATAAAATCCTCATGCCATTGGTTGCCATTGGGATAGGATGAAACTATAGCATATCTTCTACGAGCGACCTTTTAACTCGATATCGCGTGGTATAAAAAAGCCATCTCTTTCGCACTTACATAGTACAAAATAGTGTAGAAGTATATTTAATATAATTAAACATATTAGATATATAAATTAATATTTAGGTTAAGGGAAAAAGACTGTTAAATCAAGGATGTTGGTGATGCGGTTATTATTATTTAAAAAGTTTTTGATTTCAAATCCCTAGGTCACTTTTTATGACACTCCCGAAAAGAAATTGGTTAGTGCTATTCTAATTCATCTCAAACTTTACTCAAACGATGACGCCGTATATTCCCAAAGGGGTTGGTACTAATACTTAAGAATATCACGTGACATCGTCACCTGGTGTTCGGAGTATCCACGTTTTGCTTGGACAGTGTACTCACGTGACACAACTTAGCCATGTGGTTTTCCCGTACCGTTAACCACCATGACAAATTAACCGAACATATGACGTTAGAAAAGAAAAAGTGTTTTGGGCCCGGTAGAATTTGAACCCTGATCGTCCGTAGGATAAGCGGTATTTGACCAACCTGAGCTATCACGGTTGCTTCTAATCTATCTAGCTATGCAGACATACATACATATACTCACGGCTGTAATTCCCTAGAAGGTGTAGCCAGAGCCAAGGAATTATAAATTTCTCAGCCACTTTTGGAAGTTGTGTGGGGAAAAGATAGTAAAATAAAGGTTTTTGGTGATGGGTCTCCAACCTTATCGCCCAAAAATCCAATAAAAAGCCCCAATACCCTTAGTCGCTTCTTACGACACCCGTGGTTAGGAAGGGGTAGCGACATTCTAAGCCGGCACTACACGGCAATATATGGCGTGAACATTGAATACAGACAAACAAAGAATATTATTAGTAGCGTTAGAAATATCGTCTTTCTGTCCCATTTCTCACGCTTGTCGCGATCGCGTAACCATAAGTTATCTAAACATAAAATAAAATCCCGATCTAATTCACATTCACCAAACATGTTCCATCTTTTGTTTAAATAAAATATTGGTTCGCGATTTCCTGTTGATTTTCCTAAGAGCACGTTTTCCTGAAAATATTGACGTGGGAACAGATTTTTGTGATGTTGAATGTTAGTTTAACACCGTATGCTGCACATGTTAGGAATGATAAATTACGTTCATTGTTTCCATATCACTGGAAAACGTGCTTTTTGTTTAATTCATATAATTAACGACTCAATTTCAATATTCACGCAATATATTCCTGAAGAGGTGGCAATGGTTTTAATACTTGTAAACACCACGAGACATTTTAGTCACCTGTATAGCAAGCACGAGCGCTATTTTATCGACACGATAACGGTTAGAATGAGATGGCAGTATACAATACTAAGTAAGTGCGTAAGAGATGGCGGCTTTATCCCACGCGATAACTAGTTTAAACACGGCTCGTGCTTGCCCTTCTGTTTGGGGTACCCACGGTTTGCTTGGGCAGTGCATTCAAGTGATACGTGACAGGCCTATAGCCGCTTTGTAACTAGGTAGAACTCAGTTGTGTAAGTTTCCTTACGAAATTTTCCTTTACCTTTAATACATAGGAGGGGTAGCCAGAGCTACGGAATAAGAAATGCCTCAGCCACTTTTAGGAGAGTGTTGGGTCTCAAACCCAACCGCATCGCAAAACAACCACTTAAATCTTCTTCACTCATCAAAACAATCACTCAAATCGCCTCTAACGATACCCGTGGGAAAAAATCAGTTTATTCCATTTTAATCCACATTCGTGGATATCGTATTATATACTAAGTATAATGCAGAATCATTTCTTTAAACTTAAATTGATGGGAAAATCAACCATTCAAATATATTTGCCTTCTTTCTTTTTGCTGTGTAGTGTCGGCTTAGAATAACCCTACCCCATTTCTTCCGGTGGGTGAACGTAAAAGGCGACTAACGGTATTAGGGCTTTTAAGAGATTTTTGGACGATACGGTTGGAGACCCATCACCAACAACCTTTATTCCACCATCTTTTTCCCACGCAACTTCCAAAAGTAGCTGAGGAATTTCTGATTCCTTAGCTCTGGCTACCCCTTCAAGGGATTCATAGCCGTGAGTATATGTATGTATGTTGCCTTCTTTTAAGTGCCTAAGAAAAAACGATAGAAAAGAGTGTTTCTTCCAAATTTTCTTGCTAAAACACTGATTTATTCTCTAAAGAATTGAGATTATATAGTTATATTTTAAAACTCCATTACAGTATCAGTGTTCTGAAGAACTTCTTAAAACAGGAACTCTACTTCAACTATCCCTAAACTAGCTCAACTTGGCTAATGTTTTACTACAGAACATTATTATACTACCTGTTAAGATTTTCATAGCAGCTTACTGAGGAACTTCCGCCCTTCTCGACACATAGCTCATACATACATACATACAAACACTTACTCACGGCTATAAATCCCTTAACGGGGTAGCCAGAGCTTTAGAATGAAAAATTTCTCAGCCACTTTTGGAAGTTGATTGCGGAAAAGCTATCGGCGTGTAGTGTCGGCTTAGAATAACATTACCCCATTTCTACCGGTGGGTGATCGTAAGAGGCGACTAAGGGTATAGGGGCTTGTTAAGTGAGTTTTCAGCGATATGGTTGGAGACCTGTCGCTAAAAACATTTATTTATTATTACCACACATAGATCACTTGCTCTATAATATGTTTGCTATAATTATTTACTCTCGACTATAAATTAAGGCTTGAACGTTTGAGCTGAACGTATGAAGAATAAATAATCATCTATGATAATACTGATGGCTCTAAATGAAACTAGAGAGGTATGATAGGATCTTACAGAATGAGATTGCTAATCTCTGCCTACCTAATGGGATTATGTATCATTTTTATTATTAGTAACAATAATTGCCGTGTAGTGCCGGCTTAGAATATCGCTACCCCTTTCTACCCACGGGTGTCGTAAGAGGCGACTGAGGGTATTGGGGCTTTTTATTGGATTTTTGGGCGATGCGGTTGGAGACCCATCACCAAAAACCTTTATTTTTACCATCTTTTCCCCACTCATCTTCCAAAAGTGGCTGAGGAATTTATAATTCCTTAGCTCTGGCTACACCTTCTAGGGAATTACAGCCGTGAGTATATGTATGTATGTATGTAACAATAAGTCAAATCCATATCTCTTAACTTTATCGATAAAACAACTTCGCAATGATTAAAAGTATCGTTAACTTAACAAAACTTGCTTCTTCCAAAGTTGAAACAGTATCCAGAAATTTTGAAAACAGCAAAAGAATTTTCTAGAAACTTCTTACTTTGTCATAAACTTGATGCCGACAGATAAACCTTGTTAGGGGACTATAAATATACTTTTATTTATCTCGCTTTTAGATATAATCTTTTATCAATAAAAGCTGTAACAACTTTTGCTAAACTAATTAAATTAAGTGTGCCACGTGAATGTAGAAACATAAAAAAGGTAACACTAATCAGCAATCTCAAACTAAGGGATTGGTACTAATACTTCTAAAAATCACGTGACATTATGATCATGGTATTAATACTTCTAAAAATCACGTGACATTATGATCATGGTACTAATACTTCTAAAATCATATGACATGGTGCTGTGTAGTGTCGGCTTAGAATAGCACTACCCCATTTCTTCCGGTGGGTGAACGTAAGAGGCGACTAACGGTATTGGGGCTTTTAAGGGATTTTTGGGCGATGCGATTGGAGACCCATCACCAACAACCTTTATTTTACCATCTTTTTCCCACTCACATTTCCAAAAGTGGCTGAGGAATTTCTGATTCCTTAGCTCTGGTTACCCTTTCTATGAATTTAGAGCCGTGAGTATATTTTTTATTTTATACATACATACATATACTCACGGCTATTAACCCCTAGAAGGGGAAGCCTATGTACGTATATATGTATATATGGTGTTCAAAGAACCCACGTTTTGTTTGGACAGTGTTTTCACGTTTCTTGCGAATACACTGTCACATGTCTAGTTGTAACTTAGCCATGTGGGTTTTCTTACGATTTTTAAGGCCCGATTTGGGATTTGAACGATAAACGGCGATGTACCCACTGAGATATCATAGCTCCTTCAATACTGCCGCAATAATGGTCAGAGAAAAGATACTTCGGTATAAGCCCGATTGGGATTGGGTCTGATCTACTCACTGAGCTATCACGGTACACAGTACATGAAAGTGTATATAATGTAATTTAAATCTTTTTGTTCATGAAAACCTCATGTGGGGTTTGTTACTAATAAATAAAGAATAAATAAAGGAAAGGAAAATTTCGACTAAGGCGGGAATCCGGGACAAAATATGTGATAGTTTGGTGTTTTCAACATTTGCATTCTATCGGAAAAGGTAGACAAGTGTCCTTCCGAATTAGTAAAAATTCGGAGGTAGAAAACGCAAACACTACTTAAACGTGTAGAAATAAAGGATAGAAGAATTTCGCGCTGGCAGCCATTGACACGGTAGCTCAATTGGTAGAGCGAAGGGGGCGTATACCCAAGGTCGCGGGTTCGATTCCCGCCTGCGTCGAAATTATTCTTTCCTTTATTTATTCTTTATTTATGTATAATAAGTCTTTACCTATGAAATTGCCGTTCTGCAGTACTGGCCATTTCAAATCAAAATAATTTTCGTTTGACTAAGAATTCTAATTTCAAATTAATTTTATTTTAAAAACATGGAATTCTTTTTCCAAAAGTAGTCATTTGTTTATTGATTAGTGTTACGTTTTCATCGCATTTCAATCTTTTTTGTCATCATGGATACGTTAAAAATTCGAGTAATTATGGAATATGAGTACCGTCGTGGCAGCAACGCGGCACAAGCGGCACGCAACACTAAAATCGTTTGCAATAGAATCCAACAATCATGTAAACAAATATGGCGGACTGACATTGACAGCGTATTGTTTATGCCCATAGTGATGTCATAGTGTTCTAATTTAATTTTAATTAAATTTATTTTTCTTTTTATTTTAATTTTAAGTCATAGACTATGGACCGTAGTTGGATAGTTACTAAAATTAAACTGACTAAATAGATTAACATATAAAATAAAACTGATTATATATAAAAAATGTTTTTATTAACATAACATAACATAAACGTTCACGCCGTTTATCCCCGAAGGGGTTGGCAGAGGTACCAATACTCCTGAACTCACATGGCAAGCGCCATCTAGTTTCCAGAGAAGGTACCCACGTTTTGCTTAGACAGTGTACTCACGTGATAGGGGGCAGGCCTATCGCCGTTTTGTACGAATACACTGTCACATGACTAAGTACAACTCAGCCATGTGGGTTTCCTCACGATGTTTTCCCTCACCGTTAGCAACCATGATAAATTAACCACACATATGACTTTAGAAAAGACAAATTGGTGTAGGCCCGTCCCAGGATTGGAACTCACGCCCTTCTGTTTTTCGGGCGGGTGTTCTACCCACTGGACTATCATGTCGCTTTTTATTTTTATTAAACAAATTTAAATCTTCGTCTTCGTCATCATCACTATCAGAAGTGTCGCCGGTGACCGTAATTATAAATGGAACCACTGTGTCATCGCTTGCCGTGTCTAAAATGTCTAGCCAAATCTTAAAGCAAAACAAAAGTCCAAAATGAGAATGCAAAGTCGTAGAAATCGGAAACAGAAAACACTAATGCACAGCGAACCCACAGAACTGTGAATGACTGTGAATGACAATTCAAACAAAATGGCCACCTGTCAATTTTTAAAAACTAACCATTATTTTTATGGCTTAGAATACCATTTCATTTTTCAGATTCAAAAAAATTATTGTATTCAAATAATATTAAATTAAAAATAAAAGATAACTTCAGATTACTAACAACACTAACTTTTCAATGACTTATAGAGTTCGATGAGTAAAAAACTAAGATGACAGCTTGTCAAATACTTCGAAATTTTTACGTTGCAAATATTTTAACAAATTTAACTTATAAATACATGTTCAATCGTGTTGAAGATAATGTGAAAACAATGGTGCGTTCGTTGAAATCAGACTATGTTCATAATTGATCGTCGAATGTATGTGATTACGGAGTAATCGTGACAATTTGGTTTGTTTACATGATTGTTGGATTCTATTGCAAACGACGTTACAAACCAACGCACCGCCTGTTATTGGTTTGCTCGCTTCCGTTCTGGAAATTTCGACCTGAAAAATGAACCTCGTGGTCGTCCGAAGACTTTGGTCGACAATGACGAATTATTGGGGCTTTTAAAGGATATTTGGCCGTTGCGGTTGGAGATCCTTTATTTTACCATCTTTTCCCCACTCACATTTTTAAAAGTGGCTGAGGAATTTCTAATTCCTTAGCTCTGGCTACCCCTTATAACGATTTTTAGCCGTGAGTATATGTATGTATGTATGTTTTTTTTGTGGCGGCGTCCGTCTTATTAGCCATCTTGAGTGTGTTAGCCATGAGCTAGTCCTCGATACGAATATTTCAGGTTACTGTTGGTGGTAAGCAACCAAAACTGTTCAATATATTTTTCGCCTATAAAAAACGGGTTTTTCTCTTCATTGTTCTTTTTATGAAAAATCACGAGGATTAGTAATTTCAGAATTAGAAATAAGGTTGATCTACCAAGTCATTCTGAATAATTGTTAGTATAAATATAAATATAAAAATAGTTGGGAACTTACATCTAAAGTCATAATTTTATTGAACTACTAGGATCAAAAAATATTATATTAATTAAATAATAATAACAAGTCATTCCACCACAAATTAAATAATTCTGAAAAACATTTCGAATCTTTTTACTTTCAACTTCTGTTCTTTGTTCAATAATACAAATATCTAAACAATAAAACAGTGAAAATAAATTGAAATAGTGGAGGCAAAAAACAGGGTCAGGTCACCTCAAACTCGACTGGCATGGCGCCAAATATTTTAATTAAGATATCAATCAACCGTCTTGAATTCCCCTCTAAAGGGTTAACTATCACTACTCAGCTAGTAGACATATAAGTTAGGAAAAATAGTAAAAGAATATCTACGATTTTATTACAGCCCTTTTGATGTCTCAACCGTAGGCACTATCTAGCATTATGGAGATTTAGTCATAGTCTCCCGAGCTGGCTATAAGCAAATGAGCAAAAATTAACAACTACTACCGTGAGAGTAGTCTAGAGTGACTGTTAAATGCCTTGAAAATCTAGGAAATATAATATATAAAACAAACTGATATACATTCAAAAACGATATAGTGAGAGATTAATAAGTTAGTTATTACATATTATATTTAACACCGAACTATCTCTACATCGAATCGAATTCTACAAGATTCGTTATACTATTTTGCTATTTTTTCAGGTAGAGCCGATACCAAAATATCAAATCAGCGAAATTACACATGTTTACTTATTTAAAGGAGGTGTTCTTGAATTTAAAAAAAACACCGCAATCCAGACTACAAAAAGTTGATTTACCACATGAGAACTTTTAAATTTAACCATAAACATAAATTTATTTTTTTAACATAACATAACATAAACGTTCACGCCGAATATCCCCGAAGGGGTTGGCAGAGGTACTAATACTTCTGAACATCACGTGGCTTTGTCACCTGGTGTTCAGAGTACCCACGTTTTGCATGGACAGTGTACTCACGTGATAGGGGGCAGGCCTATCGCCGTTTTGTACGAATACACTGTCACATGACTTAGTACAACTCAGCCATGTGAGTTTCCTCACGATGTTTTCCCTCACTGTTAACAACCATGATAAATTAACCACACATATGTCTTTAGAAAAGACAAATTGGTGTAGGCCCGACCCAGGATTTGAACACTAGTCGTTTGCACGATAACCGAGTGTTCTACCCACTGGGCTATCACGGTTTTTTTAAGCAAGGTGCTATTGCTAATACTTCACAAGTTTAGATTGGCCGTTTTAGCTGAATTTATTGCCATGTAAAAATGCAACTAACATAGTATTTAGAAAAAAGTATAACATCATTCAATTAATAGCAGCATTTAAAGACAACGTTTTCTAACTATTAAAGTCGATCGACAAAGGTAATTAATAAAAAAAGAATGAATAATCTTAAGCTAAAATTGTTTCTACTAAATAGAAACAGCCCTTTACATGGCAACAAAGTTATAACTAAGAAAAATAGGGTATTTTTACGAGGCACCAAGGTGCGCCAACTATGTATTGTAACAATATGTAAATTTATCATTTCTAAAATAAGTCTCCGTGTTGAGTAGTCTGTAAACCACTTAACGAAGAACTCTTAAAGTATTAATTTGAAGTTGACACTGAGTTCCGAAACGTTGGTTGATTAGTTTCATAAACTTTGAGTAGTTTTCCGTTCGAGAAGGTGACGCCAGGATTATGTTATAGAACTGATATAGTTTGGTTTCGAAGGAAATTATTATTTTAATAAATGAAATGTTTAATAAATAATCAATATATATATATACATCCATACATACATATACTCACGGCCATAAATCCCAAAAAAAGTAGCCAGATATTAAGAGCTAGAAAATTATTGTAAAGTGAATGTTTTTGGTGATGGGTCTCCACCCGCATCACCAAAAACCACTTAAAATAGCCACACACCCTTACTCGCCTCTTACGTCACCTGTGGGTAGAAATGGGTAGTGGCATTCTTAGCCGGCAACAAACGGCCACGATACTTAGAATAAATATAAAGATTATTGCTCATTATTATAAGCGCCGTTTAGTGTCGGCTTAGAATAGCACTACCCCGTTTCTACCGATGATGGGTGTAAGTAAGAGGTGACTAACGGAGTGGGGCTTTTAAGGGATTTTTAGGCGATTCGGTTGGAGACCCATCACCAACAACCTTTACTTTACCATCTACTCCCCACTCAATTTTCCAAAAGTGGCTGAGAAATTTCTAATTCCTTAGCTCTGGCTACCCCTTCTAGGGATTTATAGCCGTGAGTATATATATGTATGAATGTATTATTGCCCATCGCTGCAAACAAACCAAGTTTACAAGTTTACAAACGAGAAAGAAGCTTCGACAATGAAGAACTTCATACGCTGGGCATGTGTGTATACTCGATTACACATATTAGAATAATGAATGATATGAAATTAATAATGGTATGGGGCTATTTAAAGTGGTTTTTGGGCAATGCGGTTGGAGACCCATTACCGACGAAACTTTATTTCTACCATCTCGTTCCCTATCAACTTACAAATGTGGCTGAGGAGTTTCTTGCTCTAAAGCTTTAGTTACCTCTTTTTGGAATTTATGGCCGTGAGTTTATACAAATAAAAATAGTTTATTCAAGAAAAGCGTACAAGTTAATTATAATGGTTTATAAACAAAAACTGTGCTTAACTTTACAGTGCAATTTGAAAGATAATTGCAGCCGAACTAGACGATAGTCTGTGTTTCAGCATACAATTCACGTTATATAGTTCTTATCAAAGTTGTGTAGTTCTTATATTAGTGGCTTTAAAAGACAATATTTACAAATTTTATCCTACAAAAATATATTCATATATAGTTAGAGCATGCAAATTTTAATTCATTATTAGGATGAAATATTATTTTATATTTAAATGAAATTAATATGATTCTGTGTGAGTATTTATTTGTATCTGTGAGTGTGTGTGTGTGTGTTAGTGTGTGTGTGTGTATTAATGTTTGTCTTTTACATCTTTTAAATTAGAATTTATGAATTACATCCAGTAACATTTCACTATCATGGTATGAAAGTTTCAATAGCCAATCAATTACAATTTTCTTACATAGAAATTTATTCATTGAGTAAATATTGGTCAGCTTGTTGATCTTGTCATAAAGGTACGGCCCGAGAAATGGAAAGAATCGTCGTGAAAAAGTAGTCCTGATTTTATGTGATCTATTACAAACTGCATAATTTCGACGCTTATCAAGTAGACTAGAATTATAGACCATGCATGTTATGTATGTAAGTTAATTTAAATATCGTCGAAACTTCGATAGCGCGATGTATTTAATAATGGCATGACGAGTTTTGATGACGAGTGTGACGTTGATCATGATGTATTACGTGTTTCACTGTGGTTGGTGATATATCTCACACTATCCGCATTTTTATTTATTCCGCGTAAGTAGTACAAAAGTAAAAGATATATCTGTCTAGACTCTTTAGTGCTTAGAATAGCACTACACCGTTTCTTACTGTGGGTGTACGTAAGAAACGACTAAGGGTATTAGGGCTTATTAATGGATTTTGGGTGATGCGGTTGGAGACCCATCACCAACAACCTTTATTTTATCATCTTTTCCCCATTTAACTTCCAATAACTTCCAATAGTGGCGGAGGAATTTCTAACTCCTTAGCTCTCTAGGATGGCTGCCTCTGCTAGGGATTTATACCCGTGAGTGTATGACTGTGTTGGCCACCTAACTCTGCATCAGAGACAGACGCTTTCTCCAACTGAATTACTAAGGGTGTGATATACATTTACAAATCCCTAGGAGGGTTAGCCGGAGCTTAAGAATAAGTAATTTCTAAACAAACTTTTTTTAAATTTGTATGGGTTATAGTGCTATTCTTAGCCGACAGTACACATATCTAAGAAAAACTCAATATAACAAAAGTTATACAAAGTTGCGTTTAGATTTCTGAAGAAAGTTTATTTTTGTTAGTACGCTCGGTTAATTCATAGAATTGCTAAGTAATATAGTTTACCAAAATACTGAACTTTGCAAACGAATAAATAAATGAGTTTCTTATGAAAACTCAACTTGAAATAGAAAATACACTGAAAGTATCAAAAGGAATTGTCTACAAGATTCATTATTTGCTCATTTATTTGCCGTTTTTATTAACATACTTTATTACTAGAACATGGTACCATTTCTTGTTAGTAATACGATTTCAAAAATATGTCTGTATGCACAACAATACATACATATACATACATAAATATAGTCACGGCTATAAATCCCAAAAAAAATTAGCCAGAGCTTCAGAGCTACAAACTTCTCAGCCTCATTCGGAAGTTGATAGAGGGCAAGGTGGTAGAAATAAAGTATTATTGGAGATGGTTCTCATACCGCATCACCCAAAAACATCTTAAAAATGCCCCATACATTTAGTGGCCTATTACGACACCCGTGGGTAGAAATGGGTAGTGACATTCTAAGCCAGCACTACACGGCAAACACAACAATAATACCCGAATATTTCTATTTATTTATAAACAATCAAAACAACGAAAAATTTAATTTCTTTTTGTTTAAAAGTAAATTGTTATAATTTTCCCACTATAATAGAGTAGCGTTATTCTAAGCAAACGCTACACGATGGCAACTAAGTACAGTTAGTATGAACGGTTATAATACCCCATACAGTTTAATGTTTAATCACTCCATTTGTCAGCAACTGATGGTTTAATCTTCGTCACCCGCTTTGTTGAAAGCCTAGTTTTAATGTCACGTGTTCTAAGCCTGTCAGTGGGGCTGAGGGTATTTATAGTACGCGGTTAGGATATGTGATTGTGTGAGAAATTGTGTTATTCTTGACAATCGAGATGTAATAAATATTGTTGTAAAACAATGTGAAAAAGGAATGTTACGTTGGTTTGTTGAAAAAGAGGATAACATTTTGTTGACCGAGCCAATGTGGATGATTGTGCCAAATCAAATAGAGAATGTAGGAAAAAGTATGTATGATAAAAGACAGCATCAAAAATATTGTGAAAGACAAACACAATTTAGTAGCTTTTAATGTGTCTGGAATAATTGTTATTTGTAGCGGGTGACCACAGAGGACACATTTGGGCCAATGAAAGTGTGCTTATAAAGATATTAATGTATTAAAATATTGATGAATGTAAACGACGGTAGAGAGGTTTTACAAGTCTACGAAGTGGCGATCGATTGTCTCTGCCTACCCCAATGGGAACAAATGGCGTGCGTATATGTATGTTTGTAATGTTTGCCTAAAGTAACAGAATTTTTTTTTCTATATATTGCTTTCCAATAAAAAAATAATTTCAATATGACTGAATATTTGCATTGAATGAACTAAACTCTAATCAATTCGCCTATCGCAAGTCGTGTCGTCAACTGTAAACCTGCCCGGGTAGCATGAGTTGTCATCTGAGAAGTGAGAGCCATGTCAGAAAGCATCTCAGTTAGCCAACCTATGTCATTTTTGCGAGCATGAGCGTCAATATGACAGACGGATGAGATCTGAGAGCCCTGTCACCGAATCGATAGAGCATTGTTGCCATCATTGGTCTGTGAATATTTTTTCTCTATTTTATTCGATCTTTTTGAACCAAAATAGTAGCTAAATCTGTCATATTTCACTTATTTTACGTCAAATATTGACATTTTGTAACCAAACAACGTAAACAAACATAAATATTTAATTTCTCAATACAAGTTTCCAAATTTTCAATTTAAATCAAAAGTTTTAATATTACAAGTTTAGTTTGTAGGGAATGTCCGACTAAACTTCCTTACAATGATAGGGGAATCATAAAATATTTAGTAAGTAATTAAGTTTTATTATTCTATATAACTATTATTTAACTAGAAAGTGAGCAGCATACTTTTAATGATTTGTATTGTCTTTTGTTTGCAGATATAGCACACTTATATAAGTGTTTGACGAGAAAATTGAAGAAATGCTGTGCTGCCTATGGCACATATTGCCTATAACATCTTAGTTCCATCCCGCCAGTCCATTCCCAGATTCCCATTTGCCAGTTCCATCCCGCAGATGGGCATTATTTAACTTAACAACCTTCACTACATTTCAATTTCAACAATATCCTATATTCCCAAAAGCTAGTGAAACTCTGATGTATGGAAATAGTCTTGTTGAATGCTCCTGTTTATTCAGAATTTGAGTGCATCCATACTTAAAGAGCATTCTTATTACTGCAATGTGAATAAACAAGCTGTAGTGTTTCTAAAGGAAAAAGTGATGTTAATAGAATAAAAATGTGAAGTACAGATGAGTTTGTGAACAGAAACTATGATGTTGAGCGGTTGTATAAAAGTGTTTCTTCAATAAATAAAGTTAACTCCACAAAATGTGTTTTACTAGCAAATAAAGCCCATTCATAGGCAGATTTTACTTTTACACTTGAGATGAGATTTCAGTTGTAAAATGTGCATGCATATATTCTACTATACATTATTTCCCATTGCAGTAGGCAGAGAATATTAATTGCCTCATCAATAAACTTACACATACAACCATTATTCCCACCTATGTATCTCTTTTGTTACTTAATTTGTATCCATCTGCTCTATTTGCCCAAAATAAAATAAAATAACATTGCTTTTTCTATGTATTCAACTTATCCCCAGGCGTTGTATGATTCAACACCAAACATGCCATGATTATCATTTTATTCTAAATGGTCTGCAGAGTTCTGCTATGAGTTGGGTATTGGAAAATGTGGATTTACTTGCAATGAAGGGGATTAAAACAAGTGGTTTTCATTAATAGTTAGGCAATTTTATTGATAATTAATTAAAAACTGTTACATATTGCTGATTTTTTTAATTTCATTAGACTCCTTCCAAGTCACTAAATTGTTCTCCAGAATCTTTGTATTAAATCAATATGTTTTACTGAAAATAAGAAAAGAACATGAGCATTATATTCATATTTAGTCATTTCAATATGCTAGTAAGGTGACTACTAAATTTGTTTTATAATGTTACACAAAGTACATGCACCTGCATTTAAACAACTTTTGTAGCATTATGTGTGTCGGTAGATAAAGAGGTAACAAAATTATGCCATCACCATTCTTTACATTCCTAGCCACACTAAGACAGCAAGCAGACTATTGTCTACTCACACTATCCAGACTTTGCCTGTGCCTGTTGATGCAAGCATATGCTATGAGCTCGGGTGTCTTTTATGATGATAATGATAATTTAAGACTACAAACCCTACATAACAAACAATAATGAATAGAAATCTATTTTACATGCATTGTATTGAACCTCTGAAACATACCATAAGTTAAGAAACTGTTCTTAATAGTTATTTTAAAGAAGATCAATGAAATTCATTGATTTTTTCAACTGCATCAGAAAATTGGACGTATGACATGGATTAAGGCTGCAGAATTTGTATCCTCATGCCTAGTGCATTGCTGGTTATAAAAGCCAAACATATTTTAATGAATTTAAAACTTAATACCCAAGCACTAGTTGTAGATTACACTTAATTTAGTTAAAATTTACAATTCAAATGATATCATGTGGAATTATTAAATCCTGTATGTATCCTTATGTGAAACTATACCCTGAGGCTTTTCATAGGTCACAAGCTATCGTAGAGGTCCTCGGAAATCGTCATGAGATACATATATGTTTCATAGGACTTGTTTGCGGCAAACTTTCACCCGGATGAGTATCATATCCATTTTTCGTTTTTTTTCCATTCAAAACAAATCTAAGTGATGTAGTCGCTTTGCTATCACACTTTTACACTAAGAACTACACAAAACAGTTAAAAAAAGCTGCAAAACAGCACTCATATTTTGATAAGTAATCTTTCTCACTGGCTCTCGCGCTCAATTTTGGCATCGACATAAATTTGATATAAAATGACAAACATCTCAGTTTATGTCGCTGTCACGCCGCTCATGCTCGCACATGTGACTCGGCGTTGCGATGTCAAAGCGAGTCACTAGCGCTCTCACATCTCAGATGCCTCATGCTCGGGCGTGCGAGAAACGGTCAAATATGGCGGCCAATTCGCCCTTGAACGGTGACATAGCCCTATCTCAGAGGCTCTCACACGCCTCATGCTACCCCGGCTGTTCCAGTGAAGGCTGTGTTTCAACAGGGGTTTTCTGCAGGCCTTGTGTTCGTTCGTCGTTATTACTGTCATTTCACGCCTACAACCTCCTAACAAGCGATCCGACCGGAATCGAGCCTTTAATACGTCATTGTTATTGTGTTGAAGGCCTTTTAATTGATGGAACCTTTTTGCACTTTGAATTTTTACTGTTCTAATTATGTTTATACACCCTTTATTTTTCAGTTTCACATAGATAGGTATCTAGAATCAGTAATATATTTTTATTAGAATAGCAGTGTTACCTTAAAACTGCACAAACCCATTTATTCCTGCTGTTTTGGGTTTAATTTGAAAGATTGTTTGGTGATTTACCGATGGGTGTACGTAAGAGGCGACTAACGGTATTGGGGCTTTTAAGGGATTTTTGGGCGATGCGGCTGGAGACCCATCACCAACATCCTTTACTTTACCATCCTTTCCCCACTCAATTTTCCAAAAGTGGCTGAGGAATTTCTAATTCCTTAGCTCTGGTAAGGAATTAGAAATTCTATATATATGAGTATTTGTATGTATGTATGTATTGTTTGGTGATGTGGCTGAAAACCCATAACTATACAATCTTAATTTTTTTCATCTTTTCCACACTCACCTGCCAAAAGAAGCTGAGAAAGTTCTTATTCAGTAGCTGAGGCTGCCCCGTTTTGGGATCTAGAGTTGTGAATATTGATAATGTATTAATTAGACTTTCAGCATTACATTCATCATATACTCACGGCTATAAATCCCTATAAGGGGTAGCCAGAGCTAAGGAGTTAGAAATTCCTCGGCCACTTTTGGAAGTTGCGTGGGGAAAAGATGGTGAAATAAAGGTAGTTGGTGATGGGTCTCCAACCGCATCGCCCAAAAATCCCGTATAAGCCCTAATACCGTTAGTCGCCTTTTACGTACACCTACCGGAAGAAATGGGGTAGTGCTATTCTAAGCCGACACTACACAGCAGTCAAAGCCCTAAGTTTCAGCATTAACAAAACAAAAGATTATAAATAAAGTGTCAGTTTATTTAATTTCCTATATTTAACGCCGCATGTCTTGTAAAAGTTGATACATCATAGCCATCAGCCAACAGACGTCCACAGCTGAACATAGGTATTCCTCAAAATTCTCTCTTCTCCCCCATGGAACAGCCCTTTGCTCCTCTTATCCATCACCTTTCCACAACTTTCATTAATTCATCTTTCTAGTATGTATTCAAGAATCGCAGGGTTTTCAACATCAACAAACATCAGGTTAAAAGCTGCCATTTATATGATAGTCTTTGCTTATCCCAATGGGAACAAATGGCATGAACAAATGAATACATACATACATATACTCACGGCTATAAATCCCTTAACGGGGTAGCCAAAGCTTTGGAATGATAAATTCCTCAGCCACTTTTGGAAGTTGATTGGGATAAAATATGATAATAATAAACGTTTTTGGTGATGGATCTCCAACCAAATCGCCCAAAAATCACTTAAAAAGCCCCTATACCCTTAGTCGCCTCTTACGATCACCCACGGGTAGAAATGGGGTAGTGCTATTCTAAGCCGACACTACATGGCAAATGAATGTATTCTTTTATCAGTTACATTTTTTATCAGTCATTTCTAAAGAAATTTAATGTTTATTTGCCTTCGCTGAATCGCTGGGTAGTTTTATAAATCCTTCATGAAAGTTGTCTTCAATATGATACTCTTGCAAAAAGGGAAAAATATTAAAGATGTACGTAAAGTGCTTACCGTATCATAAACGATTCAATTGAATCTTTTCGTGGTTGCCTCTTCGCGTTTCTGTCTCCCATAGTCTTTTTGTATCATTTATCTTACTTTTTATTGATATTTTCTTCGTTTGGTAATGATTTTCAATAACATATTGAGAATACAAATAATGCCGCGTCTTTATATCACTTTATATTTTTTATCTTTTGGTGTTTCCGTATGTTTTGGCAAAATTATGTCAGCTTATCGCTTATAATGTATATAGCTTATTATATGACATATGTATGTATAAATGAAAACATCTCTAAATAATAATAATGTTGTCGCTGTGTAGTGTCGGCTTAGAATAGCACTTCGCCTATTCTTCCGGTGGTTGTACGTAAGAGGCGACTAACGGTATTGGGGCTTTTAAGGGATTTTTGGGCGATGCGGATGGAGACCCATCACCAATTTTACCTTTATTTTACCATCTTTTCCCCACTTGACTTTCCAAAAGTGGCTGAGGAATTTCTAATTCCTTAGCTCTAGCTAACCCATCTAGGGATCTATAGCCGTGAGTATATGTATGTATGTATCTCTAAATACCAAATATTTGACCCATAAAACCCATGTAAAACCAACGGCAAAAATAAGTTAAAAACGACAGCTTGTATCACAACAGTGCACGCAAGATTAACATATTTATCTAATGATGTGAAGTAAAGAGGATAAGACAGCCTTAATCCTGTAATATACATGAAACAGAGTCGGGCTAAAAATTTCCCGGCATTCTGTGAAGCTTGGACAAAATAAGCGTTTAATACACTCGATTAAAAGCTTTTGTGGGGCTTTTAGTGCTTATTAATTTTAAGTTTTATAGAATAAAGACATGCCATTTATGACGTATAACACAGAACATCCATACATACATATACTCACGGCTATATTTCCCTAGAAGGGGTAACCAGAGCTAAGGAATTATAAATTCCTCAGCCACTTTTGGAAGTTGAGTGGGGAAAGATGGTAAAAATAAAGGTTTTTGGTGATGGGTCTCCAACCGCATCGAACAAAAATCCAATAAAAAGCCCCAATACCCTTAGTCGACTCTTACGACACCCGTGGGTAGAAAGGGGTAGCGACATTCTAAGCCGGCACTACACGGCGGAACACAGAACATAACATAACATAAACGTTCACGCCGAATATCCCCGAAGGGGTTGGCAGAGGTACTAATAATAACACCTGGTGTTCAGAGTACCCACGTATAACACAGAACATTGTAAAAATACATACATACATAAATATACTTACTATAAATCCATAGAATAAGTAGCCAGAGCTTCGAAATACGAAATTCCTCAGCCACTTTTGGGAGTTGAATGGGGAAAAGATAGTGAAACTAAGGTTTTTGGTAATAGGTCCCCAATCGCATCGCTCAAAAATCACTGAAAAAGCCCTAACATCCTTATTCGTCTCTTACGAATTAACGCGGAAAGAAATGGGGAGTGCTATTCTAAGCCGTCACTACTCACTGCAAAAGATATATCTTTTTTTAAAAATTACGAGACATTTTGCCACCTTATAACCAGAGAACTCATTTTTTATTGGATAGTGCACTCTTATTACTCGTAACACATTTTTGAAATAGACTTTAAGAATTACACTTAATTTCCACATTGTAAAAAATAAAATAATAAGTATGAAAATCTTGATAAATTTAAATAAAGTTCTGAGCTATCACAGTAGCTTACTCACTAAAACTCATTGTCACATTATTGAGTATATATCAACTATACATTGTTACATAAACGTTCACGCCGTTTATCCCCGAAGGGGTTGGCGAAGGTACCAATACTCCTGAACTCACATGGCAAGCGCCATCTAGTTACTAGAGAAGGTACCCACGTTTTGCTTAGACAGTGTACTCACGTGATAGGGGGCAGGCCTATCGCCGTTTTGTACGAATACACTGTCACATGACTAAGTACAACTCAGCCATGTGGGTTTCCTCACGATGTTTTCCCTCACCGTTAGCAACCATGATAAATTAACCACACATATGACTTTAGAAGACAAATTGGTGTAGGCCCGTCCCAGGATTGGAACTCACGCCCTTCTGTTTTTGGGGCGGGTGTTCTACCCACTGGACTATCATGTCGCACTATACATTGTTCTTAAAACCGATCTAACTATTATTGCAACTCTATTGGCATGCGTTTCAATCTATTATCCTTTGCATGATAAAACATGAATAATATTAAACATGAATTCCAAACAATGACTGAATAATGTGCAGTGAACCAGATGGAACCATATTCAGGAATTTCCATAATAACGTTACAGACAGCATTCCACTATAACAATATTATTAGAATCCTGATTGTTACTAGTAACACTAATTGCCTCGAAGTACTAACTACTATATTAATGAACACTACTATTTATTTTACTAGCTGTGTAGTGTCGGCTTAGAATAGCACTAACTCATTTCTAGCCGTGGCAGTTTGTAAGAAGAGACGTAGGGTATTTGGGGATTTTAAGTGATTGATTTGCGATGCGGTTGGAGACCCTTCACCAACATCCTTTATTTCACTATCTTTTCCCCACGCAATTTCGAAAAATGGCTGAGGAATTTCTAATTCCCTAGCTCTGGCTTCAAAGGATTTATAGCCGTGTGTATATGTATGTATGAATGTAGTTGTGTAGTGTTGGCTTAGAATAGCACTACCTTATTTATATCCGTGGGTGTTCATAAGAGGCGACAAAGGAAATACCCCCTTTGGATGCGGTTGGAGACCCATAACCAGCAACCTTAATATATTAAAATATTTTCAAGAGTGGATAAGCAATTTTTCTTTCGAAGCTCTGGCTACCCCTTCGAGAGATTCATAGCCGTGAGTTTATGTATGTAGGTAATATAACGAATGTCTTATAAAGAAACGAATGGATAATTCTGCGTATACTGTAAAAAGAAGGAAAAAAGCATGTTAAAATGGTTTGAGCATGTAGAGAAGATGGATGAAAGTAAACTGGTGGAATAGATATGCAGAGCCAATGTGGAGAGCTTGTATGAAAATATTGATGGGTGAAAACGAAGCTAGAAAAGTTTGCCAGGATCGAAAGGAGTGTCGATTGATAGTCTCTGCCTAGCTCAATGGGAACTAATGGCGTAAGTATATGTTATGTTATAAATGGCAATATCAGTAAAGGAAGACCACGGAGGATAAAGTTAGTTCCGATTTTAATTACCCACGGATTTGTTATTGATTTTAAATTTTATTTTGGCCTGCGTTACAACGGCCTACCTTAAGACATAGGAATAAGAGAAAAAGCAGTGGTTACTTTTTAAATTACATAAAAAAATTGTACTACTAAATATTTTACACATAGTCATACCGTTGATACTTTGTTTGTAATAAAGTACCCGTATTTATATTAAAAAGTCAAAACAATAATTCCTATTATTTGCTGGTTGTTTTTTTTCCTACAAGCAACGGCAATTATTTGAAATTTAGTTAAGAAATTTAGTTTGACGAAAGAACAATAATATTTTAAGAACTTTTATTACGTAACAACTAATAAATTATACGGTCTTTGAATCAAATAACTTTATGGTAAAATACTTAACTAAACTCTCTGTAAATGTGTAAAATATCTTCATACTTCTATTCATCTATTAACGACTTTAAGCCTAAAAAAGGGGTAGGCAGAGCTCCACAATTGAAACGTAAATAGTTAGAAAGTTAAGCGAGGAAAATATCATACATACATACTTACATACATATTCTCACGGCTGTAATTCCCTAGAAGGGGTAGTCCGAGCCAAGTAATTATAAATTCCTCAGCCACTTTTGGAAGTTGAGTGGGGAAAAGATAGTAAAATAAAGGTTTTTGGTGATGGGTCTCCAACCGCAACGCCCAAAAATCCAATAAAAAGCCCTAAAACCCTTATTCGCCTCTTACGACACCCATTGGTAGAAAGGGGTAGCGACATTATAAGCCGGCAATACACGGCAAAATATCGTAAAATAGAGTATGGCTAGTGATGTGTCAACCACATCGCCTAAAAATTACTTAAGATCTTCAATATCCTTAGCCACCTCTTATAACACCCACAAAAATAAAAAGTGTGCTGTGTAGTGTCGGCTTAGAATAACACTACCCCATTTCTACCCGTGGGTGATCGTAAGAGGCGACTACGGGTATAGGGGCTTTTTAAGTGATTTTTGGCCGATGTGGTAGGAGACCCGTCACCAAAAACATTTATTACCATCTTTTCCCCAATCAACTTCCAAAAGTGGCTGAGGAATTTATTATTCCAAAGCTCTGGCTACCCCGTTAAGGGATTTATAGCCGTGAGTATATGTATGTATGTATGTACCTCTTATAACACACATAAGAAGAAATATGTTAGTGCTATCATTAGCGGACACTACACAGCGAAAGTCCGTAGTGAAAAGATTAAAAGGGCATGTATGAGAAGAATGATGAATGTGACCGAAGCAAGAGAGATTTGTTAGAATCGTACAAAGTGTCAATCGATATATCTCTGCCTACCCCGATGGAAACAACAGGCGTGAGTAGTATAAGTAAGTAATACCGCCTAATATACTGAAAATTACTACTTTAAATCACATTAGTACGTAGAAAATAAATAATAAAAATAACATAGATATGTAGGGTCAACTTCAGGGAGTGTGGAGGTTTTGAAATAAAAACCCAAAATAGCGGTACACTTCGTATAATTTCATCTTTCACAACCACTTGCCGATACAACGGACTACTGTCAAATGCCCCCGCAAAAACAGAGATCGTATATTTATACCTTACCTAACCTCAAATCAACTGACAGTCTTATTAATAATACTTTACTCAAATTTACATAATAATTATTATAACTCATTTATAAATAAATAATAACATTTTAGAAATGAGTATTTTACTAAAATTATGGATTTAATTACAATCATTATTTTAATGAGCGTGAGCTGTTTTGAAGTAAAGTCAAACAAGTATCTCATTATTCATACACGATACCACTAATACTTATTAAATAGGTAAATAATATGATTACACAATAAAACTATACAGTTTATCAATTATAAATAGTATAAATTATACAGTATAATAGCCAATCATAGCACACTCATTATTATAAGCTTACAGCTCGGCCTTCCTGTTATAAGCGAGTCCCTTCGCTTTTGGAAATATTTTTTTTAAAGAATTAATAAAACTTTATTATTTTATATATTTTTTTATACATAGGTAAGTTCTTGAAATAACTTGTAAATCCTGATAACTAGTGATTCAAAATTAACAGGTCCTAATGTGTTAATCCGTACTAATGTTTCATAATTGCGATTGCATTAACTTTTTATACATATATATGCACACACATATCATACACATAGTTTTACAGACATTTACACATTATTTTATGGTTAAAAGAACTTACCTAAGTGAATTTCTACCAAAATTATATGAAATGTTACATCCGAAGAGATTTAGTAAACCATGTAGTCCGATTCAGGATACACTGCATGGTCACACCATTTCAGAGCGAAAATAACGATTTTTCAACTCATTCCGGTCATCAATCGGTCCCTCGTCCTCCAATCTCGTTCTTTCATTTATTTTAGAGGTATCTTAGCTGTGAATTTGCAACTAAAGGGTTAGATAGGTTCACCTTTCTCTGGGTTAGGGTGGGTACTAAATCTCTTCGGATGTAACATTTCATATAATTTTGGTAGAAATTCACTTAGGTAAGTTCTTTTAACCATAAATTATATTTCAATATTACATCCTCAAGATTTAGTAAACCATGTAGATGTTTAGAGTTCTGGTTGCAAATGATAACATGTATTTGGTTAAATAAATTATTGCAAACAATAAAATTATTACAATTAAAGGTATTGGTGAAAGTCCATTTCCCATTAAATTTCAAAGTATTTAAAAACTGTCATACTGTACATATTTTGTTTATCACATATAGGATGATAAAAAATAAAGCTATACCAAACAGGTCGACTAGCCAGTCTATCTACTTGCTTTCTTAAACTACCAATGGGCATCCCTGATCAGTACGCAGCCAAAAAGTGTTTATGTCATTGTAAATGTAAAATGATTAACGAAAATTTCTTTCAAAATAGAAAGATGAACCTTTGTAGCCAAAGTATTTGAAAGAAGAATTAAATACATGTAGCAACTATATCTTGAGATCGATACAAGAAGATAAGAATGCTTTTCTTAATAAATTTATTTTTAAGAATAATATTTATAAATTACTTATTCTCCCGAGATTAAAATACAATTATATTTGTATGCTTAGGAATAAGTCCAAACCAAGAGGAAAGGTTTGATTTGAATTTGCGTTCCATGCATATAAATCAATATTCATAAGTTAGGTACAAAACTAACACCCAATATTTCACAAAAAATCGCCAAACTGTTGTTGGTTGATTAATTTAAGACATAAAACTTATTAATGAGTGCACTCTGTATTTGATACACCATACCTATAGAGGTATAATAGTACTTACTATTGCCAACCATATATACATCTAAATATATATATATATATGACCATACCATAGCTAACAATATTTTAGACGATTTCAGTAGAAACTGCTTAACTAATTCGACTGGAAAAATAATCAGAACAAGATAGAATTAACAATGCTTTCTTTTTGTTAAACTTTAGGTAATAGACATTATTATAATATCTTTAAAGTTTATAAGATTTTCTTAAAGATATTTTCTGACTTAATAAATAAAAAAAAGAGAGAGCCTTTGAATTTGTTAAGGCCAAAATAAAAGTCTGTATTTCTACACCTTTATTTAATATATGTCGAATGTTCAAAAAAGGAAACATTGAGAATTGCAGTTTCAAGGTACAAATGGAATGAAAAAATATTATAAGCATGAAGATCATGTTGCAATCAAGAATATTTCTGTAATAAAATTAAATATAACATATGTATGAATATTATACAATATGTTTTGCTTGTGATGTAAATAGGTATATTTATGACTCGCCTTGACAGAATATGTGTTTAAAAAGAAAACCATATCTTGGCCTGTATCAGTATTTTCCTTTAATTATACGAAAATATTGTTCGGTTGCACAAAGCGGCGATCGACAGTCACTGCACACCCAAACGGGAACCAATGGCGTGAGATATGATTGTATGTATACATACAAAACAAAAAACGATAGCATGCTCTTGATCGTAATATCCAATTAAATAAAAGTAAATTATTGACGTAAGAAATATAAGGGAATTTCATACCTACCCTGCTACATACCCGCGATATGCTTTTGTATAGTAATATTTCTAAAACCAACTAGATTCAAACCCAATAAAAGGGAACTATCTTCAGTTCGTTTTCCTCGTATGACCATGACAAGACCATAGACATAAAAATAACCGCCCTTGCATGCGGGTCCATAAGCAGTTATAAATACGTTCTGCAAAAGACGATTCAGATAAAATGTAATGATATAAGTTTAGTGTAAAAACTTCCAAAGACCAACTGCTTTTTATATATAATTTTTATATTAGAAAATTTTTTATTTAAATATTATGTAAAAATATATGAACAAGTAACAAATTCAAATTTGTATGTTGGCAATTGCAACCACGTAAGTGGTTTTGCGATGGAGAGGTTTCAATTGTGTCAGTTATGCTATTGGAGCCCTGTATTTACTAAATACCAACAGAGACATTCGTAAAGATAAACGGTAAAGGTAATGGTCTAGAAGGAAAACGATAAAATTTGTCAAGTTTGTGAAAACTGAATTTTTTCGTGTTCTTTACCTTTGGTAAAGGCATACGTACAATTGCTAAAAGAAACAAAATGTAAGATTCCTTTGAATCTATTGTGTTATTCGAGATGATTCCCTTATGATCTCTGAATGAATTTCTCGCTTTAAGAACTAATCTACAATCTCAATCACACATATATGAGTATTTGTATATAATACATATATATTTCATTTACAACACATGAATAAAACGTTTCTCGTACGTGGCCCTCAAAAATTTCAAAAATTAGTTGACATAATGAATTTTATGAAAAAAAAATCTTACACCCTTCCACGACGTTATAATTTACAAAGATATGAATGGATCATCAGCATCATCAGCACCTATGTGCATTGTGACAACACTGAGTGTACCTGTGAGCGTCTAGCAGGTGGCGGCCGGCGGCGGTGGCGGCGGCGGCAGTGACGTGACATGTCCATCACGGTCTTCATCACGGCAGGTACAAGCACAACCGTAGCGAGCGGGGACAGTTGCGGCGGCGGTCTTGTAATGCCATGTGGGCATCATAATTAGACAGCAAGATAATCCGTCGTTTTTCGTATGTAAGTAATAATGAAAACTATTTTAATTTTCATATGTGAGTAATAATGAAAAACATTATAACCATGTGATTATTCAAAATAATGATGTTGATTTATCCATAACAAGGTTATTGGATATGTAACTAAGAGCCAAAAGGCAATCAAAGCTGATATTGTGTTTGTGATTTTTCCTAACTATTATTACGGCAAAGTCAGCACCTCAAGTGAAATTCACTGAGTAGATTATCAGGTACCTGTCGATATACTTACCATCATACTGTTTCATGTTAATCCTGCTGGGATATATAACCCCAATGTTCAGAGAACTCGTCAGTGATGGGAACTATGGTCGTCTCGACCTTTAGGTTCTTCTTGCTTGGGTACGTCATTCGTACTGGTTCGTATGACACATTATTTTCCGACAACTCAACGTTTTTATAGTAAAAACTTACGGTCGGTGCACACCGTATTATTTAATATACATGTAGTAACTATTTACTGATTCATGATAATGCTGAAATGAATAAAGCTACTTTCTGGGAAGTATCTCGTACAACCACTTTAGGAAAGCGCATGCCAATTGATCTTCTGGATAATAACTCGTATTACCTCTTTAAGAAGATTAAAAAGTTGTCGATGTATAATATTATTCATTATGATAACGTACGGTAGGTACACACCGTATTATTTGATATACATGAAGTAACTATGTTCTGAATGACGATTATGCTGAAATGAATAAAGCTACTTTCTGGGAAGTATCTCGTACAACCACTTTAGGAAGGCGCATGCCAATTGATCTTCTGGATAACAACTCGTATTACCTCTTTAGGAAGATTAAAAAGTTGTCGATGTTTAATGTTATTCATTGTGATAACGTACGGTAGGTGCACACCGTATTATTTGATATACATTTAGTAACTATGTACTGAATGACAATAATGCTGAAATGAATAAAGCTACTTTCTGGTAAGTATCTCGTACAACCACTTTAGGAAAGCGCATGCCAATTGATCTTCTGGATAACAACTCGTATTACCTCTTTAAGAAGATTAAAAAGTTGTCGATGTATAATGTTATTCATTGTGACAACGTACGATAGGTGCACATTGTATTATTTAATATACATGTAATAACTATGTACTGATTGATGATAATGCTGAAATGAATAAAGTTACTTTCTGGGAAGTAGGTATCTCGTACAAAAGAAAAGTATTTTAAAAAAAAACCTTTTGGTATAACGCCTTATCACGTTTTGAAATTTTAGTAGTTGGTTATACATATTAATCATGTCACCTTTTGGGGGATATCTTGTAAAACCAGTTCAAGAAAATACATTATGACAATCAATGTTCTGGTTAATATTCCTTATTATCTCTTTAAGAAAATTTTTATATAACATCTTCACTGTTTTTATGATTCATGACACTTTCTACGCTGTATCGCGTAGGTAAAACCACTTTAGATATACATTACCTCAATTTTCTGGGTAATATTACATTACTTATTATCACTTTAATAAGACTAAAAAGTGGGTCATTGATAAAGTTAATTAGAATTATGTCACTTTCTGCGCAGTATCGCACCATCACTTAAAAAAGTGGATTGAAGAAAAAACTGTATAATAAGTATAATAACTCATTAAGGGGCTTAAGAACATAAAATGATTATATTACTCACCGCCATTTTTGCCGCCAACTATCAAAAATGAATTTACATATATAGTATTTCGGAGGTAGGTCCTTGTCAATTCATATATTTACTTGAACAGTCATTATACACTGGTATTTTCTAGCTGAAAAGCTGAAAATATATGACTGTAACAATTTCTATTTTACGGAGACGAGACGTGTTTCCAATGCAGCACACCTAAAAAGAATGAAAGAACGAGATTGGAGGACGAGGGACCGATTGATGACCGGAATGAGTTGAAAAATCGTTATTTTCGCTCTGAAATGGTGTGACCATGCAGTGTATCCTGAATCGGACTACATGGTTTACTAAATCTTGAGGATGTAACATTGAAATATAATTACACATTCAATAAACATATATATTTTTATTTACATATTCTACACATTACACACTTACAATGTATTTTTTTATTTTTTATTTATACGAATTGTAATATTAAGCACATAAATATAGAATAGAATAAAACCCATAATTGTACTCATCACGTACCTCCTCCTCACAGTCCATATATGTCCCCACCAAGGGGCTCCAGCCCACCCTACATAGGGCGATCCGGCCACAGTCCACCACGCCGGCCAATTGCGGGCTGGCAGACCAACGACCACCACCGCAACAGTAGCCGGCAGCGACGGCCCAACGTGCCCTCGGAAGCACGGAATCATCTTAATTCTCGGATAGTCAGGTGATTCAAGCCTGCAATATCCCTCCAAACTCGGTCAAATCTTACAAACCAAATTTGTAAGGTGATCAGCCCCCCGGGGATCGAACTCGAGACCTCCGCACCCGAAACCAAGCGCTCAACCGCGAGGTCACGGAGGCAGTCATCACAGTTAAAACATTTTACAAAGATTACACTGCTAAACAGAAGCACAATTGGTGGCTTAAAACTATCTCTTCCAGACAACTCTTCAATGGAGAGATCAATACGTTAGTAAAAAGAATAGGCAGATTCACAACTCACATACTCGTGAGGTTATAACTTAATTATTAATTATTTGTTTATATATTATATCGTACTTATGTGATTTTCTTATACATATTTTTTTATTTATTCACTATTTAAATCGCTTAGATCATTACTGCCTTCTAGGTATGACTGTCATTAGGGAGTGCTTTTAAGACGCGGTACGAGCCTTAATGTCACAATCAGAACTACTATGGTGGTTGCTATGGAAATTTATTATACTGTATGGGACCCCATGTATCAAGTTTATATAAAAATGCTTCAACAAAATCGAAATAAGTGTATTAAACACCTCACTATAGATTTCCATTTTTAGACAACCTTCCTAACTTCATCATCATCATCATCAGCCACTGGACGTTCTAACTTTAAAACCCTTAAGATGTACAAAGGACACTAGGGATCAACTAATTTTAATGAAAACCATCCATAAAAAGGACTTGTAATCAAGGTTAAACTTCAGCTGTTCGTCCTACAATACTAGAATCCGATTCACATTCCGCACCCCATTTTCCGAAGCTGACATTTTTTTTTTATTAAGCATTTATTCATTTTAAATACTTTTGTAAACAGTTGGAATTTGTTGAATCAGCCGATCAACCTTTAATGTTCGAGTCCTAAAATTTTCTCATGATATAATTATTTAGATTATGAATTTATTTATTTTAAAGTATGTATTTTAAGTACTTTTATACATCGATATATGTATCTTATCTTGCCATACAACGCGGTAACGCCTTCAGCATCTTAGGTACCCTTTCCCGATAAGATGAACTGGAAGATGTTTTTAGATTTTAAGTTAGGTTTTTTTTTTTAATAATATAAAATTTTTCTTTTTTAAATTTATATATGCCTGACCATGATAATTTAATGTACAGGGCTTATTAGTTTTTCCTACCTTGACTTTCATTTAGTAAGCTTTATGATAATGGTAAGCTAGTTCTAAATAAGCTCTTATTGATTGTGTACCGAAAATAATAATTTCCTTGGAAAATAATAGTTGCACGGGGATTTGCTATAACTAACTCACATGGCCAATAGAAAGGAGTTTCCCGTTTCTGATTTGACTCAAGAGCATTCTGCTCCCGGAAAAACTGTCCGTCCACTCTTGGTCTTAGTACCTATGCTGACTTGTACCTAGTCAATAAACTTCGTACCAGATACCTTAAGTTGCTAGATTAATAAATCGCGCGCATAGCACACTATTACGCTGAGCGATTTCTGATTTATTCTCTGATTGATTATTTTTACTTTTGTGTTTAAATTACACCATCTGAATTTATTACTGAATAAACTTTTGTAACATAAATTACCCTTTTATTCCATCAATATGGATAACTTTATATATTATCTTACATATATATTTATTTTTGTATTTGATGTTTATTACCAGTTTTTAAATATAAATATACCTACTTCAAAATTAGTACCATATATGACAAAGAATCTTATTTAGGTATACTTAATAATAATAATATCATAATTAATTATACATGTACATGTTTTTAAAATCTTGTTATATTCGCTTGGTCTGGTGGGGATGACAATCTGATGTCTTCAAACGAATTCATCTCTATAAACTATCCATATCATAGCCGATGTACACTTATTTTGTTTAAAATACTTATTTTAATTTGCAATTTTCTATATCAACTTCAAAATTAGTATACTATACTATAACTATTGGTAGAAACTTTAGAGGTCATCCTTGCTTGAAATATTGTGTACAGTTTGTTTCTCTAATAAATATTAAGCTATGGTAAAATGTACATAATTTTGATTTATACCATTTTAATTTATTTTTACCTTCCCCTGCTCGTGGTTCTAATTATATTTTAAACAAATGGAAGCAGGGCGAAGATTTGAGGTAAAATCTACAGTTATAGTCTTAACAGTTATGATGAGCGGCACTTTTAAAGTACAGAAACAATGTTAAGATTATATATTAATTGTGTTTCACTTATGTATATAGATTGACAAGACAAAGATGACAGCGATATCCAAAAATAATACGCGGTGTGCTTAAATAAGTGTGAGTGGGTGACCCTAGTGTGGCGGATTCTATACTAGCCTTATAAAAATTCACGTATTTGACATTTTAGCCCATTCGTACACTTTATCGTAATTGATATATTGTGATGACAGAAGTTATTATTTGTTTCATAGTATATTTGCATCGAAATCTTTTATTTCGGATCCAAAGCAAAGCATATAAAATGGTAATAATTACAGTCTTAATTTGGACATGAATGGCTAAAAATTTAATATTTCCCGAAGGATATGCAATGGATTTAGATTCTGTGCTAATGATTATGACTTAAATACCAGAATTAACGAAAATAAGACAATTATAATTCACACAGACAGTTCATCTTGATGCCTAAGCCGTTGTAGGCAGCTATCGTGTCCGCGAGAGGATCACAGGTATACAGGAGGTATACCCTTGTTGACGTTTATGCTATGATGTTTATCACTCTCTACCAACCCATGCACCTATACGCCAGCATATCTATTATGGTTAAGATATCTCAAAGCTACTAAAGATTTTGGCTAAAAATTACTTAAGATTTAAGAAAACTTCAGAAGAAAAGTATTGAATGTTTGATGCTGATTTGGTTTATATGGCAAATAAAACATAGTCTCCACCAATAATAATAATAATAATAATAATCTTTATTTACAATTAAAACCTAATACAGTCATAGCTAGAGCACTACAAAATAATTGGGTTTACATTTGAAGGAAGGTAGTATACACATAGGTGGACATTGATGCCATAATAGGTCGAACCTGTGGCATGGACATCAATATTACAAAATTTTATTTTAACTAATACAAATCGTGTTGTCCTCTAGTACAATAGTATGTGAGTGTGTGTGTGTGTATGTGTGTGTGTGTGTGTATGTGTGTGTGTGTGTGTGTTTGTATGTGAGCCGCGTGCGTGTATGTGTGCGTGTGTGGGGAGTGGTTATATGGGTGATTGAGCTTTTGTGCGCGATTCATCTAAATCGTGTCAATCATCCAATGTACGTCTTTATCGTTTGTTTTACGTTCTGAACTTCTACGTTGTAGTTGTAATGCTCACGGGATTAATCAGAGCCCTACCTATAGCCCTGAGTAGAGGTATACCCTTTGGAACTATCAAAGTTGAGCTCTCTGGCTTTAGTAGGTTTTATGACAGAGCGTGACTTACAACCTCTACACAGCAATTTAGTGCTACCCCATTTACTTTGATGTCAGTTAAGTATTTATCAAGTTCCAGGTCTAAAGCTGAACTTGAGCTATTTCATTGTTTTTCATTTTTATCCTTCGGATTACCCTTCTTGTATACAAAACAGGAACAATACATTCACAAATTGTAACTATGATCAATTTTTGAAACAGAATATTCAATTTATTAAATCAGTAGTAGTCCCAGTTGATGTAAATATTAAATATTGGTTTCAATATCATGACATCAATAAGGCCTCCGCGACAAAGTGAAAATTCCGGCATCTGCCCAACAGGTTCGCCCAGTCCGGAGACCAAATATAACAAACTTTTTGAAATTACCCGAAAATTCAAATCGTTTTCTATTATTATTTTAGATTGAGCTACAATTAAACATATTCGTAAAACCTTACATTGTTAAGAATTTGTAAATCTACCTAGCATTAATTGAGTTTATATAGTTAAATAGTTACAAGTTGTATTTTGCCCTTTTCGGTAAATAAATTTGAATTTGAAGCATTTTGTCCATCGCAAAAGCAAAATACATTTGCGATCAATTTTTCGCCTTGAGAATCATTCAAGATGGTCACCATATTGACCAACTTTAACCGTATTAAAGAAATTAAAAACTTGTTCGGGTTTAAGCAGCTGCCTGAGCACCTACCCTACACCGTGCAGCAGACAATCTACATCCTGGCGCCCATTAATTTTACATTAATTTAGTAGATTGTTTTTGGCGTAATAATATTGATCAAGCGATTCTCCGTACTGAACTCTTTCAGCCAGCATCTCAGACAAAATAAACAATAGCTCATCCATTATCATTTACCCTACGTCGTTTCAAACTAAGCGACCCAACCAAAGAGCTGCGGTTACTGTCTATTTTGTTTTGGGAATAGTATCCACCCTCGCGTTTGCGTGCACAATGCTGTGAACATCTCTCCCTGCTATTTTCTCGTCCTCGCGCTAGGCGAACGCTCTCGTGTACGCCGAACCGGCTTACGAAGAGGCCTCTCCGCTGTTATTGGACTATTCGTTGTTCACCTGTTCACCTCGATTGACCTCGGTAACACGCTCCCGTAATACCCACGATCGATTTACCTCGGTATCACGCTCCCGTAATACCCACGGTTGTCGATTGACCTCGGTACCACGCTCCCGTAATACCCACGGTCGTTCAGCATAACGCTTCCTGTCATCTCCAACACCTCCGTGTTGACTGTTTTTTTTTTTTTTTTTGGCACCTCCACGCCAATTCTGCGCTCAATCTATCGTAACTGAAGCTACGACTTCTGCTCTCTTCTCGATCCATGGTGGAGAACTGAAAGTAGGCGCAGTACGAAAAACGTGATATTTTTCGCCTATCCCACTTCTGAGTTGTAGGGTCAACTTCAGGGAGTGTGGAGGTTTTGAAATAAAAACCCAAAATAGCGGTACACTTCGTATAATTTCATCTTTCACAACCACTTGCCGATACAACGGACTACTGACAAATGCCCCCGCAAAAACAGAGATCGTATATTTATACTTTACCTAACCTCAAATCAACTGACAGTCTTATTAATAATACTTTACTCAAATTTACATAATAATTATTATAACTCATTTATAAATAAATAATAACATTTTAGAAATGAGTATTTACTAAAATTATGGATTTAATTACAATCATTATTTTAATGAGCGTGAGCTGTTTTGAAGTAAAGTCAAACAAGTATCTCATTATTCATACACGATACCACTAATACTTATTAAATAGGTAAATAATATGATTACACAATAAAACTATACAGTTTATCAATTATAAATAGTATAAATTATACAGTATAATAGCCAATCATAGCACACTCATTATTATAAGCTTACAGATATATATACTCACGGCTATATTTCCCTAGAAGGGGTAGCCAGAGCTAAAATATTATAAATTCCTCAGCCACTTTTGGAAGTTGAGTGGGGAAAAGATGGTAAAAATAAAGGTTTTTGGTGATGGATCTCCAACCGCATCGCCCAAAAATCCAATAGAAAGCCTCAATACCCTTAGTCGCCTCTTACGACACCCGTGGGTAGAAAGGGGTAGCGAAATTCTAAGCCGACACTACACACATTAGTACGTAGAAAATAAATAATAAAAATAAATAAAATAATAAAATAAATCTAAAAAATAGTATAAGTAAATATGATACGCCGTCTTATCTTCCTTATTGAAATCGTGTAACATATCTGAAGTTAGTAAATGTCATATTTCTAAGCACAATAAGTACAATGGTAGAAGGCTCGATACGTGAAACAGGCTTCGTTCACTGAGCGTTGTTTCTGCTTCAGTAACTACGCAACTATTGCTATTTTGAGTAACGCACATTGTTTTTATATGTATTCAGGGATCTTTGGTAAATAGCATTTATATTTATTTATGGTGTGGTGTTTAAATTGAGAGTGTTTTCCAAAAAACAGGCGTCCGTAATAAAAAGAATAAAAGAGCATGTGTGAAAAGTGATGGATGTTAGAAACTAGAGAGGTTTACCAGGATCGTACAAAGTGGCGATCGATAGACTCTGCGAACCCAATGGGAACTAATGGCGTGAGTATCTATAAGTATGTATTTATGCAGTGTATTGTATGTTTTTTATAGTGATTTTTATACTATGGTGAACATGTGTGTAATATTTTTAAGTATAATAGTGTCGCACTTGCATCGTTGAAGGTCGAACCAAGTTTAGAAAACAAGTTTAGAACACTAATAACTTTGCTCTTACTATTAGATGAAACCAACGACAACTGCGGAGGTATTGCTGGATTTGTCCAATATTACTTTGTATACTAGTATAGATAGAGCAAAAAATGGTACTCTGAACACCAGGTGACAATGACACGATAGTCAGAAGTATTAGGATCTCTGCTTACACCTTCGGGGACATACGGCGTGGACGTTTAAGAAATGACTAAGCTGTGCTAAAAAAATTGCGAGACAAAATACAACACCGGCAACAATCAGCCATACCCAAAACTAATACCATAGCACAAGAACTATAACAATATGACAAAGCTCACAAAATAACCGACGGAACCCAACTCTGAAACAAATTTCTAACTTGACCGAAGTTCCCCGACAACCGTTGTGACGTCATGCGTGAATTCACTATATTACTCGGGTTATACGAAATCTGAGATTGAGTCGTCGCTTTGTGAGCGTAATACTTCTCGGATACAATACGTATAGGGATGGTAAAAGTTAATTTATGAACTTAACTCACTTATAATCTAAACATGCTCGGCTTAGTATTGAAATACCTTAGCCTGTTTCAAATTTAACACGGGGTGAAAGTTAGGAAATACATACATACTCACGGCAATTAGTCACTAAGGGGGTAGCCAAAGCGTCGGAGCTAGAAACTCCTCAGCCACATTTCGAAATTAATAGGAGAGATGATGATAAAAAAGGATCAATGGTGACGGATCTTCAACCGCATCAACCAAAAACTCGCCTCTTACAACTCCCGTGGATAGAAAGGGGTGAAACATTCTAAGCTGGCACAACACGGCACCTAAATATGGTTTAGGATATCGAAACTCTAAGCAAATGTATTGGTAAATAAGGCTTATTATATGTATACATACATACATACATATACTCACGGCTATAAATCCCTAGAAGGGGTAGCCAGAGCTAAGGAATTAGAAATTCCTCAGCCACTTTTGGAAGTTGCATGGGCAAAAGATGGTGAAAAAAAGGTTGTTGGTGATGGGCCTCCAACCGCATCGCCCAAAAATCCCTTAAAAGCCCCAATACCGTTAGTCGCCTCTTACGTACACCCATCGGAAGAAATGGGGTAGTGCTATTCTAAGCCGACACTACACAGCAATGTATATATGTAATAAAAGCACTGATGTATTTCATCCTTCAGGTGTCGTAAGGAGTGTATTAAAGCTTTAAAATTAAATTTTTGGTTGTTAACGGTGAGGGAAAACATCGTGAGGAAACCCACATGGCTGAGTTGTACTTAGTCATGTGACAGTGTATTCGTACAAAACGGCGATAGGCCTGTACCCTATCACGTGATTACACTGTCCATGCAAAACGTGGGTACTCTGAACACCAAGTAACAAAGTCACGTGATGTTCAGAAGTATTAGTACCTCTGCCAACCCCTTCGGGGATATTCGGCATGAACGTTTATATTTATGTTATATGTTATATTATGTTGGACCGGAGATCCGTCATTAACTACCTTTACTTCACCATTTTTTCCCATCGAGCTTACTAAAATGGCTAAGTTATTTCTATATATTAATAATATATAAATATAAGTTTTGTTCTAAAAATCATACAATGTTAATTTTAATTCTAAGCTATGGATTCTAATGTAAATAAATGGACAATTTCCCCAATATTTCGCCTCATAATTTACCAGGCACCATACAACCAAATGCAAAGGTCTCTGTTTGATTGAAAACATAAGCGCGTTGACAGCTCAATTTATTTGGTCGCAGGTTGGAACCACTAATGCCGTCATTTAGAGTCCATTTTTATGATTAGGTAATGTTACTTTTATTTTGTTTTTGTCTCTAATACTTCAAGAGAGCTGTTTGCTACCGGAAAACAAAACCTTTATAATGCTGTAAAACTCTGATAGTCAAAATTTTATGTGTTTTTATACATATAATAGTTGTCTTTACGATAAGTAAGTTTTAATTATTTAACGAAAAAAACTTCTTTCTTCTTTTGGATTAAATATTTTTTGTATCACGAAGAACATGCAAATTTCTGCTTAAAACACAATCATAACTTTTTAAAATTAAATTATTAAGCTTTGTGGGATTCAGGAAAGTATGCTTCAGTTTCAGCTGTTTACAACCCCAGATCTTGAGTTCGATTCCTGGGAGATTTTATCACAAATAAAATTTGTGATATACATCATACAAACCGTGTAATGCCGTGTAGTGCCGGCTTAGAATGTTGCTACCCCTTTCTACCCACGGGTGTCGTAAGAGGCGACTAAGGGTATTGGGGCTTTTTATTGGATTTTTGGGCGATGCGGTTGGAGACCCATCACCAAAAACCTTTATTTTTACCATCTTTTCCCCACTCAGTTTCCAAAAGTGGCTGAGGAATTTATAATTCCTTAGCTCTGGCTACCCCTTCTAGGGAAATATAGCCGTGAGTATATGTATGTATGTATGTAATGTATCATACAAACATATATACATATACTTACTGCCTCAGTGGCAGTCGTTAGAAGCGACTTAAGGTATTTAGGCTTTTTAATTGATTGTTAGGCATTGCCGTTGAAGACCCATTACCTATATTTTTCAGTTCTTTTCCATCTCAACTTTAAAAAGAGACACGAAAAATTCTTGTTCTGGAACTCCGGTAATCCATTTTTGAGTTTATAGCCCTGATTGAATGAAATAATGAAAGGGTTCACATTGCCAGCAATATTATGTGTTATTTGTACAACAATACGAAGCAAGCATCTTTCCTAATGAAGCTGATCCTCGTATATATTATTTCACCGTTCTTAGTGATTAGTCTTAGCCGTATGATGCCCGTATTCTACTAAGTCTTATTGTTTGATTACAGCGTCTTATTTCACGTTAATGAAACACAAAGCTTGTGCTGAACTTTTTTTGCCACGATTACGCCGTATATCACCGAAGGGGTTGGCAGAGGTACTAATACTTCTGAACATCACCTGACATTGTCACCTGGTCTGCTGGCTGCTGGCCAGCCCCTTATCACGTGAGTACACTGTCCAAGCAAAACGTGGCTAAACTGAACACCAGGTGACAATTTCAGGTGGTGTTCAGAAGTATTAGTACCTCTGCCAACCCAAATATATTTTTGGGCGATGCTGGTTGCATACCTATCATGAACAACACTATCTGTAAGATTTTGCCCTATATCACTTCAAAATGTGGCTGAAAAGTTTCTAGCTCTGAAGCTCTGGCTACCCCTTTTAGGGATTTATAGCCGTGAGTATATTATCGTCTGTACAAAACAAACGTCTTTCCTAATGAAGTTGATCCTTGTATATATTATTTCACGGCTGACAGTGATTAGTCTTCGCCGTATGATGCCCGTATTTAACTTAATCTTATTGTTTGATTATAGCGTTTTATTTCATGTTAATGAAACACACAGCTTGTTCTGAACTTTCTTTGGCATACTCAATGTATTATTTTAGTTGAATTTTACATACTCACGGCTATAAAGCCCTAAAAGAGGTAGCCAGAGCTACGGAATAAAAAATGTTTCAGCCACTTTTGAAAATTGTGTGGGAGTGGATAATTTAATAACATAATCAATGTTTTGTTATAAGTATTTAAATTTTAGTTTTTTTATATAAAAAGAGTAGTGAGTGATATATTTAAATAGAAACAATTGGGAAATATTTTCAAACAATTAAAATATTACACATTTCTAAATTTATAGTGGTAAACACAGATATGGCCTGTAGATAAAAAAAAACCCTGCCACATACTACACCATACTTAGTACATACTATCTATTCTAATATTATAAAGCTGAAAAGTTTGTTTGTTTGTTTGAACAGTATAATTGAAAAAATATGTTCGTGTTGGATAGTCCATTTATTGAGGAAGGCTTTATTACGACTAATAGGAGCAAAAAATCAGCGAAAGATGTTGCAAAAACAAGGAAAATTATTCATATTTGCAAGTTTCCGTTGTGTGCGCTGCGTAAACGGTTGAAGTTACCCAAAGAAAATGTATTAAAGAATTATTCCTCTTTAAACGATCTAAAAAAATGTCCATGACAGTATTTGTCTAGCTTTTAAGATTGACTCACTATAACCATTTTTATGGTAATCAAATTTGGTCGAAATTAATGCATTATTGTCAATTATTTACATATATTTTTTATCAACCTAATATTGATCCTTATCAAAATAAATGTGTTGTTGATTAAGAGTATTTAATTGTGAACAAAACTGTCCTTCACATCACTACATTTAAATTAACATCTTAGAAGATAATACAATTTTAAAATTACTTTGCAACAAAATTGACACGCGTGCATGAAGCGCAATACAAGACGCTGCGCTGGCCGGCGAGCGAGGTGACCCGCGCGAGCTGTTTATGTTTAAGCCTTATAAGGAATAGTTGTAAGTAATATAATATTGATTAACAAATCATCATTCAAATTCGTGCACTATCTAAGTTTGGAGGTATAGTCGTTGAAACAAATATATTTCTTTTTGTGGTCATGAATTTACACTAGATGGCGCTGACTGTATATATTCTACATGGCGGTATCATTTATTTTTTGTTTTTGTATAAATACTTAAACTTGGCTTTCACGGTTTTATTGGTATCTCTTCTCTTTACGGAACTGTAGAATTCAGAATTCAGTGTATTTTTGGTTTTTGCGAAGTATGATTTGACTTGACACACTCGGACCAAATTGAGAGTGTGCTCAAAAAGGCAGGCGTCCGAAGTACGAAGAATAAAAGAGCATGTAAGATTGATGGATGTGGACGAAGCTAGAGAGGTTTGCCAGGATCGTACGAGCTGGCGAGGCGATCAATAGTCTCTGCCTACCCCAATGGGAATTAACGGCGTTAGTATATGTATGTACGTATGTATGATACATCAAAGTGTAATAATAATAAAACATCCGAAACATACTTTCAATAACTCATCGTGTTATACCTAAAACTTACTCAATACACTTTCATTCTGTAGTAGTTTTTTTAAATATTTACGGCTAACATTGTTTTTCACACGGCCAACTTTATGTCGCCGTTGTCAAGATCGGGTTGCGGGGAAAATCAGTATGTTTTTCATCCACAGGAAAACAGAAAAATATATCATTTACGCAGATGTACTTTAAGATATATTATTTCTTATTTAAAAACACAAATTAATGCGGGCGAAGTCGCGGGGAACAGCTAGTAGATAATATAATTAAGTTATCATCCCAAAACACACTTAAAACCTATCGCTTTGGCATCGTAATTACAAACCATTATATATTATAAAACTAAAAAATCTTGTTCTTGTTTCGAAAATAATTAATCTTTCATACTTCCCTATTAAACACAAAAAAATGTTGTCGCTGATCCAAGTATTAGGGCACCGAGTGATAAATTTTCGAAGTAATTTCCGGTAAGGATTGCGCGTCCGGGCTCCGAACCCAGGACCTTCGTTTAAAATTCACGCACTTGTACTTGTTCATAATTCAAACGGACAGGCTTTACAATGTTATGTCTAGGAACTTCCGCCCCTTTCAGATGACAAGTCCATTTTATTTGTCCAAATTGAGAATCGGGAATTTGGTGCTGTTTTGTTTTGACTTTCTCGGTCAGTGGTTGACAAATAGCTGGGGTTGAAAATTTGGGTAGCTTTTGATTAAAATCAGATTTTTTATGTTTTACTTGTTGTAAATAGATTTTTGGGGGAGGCCTATGGCCAGCAGTGGACATCTATAGACTGATGATGGAACTACCTAATCTAGAATAAAAAAATGCTTTCGAAATCGCTGCTGCCATGTTTGGCCACAATCCACAACAAATTAGACCACAGAATTTGTCAAAAAAAAGTTTTAACAGTAAGAGTGCGAAATTTAGAACCATGATAGTTCATTGGGCAGAACACAGCCTATCATGCAGACAGACGTGGGTTTAAATCCTGGATCGGGCCTACACCGACTTGTGTTTTCTTAAGTCACAATGTGTGGTTAATTATTTATCATGGTCGTTAGTCATGTGACAGTGTATTCGTATAAAACTTCAATAGGTCTGCCCTTATTTGCCGCAGAAGGTCACGTGATGTTTAAAAGTATTAGTACCTCTGCCAACTCCTAGGGAAAACACGGCGTGAACGTTTAAGTTTGTGGAAATTAAGTTTGAGTTTTGTGCCAATTGTTAATAAAATCTTAATAGAGTAAAATCAAATTTTTACTTTTTCTAATAATATCATTGATTTAGACCATTAACAGGAAAACACACACACACAAAAAAAGATTCCAACTTCACCAACTAACAATAATACACACAACTAGAAATATCTGTGTAAAGTGGATTTTTGACTAGAGGTTATTCGTGATATTTGAATAAAAAATTTTGCTGTGTAGTGTCGGCTTAGAATAGCACTACCCCATTTCTTCCGGTGGGTGTACGTAAGAGGCGACTAACGGTATCGGGGCTTTTAAGGGATTTTTGGGCGATGCGGTTGGAGACCCATCACCAACAACCTTTATTTTACCATTTTTTCCCCACTCAACTTTCCAAACGTGGCTGAGGAATTTCGAATTCCTTAGCTCTGGGTACCCCTTCTAGGTATTTATAGCCGTGAGTATATGTATGTATGTATGTTTGTTGAATAAAATTGTACATTTATTGGAAGCATTTTTTCAAAACTTTTAAAGTGTTAAAATAATAATACTGTTTTGCATCGGAACAAGCATTCTATATTATATTTTTTATGGTAGTGTAGTGCCGGCTTAGAATGTCACTACCCCTTTTTACCTACCTACGGGGCTATGGGCTAAGGGTATGGAGCTTGCTGTTGGAAACCCATCACCAACGATACTTTATTTCTAACATCTTGTCCCCTATCAACTTCCTAATGTAGCTGAGGAGTTTCCAGGTCTGAAGTTCCGGCTACTCCTTGTTGACATTTATGGCCACGAGATGTATTCTTAAACTTATGTTCTAGGTCAAACCTGCTTTATAATGATATTATAGCAATTAATACTTTCTTACATGTACAAGTAAACTTCTATATGTGATAAAAATTGAATTTATTTTCAATAACTTTAATTCTTCTTATAACATCTATAAGAGAATATTTTTTATTTAAGGCAGGCATCCAGAGTATAAAGAATAAAAGAGTATGTATGAAGTATTGATAGATTTGAACGAAGCTAGAGAGGTTTGCCAGGATCATATAAAGTGACGATCGATAGTCTCTGCCCATCCCAATGGGCAATATTGAAATGAGTAAATAAATGTATGTATTATAATATATTATCTTTAAATTCACTAATTTATTTAATGGTTAGATAAAAGTTATTAAAGTAATATAATCTTAATTTGAAATGAAGTATTTGTTTCTTGATTAGTTGTAATTTGGTTCGATTAACCGTTTTAACCATATATATTTTTGTTTTGTATGTGGCTAACTTAGAACCATTGTTTGTTATTATTTTATAATCGAATATTGTATGATATAGGTCTTCAGTGCAAACTAGTGTTTTGCTTCTTGGCAATAAAAAACGGCAGAACAAGGGGTAGAAATGGCTCCAAAACTAACGATCTCTGTACCACTTTTGGAAGTGAATGAAGTATGATGCATGTAAATGATTTTTAAAAATCGTTAATTTGTTACGCATAACAACGTCACTTAACTATCACTTGAAAAGCCCCAAAACTTTAAGACATAAACGGGAAGAATTAAAATAGGCTGTAATTTTTCAAGGAAATATCTACGCGCCTTGGCGAAACTAGCGGGGTTCCTATAGCGGGCTGGCACATAGTTTGCTCAAAGAATAAGCATTGCCACACAAAAGGGGCAATGCAGCCAGCCTCTTGGGAACCCATTCAGTAGCGGCACTGATTTAGTTATATTTAAAAAAAAATCTATCTTTTGTATATATTTAAAAAACAAATTGTAAATATTAGGAATATTGTAAAAGTAAGCAGTTTTAAGCAAAATCTTTTAAGCAAGAAACAGTTTCAACATGTTTATAATGGAAAAAGTACTATGCAATGTTTTTGACTCTGAATGTCGGATGACGCCATTGCACATGCAATTCATATTGTGGTAGGTACTGATTAATTTATTTTAAATTTAAACTTTAAATTTAAAATATTTTCTATATTAATTATATATTTGCTATTTATAAAACCTTGCTCTGTTCTTCTGTTTTGGCAAAACAACGATGATAAGTTAACTATTTTTCTTTATGGAATAATGGCGTTCTTATGATTATAAATGAAAACTAATTAATCAACTATATTTTTAGTCGACATTGACACACTTTTTTACTTAAGTAAACTATCGCTCTACGGCACATTTTTTGTGTTAATAATTATGTTTTAGTAATTCATATGTTTTTTTAAACACCATGTATTTTAATTTATTCTATGAGCCAAAATACTTATCTGTAATTAGTATGTTGATTGGGTAATTTAAAATTCACGTAATCCAAAATATGGATTATTATTTGTACGCGTTTTACTTTAACTTAAAATAATTTAAATCATTTAGTATTTATTAGTTATATTTATGTATGAATTATATCATGCGTAATATTTTACTGTATGAAATAAATGTAAACGATTTCTTAAAACAATCTTCTAGTAAAACGACAAAATTTTATACGTTTCGGAAACAAAACCTGTGTTCTGAGTATACATATTTTTACAAACTTTGTGAATATATTAATAATTATACGTCGTTCTCGTAGTTCATGGATTTCAAACAAAAGCTCCATCAAATATTGACATAAAGTAAACTTACCATCAAGCAAAAACAGCAACTTAAAGATGAATCCGCAAATCCACTTCATTTCAAACATTGTACATTACACCATTTACAGTAACACAATTGTTTACTAAACTGTAACCCACAAATCTTAATTAAATCACAAACATATGTTAACACACATTAAACGTTAGTTAAATTTTAATGCGTTAATTCCGTTATGAATGTTCGTTAGAAAGCGCGACGGCTTTATCTCGCTAAGCGTTGCGCATTGTAGCAGTGCGGGTGCTACGAGCGCGTAGATGATACTGGCTGCTACGGGGCTTATAACGACAACGGCGTAGACATTCCGTTCGCTAGTACGAGCGTAGAGTGAAGACGGAAAGTCTGGAGTAATTTAAGAAAATTAATGACGTGAGGAGGATTTGGCGACTTTAATTAATACTTTCGAAATGTTAATAAATTAAACAACAATAGCCTCAGTTTGTATTTATGCTTTACGTTTGGGAATAAATTTGGTTAAACAATGCGATTTAGTGACTTGGTAATTGTGAAAAAAAATATGTTTATTATAAGAAAAAAAGTATGAAGTTTTCAAAAAAACAACTTAAACAAACGGTCTCAAAGTCGCGAGAGAAGCGAGACGACAAACATGGCTGAGTGGATAGGTGCCTAGCTTCTCAGTTCGGAGGTAGCGGATTCGATCCGCGCTCAGAGCAATATTTATGTTATGAGCATAAATGATTGCAAGTCTTGAGTGTTATTTATGAGGTTTTTATGTTATTTAAAATAATTAAGATTTTCTTGATGTTTTTTTTTTAATTTTTGTGTTGATTTTTGTTAAATTTTAAAGTGAGATGTAATCATATTTGGTGTTTCATCTGTCAAGATTATATTTCGAGTGGCTAAATAAATAAATAAATTACATGGTTTTTAAATAACTAATTATTAAATAATATTTAATATAGCGTTAAGTTAGTGTCCCATAATTTCAGCCTTACTTAACTTGTGGCGTACTTGATCTGTATACAATATGTCCGTCCGTTTATATAATAATTCGCATTTTAACTCATATCATCTGTCCCCAAATAAATGGCAGAGGTACAAATACTTTTGGACGTTACGATTCATTTTTGTCATCTGGGGTTTAGAATACCCAGGATTTGTTGGACGGAGCATTAAGCATTGTATGGGAAGAAGCAGGCCTTTCGCTACTTTGTACTGCTATACTGTTATGCAATGGCTTAGCACAAACAAGCCATGTTGATTTCCTCGCAAATTTTTCCCTTACCATTAATTGCTTCGATAAATTAACATACATACATACATATACTCACGACCGTAAATCCCAAACGGGTTGGCCAGAGTATCAGAGCTAGAAATTCCTTAGCCACATTTGGAAGTTGATAGAGGACAATATGTTAAAAATTAAGTATTTATCGTATGGCAGGATACCTTCGAAATCGTGTAACATTTCACGAACTCATTAAAGAGTTACTTAATTTATAATTCCTTCGAACATGGACTTAAAACTCATTATTCGTGTTACAAGTGTGGCTTTCGCTATTAAAATGAACATATAACGGATATACACACATACATATATTCACGGCCAAAAATCCCTAAAAAGGGTAGCTAAAACTTAAGAGTTAGAAACTCCTCAGTCAAATTTGGAAGTTCATAAGGGGCAAGATGGTAGAAACATAGTATCTCTAGTGAAGGGTCTCAAACCACATCGTTCAAAAACCACTTAAAAAAAGCTCCATACCATTAGTCACCTCGCACAACACCAGTGGATAAAAAAGGTTTGTGACATTTTAAGCCGGCACTATACGGCATTTTATTACATACATACATACATACATACATATACTCACGGCTATAAATCCCTAAAAGGGGTAGCCAGAGCTAAGGAATTAGAAATTCTTCAGCCACTTTTGGAAAGTTTAGTGGGGAAAAGATGGTAAACTAAAGGTTGTTGGTGATGGGTCTCTAACCGCATCGCCCAAAAATCCCTTTAAAGCCCCAAAACCGTTAGTCGCCTCTTACGTACACCCACCAGAAGAAATGGGGTAGTGCTACTCTAAGCCGACAATAAACAGCTATTTTATTATTAGTGTATATTCAATTTTATAAAATCATGTTGTAACCAAAATGTCCGTTACATTTTATATTGAGTTACCATCTATAGCAAAACAATGTTCAAGTCTTTGCAGTTTTACATTTTTCTATATACCGTTACAATATGTTAAAATAAACATTCCTTTATCATGAGCTATTTTTCATAGCTGAGGAATTTTTGAAAAAAAAAACACTCTTTGTATAGAGATTCCTATAAATCTTGCTTGGAAATACCCTCTTAATAATAACTCCAGTTATTTTACTAAGCTACAACAACCACTCAACGTTATTAAATTAAGTACTGAGTTTATTGAAATTTAACAAATTCAACACAAAAGTTTCGCAAAGGAAATTCTAGCTTTTTAACATTCAAAGCTTTGTGAATGCATGTGTAAATAACTTGAATAGAGCTTGACAAGTAGGTTCTACAGTGTCACTAACTTTGCTAATTAGTCGGTATGTTTAAATGTATGAGTATTTTGAAGTTACTTTTGAATGTGAATGTTATTTATTTTTGGGTTATTACAAATTAAATTTAGTTTGTTATGTCCTCTTTTTCATGCTTAGATGAATTCGAACTCAAACGTTCATACCGTATATCCCCAAAATTGTTGGCAGAGGTACTAAAATTTTGCATATCACGTGACATTGTCTCCTGGTGTTCAGAGTACCCATGTTTTGCTTAGACAGTGTACTCCCGTGACAGCGGGCAAACCTATCACCGTTTTGTGCGAAAACACTGTCATATGACAAAGTACAACTGAGCCATATGCGATTTCTTACGATGTTTTTCCTCACTGCTAACAACCATGATAAATTAACCACACATATGTCTTGAGAAAAGACAAATTCGTGGAAGCCCGACCAAGGATTTGAACACTCATCGTCTGCACGATAAGCGGTGTTCTGCCCACTGAGCTATCACGGCTGTCATAAAATACACATAACACTTTATAGTTACATACATACATACATATACATACATATTCTCACGCCGTTAGTTCCCATTGGGGTAGGCAGAGACTATCGATCGCCACTTCGTACGATCCTGACAAACCTCTCTAGCTTTGTCTACATACATCAATCTTTTCATACATGCTCTTTTATTCTTCATACTCGATATTTATACCCACTTATTATACCGTACATACATACATATACTCACGGCTATAATTCCCTAAAAAGGGTAGCTAGAGCCAAATAATTATAAATTCATCAGATACTTTTGGGAGTTGAGTGGGGAAAAGGTGGTAAAATAAAGGTTTTTGGTGATGGGTCTCCAACCGCATCGCCCAAATTTCCAATAAAAAGCCCCAATACCAATATAATAGAAAGGAGTAGCGACATTCTAAGCCAGCACTACACGGCAAATAATATATACCGCTTAAAATATAAATTGCCAATGAAACAATTTAAATAGCGCAACGATCAAAATCTGAATACAACCTTTATTTTCGCAACATCAAACCGCGCAATCAACTACGTCAATACCCGGGCTAGTGTTAATGACTGTACACAGCCTGCTAAACAAATGCTGTTTGCCGACGTGATAGAGTATTGCTTATTAATGCATTTTTATTTATTTTTCGGTTTTGGAAGACTTACTGATATTTACACAAACATATTTGTTTTTGGCCGGTTAAAAGTTTACAAATATATAAAATCAAAAACTATTTTTTTTTTTGACAATAAAATGAACAATAAACTCAAACGTTCACGCCGTAAATCCCTGAAGGGGTTGGCAGAGGTACCTTCTTATACTTCGGCTGTTCAGAGTACCTACGTGTTGCTTGGGCAGTGTACCCACGTAGCCTGGACCAAATAGCGAGTGCGCTCAAAAAAGTAGGCGTCTTAAGTATGATGTACAATATACATATATAAAAAGATTGATGAATGTAAACGAAGCTAGAGAAGTTTGCCAGGAACTTACAAAATGGCGATGATTAGTCTCTGCCTACTCCATGAGAAATAATAACGTGAGTATATTTATGTATGTATTTCGTTATTTAGTTTTTGTGTAAACGTTTAAATAAATCAAAGCTAGAGAGGTTTCCTAGAATAATTATATATAGTATATATTATAATTCTTTATTCAGATAACTAGGATCCATTGTGTTAGTAGACATATTAAAATACAGTAAGTTAGTAAGTACTTACAAATAATTTTAACTTAACACTAATATTTAAAATAAACCTATTTATTTATTTAGGCTGACATGTTTGACTACCCAATGTTTATACATTGGGCAGTCAAACCGGTCAACTATTGTACTAAGGATGGTGTTGGCGCTCTCGCGTGTCCTGCGGTAAATTGAGGCGATTCTTTTACGCAAAGAAGCGTTGATTATGATTTGTCCCCTTCCCCCAGCGGAACCTTATATGTTGTTTACACACGGACCACTCAGGCTGTATATACTGATAATATAGCTTCTCAGTTCGTCCAAGAATCCGTTTTAATATTTTTATAACCACGCAACTTCATGAAATTTAAATGGAACCACACTTACAGTATATTTAAGCAAAAAGAATAACAAGTTTAGGATTCTAATAATTATTGACGGAGTAATCATATAAAATACATAAAAAAGAGACATAATCGAACTTAGATCCTTCGTTTTTAAAATCATTTGAAAATATAAAGAATTCTCACATTTTTATTTGCAAGCTGATCAAACTATTTTTGCCAGAAAATTACAACACATTTATTCAAGCACATTGCCAGTCTTAAAAAAAAGTAACATGGTTGGTCCATTCGCTGATGCGGTCAATATTATTATATTTTCTAACCATTTAATTTGTGTTCTACGGCCGCAAAATATAAAAATATATATACATAAAATAAAGTTATTCCTTAGCTACTTAAGACCACACAAAACTAATCAAGCATAACACAGTAAAAGTAAACCAGTGATATAGTAAAACATAGGCAATTACAAACAGAAATAGTTAGAAAGAAAGAAAGAAGTTAATACTCACCAAATCAAAACTTGGCTTCTGAAGCGCAAGCACGAGCCGTGTTTAAACTAGTTATCGCGTGGGATAAAGCAGCCATCTCTTACGCACTTAATTAGTATCGTATACTGCCATCTCATTCTAACCGTTATCGTGTCGATAAAATAGCGCTCGTGCTTGCTATACTGGATGGGAATAATAGGCTCGATAAAAATATTATAAATTTTGTTTTGTATGACATTTCACGGATTCTATCGAAGTAGTATTCTATTGGATGTAGTTGACAATATTTTAAATGACCGAAATGAAGGTAAAAGCACCTTACTAACATTACTAGATTTCTCCAGAGCTTTCGAATGTTTGTGCAGGCCCCTTCTATTGTCCAAGATGGCATATTACGGATTTGATGCAGCGACTATTCGTTGGTTTGATAGTTACTTATCTGAAAGGTTCCAATTTGTAGAGCTCCGTGGGAGAAATGGCAGTATTCAAACATCATCAGCCAATAAATTACACAGAGGAGTACCACAGGGATCTATATTGGGTCCGATGTTGTTTATTTTATACACAGCTGATATAATTAACAGTATACATAAATGGCAGTACCATTTATACGCTGATGACCTTCAATTATACATTAGTGGGCTACCCGGTGAGGTGGTGGATGCTGTCAAAATTCTTAATGCGGAGCTTGAGAGAATTGTGGCCTGGTCGGAGAGGAACTGTCTAGTCCTGAATCCTAGCCATTCCAAGTACCTAGTACTTGGAACTATGCATCAAATTCATAATACTTTAAAGGTTCTTCCGGCCAATGCTGTAGCTATCAGGGGTCACCCCATAGAAAGGGTTGTAGAAGCAAAGAACCTTGGTTTACTGATGGACGGGGAGCTTCGGTTCGAAAACCATGTTTTATCAGTGGTTAGTAATTGTTTCTACCGCCTTAAAGTCCTGTATAATATTCGCGATTACCTTAGTGTGGATTTGCGTGTTCACCTTTGTGAATCGTTGGTATTATCTAGGTTAAATTACTGTGATGTGGTCTATGGTAGTTGCATAATTGGCCGTTCTCAGAAATTGATAAAGCGTGTGCAAAACGCATGTGCACGTTTTTGTTTTCGCATCCCGCCTCGTTCCCGTGTCACTCCGTATTTGAACGACGCTAAATTATTGAAAATGCAGGCACGTAGGCAACTACATCTCGCAACTCTGCTTTTCGGTGTTATTCGACACGAATCTCCTAACTATTTGTATAAAAAATTGCAATGGTCTAAAAGTGGCTATCAATTTAAAGTCAGGGCGATTGTGCCAATGCATCGTTTGGTGGCTTTTCGAGGCAGTTTCAGATTCGCGGCGTCCAAATGCTGGAATGACCTCCCTCCACCAATTCGTAGTCTAACCAGTAAATTCACCTTCAAGCGAAAGCTTAAAAACCTTTTGCTACTTCAACAAAATCCTTTGGCTAATCCCCCACCCATTCCACCTTATTAAATAGAAGTAGACAATCAATGGATCAAACAATTATATTAGTTTCCCTTTGAAAATAAAGTATACGTATATATATGACTATTTGAAATGTCTTTGCTAGTATCGTTTATTAATTTTTAGTTATGTGTCGTATGAAATTATCATTTCATTGTATTTTATTTATTTCATTTTTTCTATTTAATTTTTTGTCAATTTGTTTAAATACATCAATTTTGTATATTCATGTTTATGGTTCTGTTGATTTGTTTGATATTTTTATATATTTAAAATAAATGCATGCATTATGTTTATATATATTAATAGTTCGTGCATCACCTCTACTTGGCGGTGACTGAAAATCAGTGTTGTGAGGTATTAACTCACAACGAAAATGCTGAGTCATCTGCCAATTCATTGCTACGCAGGTAATGGCTATTCTTGTGACAGGTTCTTAATAATTTTATTAAGTCATCATATATTTTGGTTCGTTTTTATTTATGTTTGCTTTTTTCTTATTTTATAACTCATGTTTTATTTTGAGTTTTTTTTTATTATTTATTTTTGTTAACTTATATATTATTATTATTATTTTTTTCTTTTGTTGTAAAACCAACCTTAATATTATTTTGTTGTTATGTTTCATGTATTGTTTACTCAAGCTTAGCAATGAATAAATGTTTTTCTTTCTTTCTTTTCTTTCTTTCTTCTATTCGTCAACAGTCGTTACCTTAATAGAAACCATGCTTATCAGTTTAAGCCTCAAAGTATCTGCTAAGTAATGCTTCTTAGAAATTTGCTTTGTCGCTCGTTGTCGTGATTTTTTATGCATTACCAGAGCATGTTTTGGTATTCGTACATTATTTTATGAGTATGAGAGAGCAAAATAAGGTATTACTGCTAAAGTACAGTTTTAAATAGAAGTGTTATTATGTCTTAAGGCAGAAGTCCGGAGTATGAAGAATAAAAGAGCATGCATGAAAAGATTCATGGATGTCGACGAAGCAAGAGAGGTTTGCCGAGATCGTACGAAGTGGCGATCGATAGTGTCTGCCTACCCCAATGGGAATCAACGGCGTGAGTATATGTATGTATGTATGTTATTATGCCTGATTTCACTCGTATATAAAACGATTTATTTTCAACACAACTACGAATTTTTTGAAAGAGATGAACAGGGTGAATTGGCCACGGATGAAAGTAGCATGGAACGGGTATGGAATTATTTTTAGCAACTGTTCGAAAAAGAGGATGCATCAATTTCTTTTCCAAGCGACAGTAATTTTGGTTGGAACGAGGAGATGGGTGACTTTAGTGCAGTGAGATTAGTATTGATGAAATAATGAAAGCAATGGAAAGTATGAAAGTAGGGAAGTCGGCAGGGTATGATAGGATTACTATCGAAATGCTGAGGGCTGGTCAAGCGTTGGTGGCTTCTTGGTTGTACTTCCTTTTACGTGAATTTTTCATGTGACAATGTATTGGTACAAAACGGCGATAGGTCTACCCCTATCACGTAAGTACACTATCTAAGCAAAACATGGGTACTCTGAACACCAGGTGACAATGTCACGTGATATTCAGAAGTATTAGTAGTAGTATACGTTTGAGTTTGAGGAAAAAAAATAAGCAAACTGTGGCCTCAAACACAGCTGTTTTTTATGTATGCCGAGCATGTCCATGTGGCTGGAAAAGTTATACTCAAATATACCACACTATAGTGCCGGCTTTGAATACTTCTACCCCTTTCTACCTAATGATAACGTATGAGACACCGAATGATATGGGATTTAAAGTTGTTTTAGGTCGATGCAGTTAAAAAGCCATCGCCAATAATACTTTATTTTTATTATCTTGTCCCTTATCAACGTTTCTTGCTCTGGCTACCCCGTTTTGAGTTTATGGCCGTGAGTATATGTATGTAACTAAGCTAATCTCTAGTAAATACCTAATATTATTTTACAGTCTAATCTACACTACAATAGTTTCTAAACTGGTTTTTAAATATCTTTAACTCTGCGATACCCACATTATGATATAACGGCCGACAAAGGAAAGGGGAGTGGCAGAATTAATATTTATTTTGTGTCGACGCCTACAGCGCGACATTTGGCACGCGGCAACCGAATCTGTTTTTATTTCCACAAATAAAAGCTTGTATACAACCTACTATGAACTTTTCGGAATATTTTTATCAAGTGTTTTATGGAAATATAAAAGTTTTATTAAAATTTTGTACAATTTATTTTGCCGAACGGCTACAATACCTAAAAAGTGAAAGACAAAGAGAAGTTTTTTTAATGTTTCAATATACCGCTTGATATTTTTATGAACATATCATATTCATTAAATTTAAATATCCTACATACATACAAAAACATTCACGGTTATAAATTCCTAGAAGGGATAGGTAGAGATTAAGTGTAAGACATTCCTAAGCCACTTTTGGAACTTGAGTGAGGAAAAGTTTATAAAATACGAAAGATATCTCATGACAGACATAACATGATAGAAGACGAAACATGTCAATATGGGTCTCTAACTGCATCGCCCAAAAACCACTCAAAAAAGCCCCGATACCCCTTAGAACCCTACAAAAGTTTACCATACAATATTAACATTATCCAGATCTTTAAAAAATATTGTCCCTTTTAATCCCATTTCAAGCCATCCACAAACCAACTTTCGCAATATTTCTGTGCGAAATAAAATGAAAAATTCACATGTAACAATAGTAGTACGGGAGCCAAAAGAAACTTTTCTTTATTTCGCGTCGACTGCATCGCCGTATGCAAGAATCTCGGGAAATATGATTTATCGTCTGTTGCGCTGTTTTCTTCGGCCCGCTTTGTGTTGGAATTTCTTGATTGCGTTCTTGGCGACGGAGACTTTTATTTGGATATCAGCGAACTACTGCAATTATTTTTCTTGATATTTTATTGTTGCAACATTACTTTGACGTCAAAAATTTAAGAAGAATCTGCGTTATTTGTTTATTGCCTCCCCTCCGGACCTCGATAGCGAACAGTCGTGCCCTAAGTTATTACAATTTTATTTTAAATCAAAGTTAATATAAATAACCACAAAAATCAATACCGAAAAATAGGATCGCAGAAGTGTGTAGGAGTTCGATTTAAAATTTCAACGGGTGCCATTGTTGGCTGACTTCCACCACCACTACCGCCGCGTCAAGCCGCTACATCGGTGAGTCATCCCACTGCGCGTGCGCACTACAATACTCGGACTCGTGCCCCACCAACTACACTTTAGCGCGCCAATCATAAATAGACCGCTTCCTATTGGACGAAGCAGCGAGCGTTGACCTCCAATCAATAACTTATTCAAGAGGCCATCTTCAAATTAATTTGTATTTGTACCAGGCGCACATAATTTTGAAGCGGTGACTCATTGTTTCCTACATCTGTCTCACTCAACTGGTGTTTTACTTTGATATTTTGAAGCGAAGGTATTTTGATAATAAATTTCAAAACTACCCGCAATGCCACTTAAGCGAACACCACCAAAAACTCAGACAATGTTGGAGATAAAAGATAGCCGCCCTCACTCAAGCTCAGCACCCTCTCTTTCCGACCTAGCTGACATGGAGTCCTCTCCTTCTCTAGCCACCGCATCTCGTCTCATAAGTAAACGGAAACGACAAGATAGTGAAGAACAGATAATATCTTTTATGACTGATATGAAAGCTCTTTTTACTGAGTTTACAACACAACAAAATTCAAAATTTGAAAAAATTTACAGTTCTTTAGATGAGGTAAAAACCCAAATTGACGATTTTCGATGCTCAATAGAATTTATCTCTAATCAGTATGAAGATTTAAAACTACAATTTACCAAAATTGAATCGGAACGCCAACAATATTCCGAGCAAATAAAATTATTAGAAAACAAAATAGAAACTTATGAGCGTAATCAACGATCTACTTGTATTGAAAAACGAAACATATATTTGGAAAAACCAGAATCTAAAGAGTCATTAATTAACACATTTCAAAAAATATCGAATGTTTTGAACACTACCGTTGAAACCCACTTTATAAAAGACATTTTCCGAACCAAATCTGCTACGCCCGAAAAATCCACTATTATTGTTGACTTTACCTCAGTTCTAATGAAAGAAAAATATTTAAGAATATATAAACAACACACTAAAGAAAAAGGAAAAATTACGACTGAACATTTGAAAATAAAAGGGTTGTCAAAGCCTATATACATTTCAGAAAATTTAACTGCAAAAATGAAACGACTTTACTTTTTAGCCAGAGACTTTGGGAAAACTAACTCTTATAAATACTGCTGGACGTCTAAAGGAAAAATATACATACGTAAATCGGAAGGATATCCACCTATACCCATTAACCCTGAAGAGGACTTACGCCGTGTGATGGACAAAAACATGTGACTATTTTCCCACAATGTATTCCCTACTACTACATACTTATTTAATCTTGCATGCTCTATTCAAATTACCATTTTTCTAGTTATAACTTATACTAAGTTCATATACTTTTGCATTAATTTTATTTCTAAATCTTTTATTTTGTATAACTCTAAGCAGATTATATTATTAATCATTAACGAGCCATACACACAAAACCTCAAATTACTTACTACACACGCATACGCCATATTTACACTCTTATCATATTTAGTGATCAGTAATATATACATCTCCTTTTCACTATTACACTTACCAGATAAAAATAATCACATACTCCTATATACATTTAATTTTAAGCATCCCATACCCACCCGTCAAATGTACATGTTATTTATTAATATTATATTCATACTTTCACACATATTTACGATATTGCCCTATTTTTTACATAGGAATAAGCATTTTTCTATGTCATGGTTTTCCTGTCTCCTTCCAGTACTATTAATTAGGACAAAATTAATTAACATTTCTGCACCAATGTATCCGTGTAACAATCTAAACAACTCAATCATTAATGTCCCTTCGTTACCTATAATTAAATTAAATTATGGACCGTAATATACAAGATGATATTGAAAATTGTTTAGCTCCTCATTCACTCTCATGTTCCCCCGAACAAATCCATTTATTCGCAGATTCATTAAATAACTCACTAAAAGTCTTTCACGTGAATATACGAAGTTTGCAACACAATTTTGATGCACTTATTACCCTACTTAGTCGAATACCTACTGAGCTTGATATAATTGTACTCACTGAGTGTTGGCTCAGCAAATGTCCCCTTTTACCTGCTTTACCCAACTACTCATCCACTCAATCACGACACTGCAATCAAAATGACGGTGTAGTTATTTATGTTAAAAATACTCTGATCTGCTCCTTTGAAGAACCGCCACTAATGGATGCGAACTGCCTACTACTAAAATTCTCCAACTCGTTGGCAATTTTAGCTATTTATCGATCTCCTAGTTTTAAAAATCTCTCTAACTTCTTAACTAGTCTTAATGATAACTTAACACAACTTCAAAAATTCAAAAATCGCGTCATTATCGGAGACTTAAACATAGATATACGTAAAAACAACACTGACTCCAACTCCGAAGACTACCTCAATCTGCTTGCATTTCATGGTCTATTACCTACTCACCTCAATCCGACCAGAAAAACATCGTGTCTAGACCATGTTATCTCCACCGATCCCAACCACTCTATGACTTTAACCCTTGATACTCTAATTACAGACCACTCCCCTGTTATTCTATTCATTGATAATCGTATGTGTTGTAAAAACTACCATACACCTCATAATTCCAAATTCAAACGCGTAAACGAAACTGGGGTGTCATCGGATATAGAGCAGTGTGATTTCTCTGAGATTTTTACATATAATGACCCAGAAATTGCGGCGAATGCCCTAGTGAGTAAATTATCATCCATAATTGAGTCAAACACCAAGTTCTGCACTATACCTTCCAAACGAAGAATCCTTAAGCCCTGGTTAACACCCGGTCTCTTGCGTTGTATGCGTAATAGAGACAAAATGTACAAAAAAACAACAAAAAATCCTTTTGATGAGATCTTAAAAACAACATATTCACGATACAAAACCTATTGTAATAATTTACTAAAAAAAGTAAAAAGACTTTATGAAAAAGATCAATTAAAGAAATGTACAAACAATCCTAAGTCCCTTTGGCAAACTATCAAAAATATTATTAATTTAAAGCCCAATCGTAATTCTTCCCTTAAGCTCTTAAAAAGACAGACTGACCCACAATTTACGATAAACAATATTAACAAATATTTTGCGACTGTAGGCGAAACTCTTGCATTGAAAATAAAAAGTAATAATAATCCTACACGGCTTACACGACCTATACACAAACTTAACACCAATTTAAAATCTATGGTGTTGTTGGATACAGATACGGCCGAAGTTAACACAGCGATCTTAACTTTAAAAAACACAAGCGCCACCGGGTGGGATAATATTACTTCCTCTGTTCTGAAATCTAACATGCATATATTGAGCCCAATAATTAGTTATATAATTAATCTCTGCTTTGCGAAAGGTTGCTTTCCGAGGGTTTTCAAAAGATCCTTGGTACACCCTATCTACAAAAGTGGAGATAGAGACAGTGTCTGTAATTACCGCCCTATATCTGTCCTTAATAATTAATTAAATAATTTAGTGATACCACTTATAAAGCAGTGTTGCCACTCTAAATATTAAAAGTGTAGTAAGAAAAATACAAGAAAATATACTAACTATAATTATATTTTATTAAAAATTGAATTTAATAACCAATAAACATGAAATGTATAAAATGCAATAAAGTCGTACCAAAAAGAAATCTTAAATGTTCAATCTGTGGAAACGTGTATGACGAAGCTTGCGCTAATGTTAGTGAAAAAAGGTACCAATTAATGACTAGTGTACAGAAAAAGGAATGGAAATGTGATACATGTATAACAAAACATAGAAAAGACAAAACATCAAATAAAACCAATATGACTCTTCGAAAAAGGCAGGATCAAAATAATGTACAACGGATTCCCACACAACTAGAAAAAAGCGTTTCCGACGAAAGTTTATTAAATTCTACGGCACTAGATAATAGTATATCAGCGAGCTTACCAAATTTTTCTTTATCCCAAAGCGCAGATATTACTGAATTAAAATATGAAAACGACTATTTAAAGAGTGAACTGTTAACGGCACACGAAGAAATCGAAAAGCTTAAAATAGAAAACGATGAATTGAAGCAATCATTTGAAAAATTTTGCAATAAAAACGCAATAAATAATAAAGCCAATTTAATAAAATCCCCATCGACATCCACACTTAAACATTGCAGTGAAAATTCTTTTGTGTCGAAAAAAACAAAAGTTGGGAAAACTATTACACTAACGCCTAAAATCCCTCCAACAACTTCAGATATCGAAATATTTGAGGTCAATAACGACCAAAATAATTCAGGAAAGCAACCAAACCCAGGCCAAAAAGAATGTATTAAAAAGCAAAAACAACAAGTCATAATATTGGCTGACGAGCAAGGCCGAGGATCAGCAGGTACTTTATAAAATCTATTGGGAGATTCATTCAAAGTATTTTGTATGTATAAACCTGGAGCACCAATTCATGAAATATTAAAACCGATGAGATTGTATAAAGAGCCATTAACCAAAAATGATTACATCATAATTATTGGTGGCATGCATGATTGTGATCCCTATAGACTCTTGTCTCACCTTAATTTCAATTTGCACAATACATCGGAGCCTCATATTATAATATGCCAAAATAGAAACAATTATTATATAAATGAAAATAAATTAAATAATGAATTAAAATTTTTATGCAGCCATTTTGAAAATGCAGAATACCTGGAGCTTAATCACCAGTGCGAATATTATGGGCAAAGAAAATATTCCTCATATTTGGGCCAAAATATACTTAGGAGCATATTGCGCAATCAATATAAAATGAATTATTATCAATTTTGTAAATGTAAAGAGCCAATTAAAAATACAAGAGATCAAGCAGTCCAAACGGAAAGTCATGAAATGAATAGCGGTGTTGAAATGAGCGGAACTGATATTCCTTTTTTAGAGAACTAGTTTCAAAAAAAATTACAGTTTTACATCAGAATATTGAAGGATTACTTAATAAACAAGAAAATATAGAAATCGTTTTGAGTGAATTCTCAAATAAAGGGATTATTTTTGATGCAATTTGTTTTACTGAACATTTTATTCGAGCGGGACATGACAGTTTGCTACAAATAAATGGGTATAACTTAGCAGCTGCTTTTCATCGTATTGATAAAAATAGAGGTGGTTCCTGTATTTTACTACGCGATGGACTGGAATATGAAATGATTGACGAAATATCAGCCATAGCATCACCAATGGATTTTGAATGTTGTGGTATATTCATTTTAAATTTAAATATTTTCATGCTGTGTGTTTATAGAATTCCATGTAGTAATATAAGTGTATTTTTGGATAAACTTAATGTTGTTCTAAATAAGATAGGCAAAGGTAATCACAGGATTATTATATGCGGAGATTTCAATATAGATTTCAAAAAACCAAGTGATGCTAAAACAAAGCAAGTCTTAAATTTATTGCATAATCATAACTTAAGACCACAAATTAATGAGTACACACATGTGACTTACAATTCAAGAACTTGTATCGATAATATTTTGACAAACTTTAAAGGGCTAGGAAAAGTACAAAAATTAGGTCTCTCTAGACATTATGCTCAATGTTTTCAGTTTTCGTCTGTTAATATAGATAAATACACAAAGTTTTGGTATGAGTATAAACCAGATTTATCAAAGGATAACGTTAGGAAATTTCTCAGTTGTATAAATAATATAAATTTTGAGTATGTTCTTAGTGAAACTGATTTCTCACTAGCATTTGATATATTTTATAATGATCTTAAATTATTTTATGATTTACATTTCCCTATTATAAAATTAAAGAGAAGTACCAAAAATAATGTAACTTGGATAACGAAAGGATTAAGAAAATCGAGTGACATGAAAAGAAAACTGTATTACAGGGCAAGGTCTAATCGATCAGAACATGATATCAAAAATTACTCTAAATATTCAAAAATTCTACAAAAATGCGTGGCTAAATCAAATAAAATTTGTAATGAGCGATACATAAAAACATCCAAAAATACTTGTAAAGCATCTTGGAATGTAATAAAAAACAGTAAATTTTTAAGAATGCCTCAATTTATTCGTGCAATTGAATTTAAAGAGGGAATTGAACGAAATCCGAAGCAACTTTGTAAAATATTTAATGATTTTTTTGTAAAAGAAGTTTCCAGCAATTGCACTGGCGGTAGAACAAAGTTTAAGGACCACAAACTTAAATCTTTCTTTATAGTGCCTACTTCTGAAAATGAGGTCAAAACTATTATAAAAAATCTTAAAAATACTAATTCTGTCGGGATTGATAAGATTACCACAAAAATTCTAAAATTATGTGCAAATGCAATATGTGTCCCTTTGTCTTACCTAATTAACCTTTCATTTCAACAAGGAGTATTCCCAAGCCAGTTGAAGATTTCCATTGTAAAACCTCTTCATAAAAAAGGATCGAAAACTAAGATAGATAATTATAGACCAATAACCCTTATTCCGATACTATCTAAAATATTTGAAAAAGCTATGTTAGTCCGATTGTCCGAATTTGTAGAAAAAGAACATATACTCAAACCGGAACAGTATGGGTTTCGAAAAAATAAATCGACAGTTTTAGCTATATTTAATTTGATCAAAAGTGTTATTGAGTCAATGGAAAAAAAAGTCCCAATCTGTGCAATAGCTATGGACTTAACTAAAGCATTTAATTATATGTGTCGACCTACTTTACTTTATAAACTAGAGAGGTACGGAATCAGAGGCAATGCTTTGAAATGGATAGAATCATATATCAATAACAGATATGTATGTACCTCTCTCTTAGGGTTATCAAATAAAACAAAAATTTTACAGGAATATCGGTCTAACTTTCTCATGGATGAATATGGAGTCCCCCAGGGAAGTATCTTGGGCCCATTTTTATTTCTCCTCTATATTAATGACTTCCCTGACGCGGTCAATTGTATAATGATTTTGTACGCCGACGATAGTGTTGCTCTAATTTCAGATTCAAATGAATGTCCTTACGAAGATAAAATTAATAACGAATTTAAAAAAATTGTACAATGGACGGCCGAAAATAATTTGAAATTAAATTTTGGAAAAACCAAACTCATACAGTTTTATCATCCACAATCATCAGCTCAGGATATAACACTCAAATATAATGATACAATGATAGAACAAGTAAATAGCATTTCATTGTTAGGTATAACCATTGACAAAAATATTAATTGGAAATATCATTGTAGTAATGTGTGTACTAAACTTAATAAATATTTATATGTTTTGAAACGTGTTGTAAAATTCTCGTCACTTAATGCTGGCAAAATGGCGTATCATGGTTATGTTTCCTCCATTCTTCGATATGGAATTATAATGTGGGGAAATTCTACGGATATCCAGTCTGTATTTATTGCGCAAAAAAAATGTGCAAGAGCCTTATGCAAAATAAATGACCAAACTGAGTCTTGCAGGCCACTTTTCAAATTATTAAAAATTCTGCCACTAGCTTGCATTTACATATATGAAGTGTGTGTTTTTGTAAAGAGTAATAAATCACTTTTTAAGAATATGCCACTAACAAGGAGTGATAGACTTAATATAAAATTTAAAGACAAATTAGCAATGCCAGATCTAAGACAGGCTTTAAATAGGAAAAGTATTCTATATATGTCGTGCAAAATTTATAATAAAATACCTGATTACTTTAAGAATTTTCCTATAATATTATTTAAGAGAAAAATATTTGAATGGCTAATGGAAAAATGTTTCTATAGTGTTAAGGACTTATTAAAGGACGAAGAATAATATTTAATTTTAATGTTAACATGTTTTTATGTTTTATTATAATTCAGTTTTCGTTTTGATATGTTTTAATTGATTGAAAGGTATTATATTTTTTATTTTTTTATGTAGTTAACTTAAACTGATGATGATATCTCTGTGGCATAGGGTTATATTTTATTTTATTTGTATATTTTACACTGACTTCAATTTATGAATAGTACACTTAGAGTTATATTTAAGAACATTAATTTTATTAATTAATTAGCAATACTGCATGATGACATTTCTATGAATTTCAATAAAATGACGTAGTTAAACTATGTACTAATGTCGTACACTCGAAAGAGTAGATTGTGACAGTCACTACTATAAATTTATGTAACATCTTTTGTTGTATCCGCAATCATGACAATAAAATGGTTTCAATGGTTTCAATGGTTACCTCTATATCTAAAATAATAGAAAAAATACTAAATAACAGACTGACTGACTACCTCAACGAAAATAATATTATATCACATAATCAGTACGGCTTCCGTCGGGGAAAGTCCACTGAAGATGCAGTAACCAACTTGGTCAACTCAATATTTCTTAACCTCAATAAAAACCTGAAGTCCTTAGCTATATTTCTTGACTTGTCGAAAGCTTTTGACACTGTCTCTACATCCATCTTGCTCATGAAAATGGAAAAGTATGGTATAAGGGGACCTGTACTTGAAATTTTTACTGACTACCTAGCTAATCGCTCCCAACGCGTGATTATAGATCAGCACCTAAGTGATGAGGAAATAATTACTTACGGAGTCCCACAGGGAAGTGTCCTCGGCCCAACCCTATTTCTGCTTTATATAAATGACCTATGCAACATTCAATTACCCAATTGCGAAGTAATGACATATGCTGATGACACCGTGCTGCTTGTTCATGGTTGTTCCTGGTCAGACACACAAACAAATGCTGAAGCTGTCCTTGCCTCAGTGAGAAATTGGTTAGACGACAACCTACTTACACTTAATGCTAACAAATCTCAATTCGTAACTTTTTCTCTGACCAAAGTCACTCAGCCTAGCGATACATTTAAGTTAAAGGTCCACAAAACTAACAATTGCTCTCAATCATGTAATTGTGACCAAATAATTAGATCAGACAATGTAAAATACCTTGGCGTAATACTAGACAGCACGCTATCGTGGAAACCACATCTTGAGCTCTTGGCAACAAAAACTCGTAAACTCTTGTTTGTATTTAAAAATTAAAGAAATAGTGCCGATGCAGAAACACTGAAAATGGTGTACCTTTCATTAGCCCAATCAATATTAACATACTGTATCAGTGCATGGGGTGGCGCGGGAAAAACAGCAATGTTAAAAATTGAGAGAGCACAACGTTGCATTTTAAAGGTTATGGCTTATAAACCAATCAGAACCCCCACCCCCGAAGTTTATGCTTATTGGAATGTACTTAGTGTTCGAAACCTATATATTCTTCACATAATCACCAAAACACATAAGTCATTAACGTATGACGATAACTTTTGTAAAACTGTAAGAAGATCTGACATAGTTTGTCCGTCTGTCAGACTCAAAGCAGCATTGACAAAATATCAATTTATCTTTCTAAGTCCTTTTATTTATAATAAAGTTAATAAGGTATTAAAACTTTATCCCGAAACGATAAGCAAAGTAAAAACATTGTTATTGGAATGGCTAATGCAGAAGACATACGATGACATAGAAAGTTTACTCAATATAGTACACTGATAATTCAACAATTCCACATACAACCACATTCATATATATATATATATATATATACACACACACAAACATAGCACACATACTCACACATAATTAACATTTTTACACAAATCCATACACTATCACATACACTAGTATAGTAGTATTCACATATATTTAATGGCTCTAGGTTAGGTCTAGAATAAGTAATAAATATAAAACAAATAATTTAAGGCAACCACTGTAATTCTTAACTGGAATTAATAGTACCAATATGGTACTAACCCGTGAAATGGAGGACGGCGTTTACAGCTGCGACACAGTTTTATAACTAATGCAGCTGTATTCGTTCCATATGTTCTAATGTACAATTGTAAAAATTCCAATAAATATGTTTTTTTTTTTTTTTATTGCATTTAAATAGGGAGGTTATGGAATTTAAATTATTATTCTACAGAGTTTTCTTTGTCTCAATTGTTATTAATTTACTTACATTTTATTGCTACTTAAAAGACAATTTAGCGATTGGGGTTTTAAAATATACTTTTTGACGATTAGGCTGAAACGAACAAACTGCTTTTATACTCGCTGCTCTTTTCTCTATTCAAGTTTCAAAAATGGCTCAAAAAATTCTGATTCTGAAGCTCTGGCTACAATGTTTTGAAACCAATAGCTGTGAGAACATTATGTCACTTAAATTTACCATTATTCAGTTGCATTCTAACCTCCAATATGAATACAACCTGTATTATTTACTACGGAAATAAATGTAAATGTAAACATACTTTAAATTAAGAAGCGAAGTTTAAATATAATGTAGTATTTTCTAAGATTTTCACGATTGCACATTATAATTGAAACAACTATTGATTTTCGGATATTTTATTCGCGTGTTATTACATTGTTTTTAAAGCCCGACGTTTCGAAAACTTTTCAGTTATCATGGTTACGGCAAGACTGAGGTGTTATTTGTCATTATACAGTACTATAAAATTATTAATACTAACTACCTTCACAAAATTTTAAGTTACATTTGCGTTTAATATTTGCTATGTACAAAAAGAGCTAATGTTATTTGGAGTCTTCCTAGTGTTCTTCCCTTGCTAAGTTGTGCTAATGATCGGGTTCCAAGCACGTGGTGATTGCCAACTATCATCTCTATTGAAGTTTGGATGTTTCTTTATTTCAATAGATTCGCGTATCATTCTAGGTATCAATCGATTCTCTTTTGCTAGAATTGTAGGTTTGTGAAAACGCATGTGGTGGTTTGGCTTATCGAAGGTGTGTTCACACAAAGCAGATCTTCCAGGACGCCTATTCTTCATATCAGCAATATGTTCTCTTACGCGCGATTAAAATATCCGAAAGTCGTGTAGCGCCGGCTTAGAATAGCGCTACCCCATTTCTACCGGCGGGTGTACGTAATAGTCGACTAACGGTATTGGGGCTTTTAAGGAAACATTGGGCGATGCGGTTGGAGACCCGTCACCAACAACCTTATTATACCATCTTTTCCCCACTCAACTTTCCAAAAGTGGCTGAGAAATTTATAATTCCTTAGCTCTGGCTACCCCTTCCAGGGAATTATAGCCGTTAGTATATGTATGTATGTATGTGTATTTTACTTATTCCCTAAATGTTAAATTTCATTCAGTGTGCCATTAGGCTTTGAATAGTTTCTGTATGTATCTTCGTGGTTTTTGCTAAGCACACTCAATCCTTTTTTTTAACGGATTTTTTAAGACGTGACTAAAGGTTTTGGGGCATATAAATATTTGTGGTGTGGTGGGTGAGAGCCGTTACCGTAAAAACATACAAAAATACACACATACATATACTCACGAACATAAATCCCAAAAAGTGGTTACCAGATCTTCAGAACCAGAAACTCCTCAGCCCCATTTAAAAGTTGATTGGAGACGAGATGGTAGAAATATGCCGTGTTGTTCCGGCTTAGAATGTCGCTACTCCTTTCTACCCACGGGTGTCGTAAGAGGCGACTAAGGGTATTGGGGCTTTTTATTTGATTTTTGGGCGATGCGGTTGGCTTTATTCTACGATCTTTTCCCCACTCAACTTCCAAAAGTGGCTGCGGAATTTATAATTCCTTAGCTCCGGCTACCACTTTTAGGGAATTTTGGCACCGGTGTGAAGTTAGCGGCCGATTCCAGCGGCCGATTATAAACCGACCAAATTGAAAAGTCTTCAATTCAAACACATAAAACCATTCAAATACTGCATAAAACATGCTAAATAAACAAGTTATTCATCGATTTATGCTCAGACTCCTACTGAAGGTAAGACAGATAAACCTAGACTCCCTTAAACCTAATGTAGAGTAAGTGGTCAAAAGAAAAATCCAAAAAGAAGTATTTGACATCAACCCAAAGCTTCTAGCCACCCTGAAAGTGGTGTCAATAGAAGCGTGTGAATATGTCCTTTAAAACCACGACCCAAACATACCATTATGAAGAGCTTTTAACCCTCCTTGGATATGTAGAGTATAAAGTCGAAACGAAAAATATTAAAAAAACCGATTAGATATAGACCCAAAGCTTCTAGCCACTCTGTAAGAGGTGACGATAGAAGCGCCTTGGTTAGTTCTATGCAACACATCTCAAGTCATAATGTTATGAAGAGCTTTTAACCCTACATTCGTAAGGTACAATCCAGCGGCCGATTGCGCTCATTCAATTAGCTAGGATAAATTCGACCAAAAGCTTCTAGCCACACTGTAAGTGATGTCAATAGAAGCGCCTTGGTTAGTTCTATGCAAAACATATCAAGTCATAATATTATGAAGAGCTTTTAACCCTTCATTCGTATGGTATAATCCAGCGGCCGATTGCGCTCATACAAATTGCTATGATAAAGTCGACCAAAAGCTTCTAGCCACACTGTAAGTGGTATCAATAGAAGCGCCTTGGTTAGTTCTATGCAAAACATATCAAGTCATATTATTATGAAGAGCTTTTAACCCTTCATTCGTAAGGTACAATCCAGCGGCCGATTGTGCTCATACAAATAGCTAAGATAACGTCGTCCAAAAGCTTCTAGCCACCCTGATAGTGGTGTCAATAGAAGCGTGTGAATATGTCCTTTAATACCATGATCCATACAATCCATTATGAAGAGCTTTTAACCCTCCTTTAATATGTAGAGTTTACGGTCGAAATGACAAAATTGAAAGAAAGCTATTAAACCTAGACCCAAAGCTTCTAGCCACTCTGTCAATAGTGTCGATAGAAGCGCCTTAGTTAGTTCTGTGCAACACATATCAAGTTATATTATTATGAAGAGCTTTTAACCCTTCATTCGTATGGTATAATCCAGCGGCCGATTGCGCTCATACAAATTGCTATGATAAAACCGACCAAAAGCTTCTAGCCACACTGTAAGTAGTATCAATAGAAGCGCCTTGGTTAGTTCTATGCAGAACATATCAAGTCATATTTTTATGAAGAGCTTTTAACCCTTCATTCGTATGGTACAATCCAGCGGCCGATTGCGCTCAAACAATTAGCTAAGATAAATTCGACCAAAAGCTTCTAGCCACACTGTTAGTGGTGTCAATAGAAGTGCCTTGGTTAGTTCTATGCAAAAAATATCAAGTCATATTATTATGAAGAGCTTTTAACCCTTCATTCGTATGGTACAATCCAGCGGCCGATTGCGCTCAAACAATTAGCTAAGATAAATTCGACCAAAAGCTTCTAGCCACACTGTTAGTGGTGTCAATAGAAGTGCCTTGGTTAGTTCTATGCAAAAAATATCAAGTCATATTATTATGAAGAGCTTTTAACCCTTCATTCGTATGGTACAATCCAGCGGCCGATTGCGCTCATACAAATAGCTAAGATAACGTCGACCAAAAGCTTCTAGCCACCCTGAAAGTGGTGTCAATAGAAGCGTGTGAGTATGTGCTTTAATACCACGACCCAAACATACCATTATGAAGAGCTTTTGACCCTCCTTTGATATGTAGAGTATAAAGCCGAAATGAAAAATATGAAAAAAACCGATTAGATATAGACCCAAAGCTTCTAGCCACACTGTAAGTGATGTCAATAGAAACGCCTTGGTTAGTTCTATGCAAATCATGTCAAGTTATATTATTATGAAGAGCTTTTAACCCTTCATTCGTATGGTACAATCCAGCGGCCGATTGTGCTTATACAAATTGCTATGATAAAGTCGACCAAAAGCTTCTAGCCACACTGTCAATAGTGTCGATAGAAGCGCCTTAGTTAGTTCTATGCAACACATATCAAATCATATTATTATGAAGAGCTTTTAACCCTTAATTCGTATGGTATAATCCAGCGGCCGATTGCGCTCATACAATAAGCTAAGATAAATTCGACCAAAAGCTTCTAGCCACACTGTTAGTGGTGTCAATAGAAGCGCTTTGGTTGGTTCTATGCAAAACATATCAAGTCATATTATTATGAAGAGCTTTTAACCCTTCATTCGTATGGTACAATCCAGCGGCCGATTGCGCTCATACAAATAGCTAAGATAACGTCGACCAAAAGCTTCTAGCCACACTGTCAGTAGTATCAATAGAAGCGCCTTGGTTAGTTCTATGCAGAACATATCAAGTCATATTTTTATGAAGAGCTTTTAACCCTTCATTCGTATGGTACAATCCAGCGGCCGATTGCGCTCATACAAATAGCTAAGATAACGTCGACCAAAATCTTCTAGCCACCCTGTTAGTGGTGTCAATAGAAGCGCCTTGGTTAGTTCTATGCAAAACATATCAAGTCATATTATTATGAAGAGCTTTTAACCCTTCATTCGTATGGTACAATCCAGCGGCCGATTGCGCTCATACAAATAGCTAAGATAACGTCGACCAAAAGCTTCTAGCCACCCTGATAGTGGTGTCAATAGAAGCGCCTTGGTTAGTTCTATGCAAAACATATCAAGTCATATTATTATGAAGAGCTTTTAACCCTTCATTCGTATGGTACAATCCAGCGGCCGATTGCGCTCATACAAATAGCTAAGATAACGTCGACCAAAAGCTTCTAGCCACCCTGAAAGTAGTGTCAATAGAAGCGTGTGAGTATGTGCTTTAATACCACGACCCAAACATACCATTATGAAGAGCTTTTAACCCTCCTTTGATATGTAGAGTATATAGTCAAAATAAAAAATTTGAAAAAAAGCTATTAGACATAGACCCTAAGCTTCTAGCCACTCTGTCAATAGTGTCGATAGAAGCGCCTTAGTTAGTTCTATGCAACACATATCAAGTCATATTATTATGAAGAGCTTTTAACCCTTCATTCGTATCGTACAATCCAGCGGCCGATTGCGCTCATACAATTAGCTAAGATAAATTCGACCAAAAGCTTCTAGCCACACTGTAAGTGATGTCAATAGAAGCGCCTTGGTTAGTTCTATGCAAAACATATCAAGTCATAATATTATGAAGAGCTTTTAACCCTTCATTCGTATGGTATAATCCAGCGGCCGATTGCGCTCATACAAATTGCTATGATAAAGTCGACCAAAAGCTTCTAGCCACACTGTAAGTGGTATCAATAGAAGCGCCTTGGTTAGTTCTATGCAAAAAATATCAAGTCATATTATTATGAAGAGCTTTTAACCCTTCATTCGTATGGTACAATCCAGCGGCCGATTGCGCTCATACAAATAGCTATGATGACGTCGACCAAAAGCTTCTAGCCACCCTGATAGTGATGTCAATAAAAGCGTGTGAATATGTCCTTTAATACCATGATCCATACAATCCATTATGAAGAGCTTTTAACCCTCCTTTAATATGTAG